>CM061537.1:28304491-28886274 GCA_030545055.2 Neoaliturus tenellus | reverse complement strand
TGAAAACATTACACTTTCACAGCTTAATATCAGTGGAACTCTGGTTTCAGGATAATGAAAGGAGTCCAAATACCGTAACTGAGTGTGGGAGTTACACATGAATTTTACATAAGAGTAAAAAGGCTAATTATACTGATAAGGTTTATTTAGTATTCCACCACTGTAACATAAAACCGAATATGCGAGTGAGGCAACTGATAACATTAGGCAACTCGAGCGTAAAATATATTTTAGAAGTTACAAAAATATTAACAAATCTCAGGAAACTCAAACAGGTTAAACCTCAAACTATTTATGTAGTAAAGTCTCTTACGAAAATTCTCTTAGCCGTTGAGAAGTATAGTACGTCTTATAAGTTTATAGTACGATTTTTAATTTATTATATAGTAGTTTTGCTAAAATAATTCGTTAATTGGTCATATTTTGGCAGTTCAATGTTTAGGGTACTAGTTTAAAGTGTACTAGGAGTCTGGCTCACTGTTTATTTATAACCGCAATTCATCAAAAATTGCATATTTCACTCTAAACTTGGTTTTTCATACTTTGTCACATTACAAAATTCTTAAGTTATTAGTTCGCTTTACTGTAGTTCCCATTTCTATTAGTCTAAATTAAAATAGTCATATCCAAAACTGAGTTAAGCTCTCTATGAATTGCCTCTCATCAAAAGTTTATTTTATTGGTTTGTAGAGGCAACAATAAAACAATGGGATTGAGAGGCAGCAGATGAACTTAGCTGAAGCAATCGTCTGGCACAGCTCACATAAAACATATCAAATGTCTGCTGAGGGAATATTTTCCTTCATAGTGATGAGCTGATTTGTTAACTGTTACTTAATAACAGTTAACCAAAATTAACTGATATAACACTTACAGATTTGCAAAGTAACAGTTACTGACTAAAACTTTATCAATTCACAAACAACGAGCTATTAGGGTGTTCAGGAACGACTATAATTTAGACAGTTCTATAGGAACAGAATTACTGTATGGCTGATAACGTTATTTGAGAACGTTTAGGAACCGTGAAGATGAAGAAGAAAATTCCTGACCCAACATCCTGACTTCTTGTGTTATTTTACAGGACTGGCCCTGAACTTGGTCACAATTTAATCTATTTCCATCCTTGGAATAACAACTTAGAATGGCCGAATAAAGAGCCATTTTATAAGGGGCCACATTTTCTAAAAAATTCAAGTTTGAGAATTAAGTTTGCTTAATTCATCAAACATTATAAGCCATAACATTGTTAAATGACGTGTTTTAATCATTGTAAAAGTTATATTGATTTACTGTAATAACAACAATAGATGTAACTTTTGTTCACAATAAATACATATGAAAATAACAATAAACATGACATCTTTATGTCCTTCTAAAATGATTCGATAAATCGTTTGTCAATAACAAGTTACGCTAAAACTGTTCTTAGGAACGGTTACCATTTACAGTTATAAAATAATGGTGATGCATAACTGTTAATGGACAGTGACTTAGGAGGAATGTTCTTTAAGAAAATTGTTCTAAAAAATAATAGTTAAAATAACAAGTTAATGAAAATTAACGGTTGTAACACATAACAGAAAATAACACTTTAGCTTATCTCTATTTTCCTTGAGATTATGTAACCTTACATTTCACATGACATGTTTCTTAAGTACAGAGAGTTTATGCAAACACCTAACCGATTTAACGTGGTCGTACAATTCAAAATTCTGAGCACCACTTATTACCATGCAGAGTGCAGATGTTTGAGTGATAATACAGTTTTTATCATGTACTTGAGTAATAGAAGTAATTGTTACAATAATAATCCTCTCACGTATGTGTTGAAAGTCAAAGATTTTTTTTAGATATTTAGGTAGTGTAATTTTGGGCAGGGTACTTCAATGGCCTTTGTTCTTTTGATCTCATATTTATCTTGGTATGTATCCGTTTAGCATTTTTAGAATGAATGTCTTCCTTAAAAAAGGACACTTCAAACTAAAATCATAAATAAGCAGACAAGGACATACACAATAGAGTTTGCAACATACGGTAAATCTTACGGTAAACGCTAAACGCTATTGTTAATTTGGCAAATTTATGCATACACAGGATAGTTCAACTGTATGCAATGGTTACTATTGATCACTTTTCAACGAGCTTTTGTACCTTCAAGCAGCAAAAGTACCTAAATTCGCCATTATTTAAATAGTGTTTAGCGTTTACCGTATTCATTTACCATGGGTGCAAAAACTCTCTAATAACAGTTGTCAAACGCCTGCTCATAAACAATTACAACACACACCCTTTTAATATTGTGAACTGAAAAAAAGATTTTATTTTAAAACCAATATTGTTCCGTGATGATTAATGTCAACGGATGTAGTTTGGTGGCTGGGGAATGGAAAGCTGTCAGTTTGTGTTGAGATTTCGGCAAATTTTACCTCCAGAGCAATCATCATTTTTGAAATGTGCAAAATATTCCCCCAGTGGGACATTGGGACCGGCTCGTGAAAACACGAGCTACACTGATCAACTTGTCGACGCTGAACAATATTCAATATCAATCTATGAATATGCATTTCCCTATATTGGTTCCGTTGGTTGTATAGAATATATCAGATAGGAGTTTGTTCATTAGTAAGTTTTAGTTCTGTTTATGAATTCATATTAAAAGTTATGTATTAAAGGCTATTTTGCAATTATAAACCCATCCTAGCTGGGTCCTTTACCAGATATAATAATCAAATTATATTATTTTATAAATGGGAATGGTCCAAACCATTTAATAAGTTTCAATATTTTATTGCCTAAATTGTACGTGAGGACTTTACAGGCACAAATATGGGCGAGGACCTCTGGCAAACCTATCCCATAACGCTAGACCTTACAATCTATGGATCAAACAGGCTTATTGGCCAATAGTGCCGGGAAGTGGCGATTTAAATGCAAAAAGCAATAAAAACCAAACATTTAAACCCAATGACAGCTGTGATTAGTTCGGTTTAATAAACTTTGAATATCAGTCTCCAGAGTTTAATATACTTGATTACTAAAGTTCAATTTGATGAAATTATCAATGCTTTATGAATGGTTAAATTTGATGATAAGATTTATTAAATGCATTTTATTTTTATGACAGGTGGATTAAACTATTAATTATGCCACAGGATTTGTTAATTTGAAAACAAATCAAAACAGTATATACAAAAATTTCCTCCTCTATTAATGTAAAATATGATATATTTCAATTGCATATTTTACCAAGAGTATATTTTTTCAACACTATAGTCTAAAGTGGTTATTTAGAGGCCACAATCGAATTCACGCACAGGCCCGAAGGCGTTAGCTGAGTTCGAAATAATTTTAATCAAGACAACAGAACTTTCGATGCGAATTATGAAGGGAACGATATTTTTCATCACATTGTAATTGAATGATAATAATAAAATTAAATAAGGCTAATATAAATTTTCAAAATAACACATCCCAGTGTTTAACTGATTTTTTTCAGTAAAATGAATAATACCACTATCATGATGTAGATATTTTAAATCTACATGAACAGCTAATTAATGACAAATAAATGCTAATGTCCATAATTCAGACGTCCCAGTTCAATTCCTGACGGTTTCAATTCTGGACGCTGTTGCCATTAGTCATTGGGCTGTTAATTAATGATGCAATCTAAGAATAGATCAAAGTTAAAAAGTAGAAATACCAAGGGTTGAAGTGTCTCTTTTTGAAATGTTACAAAAGCAAGGTACACACAAAAAAATACTAAATTGCCTGTATACACTTAGTTTTTATATGCAGACAATTACAAAGCACAAAAAACAAATATTTGCAACCTCAGCTATTGCTCCCAAAGGGTGGTTTCAAGATCTCCTAGATAATATTCGTTTCCCGAATGTGGCAAAATATTAAGAGCACACAATCCTGTGAAAGCTCATTTTATATTGTCATTCGGGGTAGCTCATGTGGTCAAAGTGGGATTATTTTCAGTGAAATTACAATAAATTGGACTGAGTGCTAGTTTATATGAATAATGCACAGTATTCAAATACATCCACTCAATGGCAAGCTGTAAGTTATACTGGTAGAAATAAAAGTGTCCTGAAGGTTTCGGATCTCATTTAGGTTTTACTTAAGTGATAAGTATTAATGTAGTTGGTAATTTTAGATTGGCTAGGCAGTTGAAAGAGTGCATTATGTAGCTCGATTGTGAACAGTCATTAAAAACACCTTGTGGGGAACATTAAGTTGTAATTTCTAAGTATTCTTGATAGGTAGCAAGATTCGTAAGTTCAGATAATGTTGTGTTGAACCTCATAATAAACATCATCCGAATGGATTTGTATTGGATCTAGTTAAATACATATTTTCCTAAATGAATGATGCAGACTTAACATCAAATAAAAAGAAAACCATACAAAGAACATTAAACTTATTTGTTTCATTACATTCCTTATTGAAAACAGTTTTATACTGATAAATTTAGTACATTTCAATGCGTCTACCACCAACAGCTCCACAGACATCTAATCTATAGTCAATCTTGATTGTTTCGCTGTGCAGAATGTCACTTTTAATCAATGATGTTGTCACACAAATCCTTACCTTTAAATGAGCAAAACCGCCGATCGCCAGAGAATATACAGTGTTTTTCTCATACAAATAGGAAAAACGCCAGGAGTCAATCCGGACATCTAGAAGGCCATGCATTGGGCACCTCGGCTTTTCAATCTTTGTTTGATCTTTTTTAGATCAGAATAAAGAATTTTAAGTTATTGTAAAATCAAACAGACTACAATGAAACACCCATTTTCTGAGACAATTAATAAAACTAATTGAGCCGACAAACTCAGAGATTCCAACCATATTTTTCTACCTCCCATAGTAAATATTTTTCAAGCATTCCAAAAATATATAAAGCAAATCTATAAAAAATAGTTGGCCTACATAATTCTGAATGTAAACTTTTGTGTGTAAAAAGAAAATGAGAGCATAAGGTATGGTGATGAACAAGTTAATATTTGCGAGAAACACATCGGTAGTTCTACAGAAGTGAACACCTATTGGTTGGCAGCTTACTGTGTTGTAAGGTGAAACACAAATAACAAATGTAGGACTAAAAGATATAAAACCTAAAAGGATTCATAGGAAACAATACCTGGTCGTACAAAATCCCTTTAGATTTGTAAGGTACCACATTTTTTAATAAAAAGAAGTTTTACTCACACATCAGCAATAAAAGAAACACTCACCTGCAACAAAAAACACATGTGTTATTTTACTTGTTTGTATTCCAAAAAAAATACAAACATTTACAACAATCTCAAGTGCTTTAAGTACAGGTATTTTGAGAAGAATAATAAGGTTATATGTAATTGTACACGTTTAAGGCATGAGATGTTTTTAAGGGGGCCGATACGGTTTATTTTAAAATCAGGAATCAGTTGCACCACTTTCTTAAAATGTTGTGATCTTAAAAAAAATATTAAAGCATTGGAGATTGTTACTTCTAACCACTTGTATATAAATTCCCTAAGAGAACGATGTCGCCATGTTACACAGTATGATTGATAGGAAAGTGGTGTCACTTGTGTTGTGCCGTGTGGCACAGTTTGATTACAAGTTTGATGAATGGCGGCAGAGCCATCGATTGTCAACCCCTGAATGACAATGCAACACACGTAGATGATTTTCCCGTGAGCACGACGTCACTTTGATACACAATGTTACACAACCTCTTAATGGCAATGCAACATCTAATCATACAACACACTTATAGACTTACAACACATTTTTACAAACAATATGCAACATTTTTCAGGTTCATGTAGCTAGGTTGGGTAGATGGCTATAGCTTACAGTAGCTTCCGTTGTAATGGCAACAATTACGATGGAAATAGTAACCATAACAAGCTAAGTGTGGACTCGGTACCATAGCAACTATTACAATGAACACAGTTACCATGGAAATGGTTACCATGGAAACTGTTACTGTGGAAACTGTTACCATAGCAATGGTTACCAGAGCAACTATTAATTACCATGGCAAAGGTAAGCATAGCAACAGTTACCATGGCAACAGTTTCTATGGCAACGGTTGCCATGGCAACATTTTCTATGGCAGTGTTTACCATGGAAACTACTACTATATCAAAGATTACCATAGCATTGGTTACAATAGCAACGGTTACCATGGCTACGGTAACCATAGAAACTGTTACTAGCCATGGCTAACATAAATGTGTAAACTGTTACCATGGAAATGGTTGCCATATAAACAGTAAAAATAGCAACGGATACCATGGAAACGGTTACCAGAGCAACTGTTGCTACGGAATTGTTTACCATAATTACGGTTGCCATGGAAAAGGTAAGCTTGACAACATTTATAACCATAACGAAAACATAATTAAATTCTGCTGTACACTGATGTGCAATGGATGTAATTTGAAATAAAAGTGGAATGCAAGTAAGAAGGCAGTTGTTGGATAAGAAAACTGCCTACAATATTTGTACTGTTCATGATGGATTTTCAGCCCTTATTATTTGATGAGCCTTTTCAGAGGTTAACTTTTTTTACTATGGGACTGAAAAAATAATATTCAGTAACTCACTAGTCATAAGATAATGGAATCCACACCATATCATGAACAGATAGTCTTCACCGTACAAATTTACAACTAATACGAGGAACTTACTTTTGTGCTCAGTAAAATCATAATCACATCAAACAGCAAGTACAAATTTAAATAACAATTTCCAAACCCAGTTGCCATTGGGCTATTAATTAATTATGCTATGTAACAACTGGTTGACAAGACTGGGGTTTGGACCGTTCTGACTCAAAACGTTAAAAAAGGCCACTGGCGTAAATAGACAAAAAAGAAGAAAAAAATATTTTTTTCCAAGAAGGGTTTTTTAAAAGAAAATTCTAAAAACTCTTGGCAAAAATAATTTAATTTAAAAGACAAGTATAGCCTTGACGTTGTAGAACATTGTAAAAACAATATGTGCTAACTTAAGGTTGGAGATTCAGAATGGTTGAGACAAAATAATTTAATATCTATGGAACAATAATAAATTGAAAATTTAATTTAGACTGATAACTAGCCAAATGTGCACCGAGGTTTATGAAACATTTAATGCAACAGCGCTCAGATATTGTCGGAGCTCCAAACCCCCCGAGGGCGTTATATCCTTTCTGTTTTCAATATTTCACATTTGACTGATGAGCTTTACAACAAATCCCAACAGAGGGAGATACTCGTTGGAAGTCATTCTTTCACGTCTCGACCACAAATATAAATAATCTGATCATGTAATGACTCATAGATTCAGTTAATTTCAGTACATTTATTTTTTCAAATAGAAAGTATTAATAATAAACAATTTTATAGTATTCATTGTGACCCTGGATTGGAATATATTATAATGAAATAAAATTACCTTATCCTCACCAGTTAAGGTAATTTTATTTCATTATTAAAACAATTTTAGAAACAAAAATTAAGAATGAGTGAAAGGATTGTTTATAATGGGGTTTTTTTAAGTGGGGTGGCAAAATGGAGGACTATTTGTAAAACTACATTACAAACTACTTCAAAAGCACAATATTTTCATGAAATTTGTTTATTTAATAACACGTTAATTGGAAAATTGTATTTAAACTTTATTATTTAAATAAAAACTATTTGATAAAAATATTTAAAAAGTGTGTTCTTACACTTTATTAATTTCTTTGAATAGTAGTCTTGAAACTGAATAAATCTCTTAAAACTACAACCATACAAACAAACATTGTCAATAAAGCCCAAACATTAATTTTACAGCATATATTCTGGGTATACTCATTATTAATAGCATTTAACATTTTTAACATCATTTAATTCATCCATCAAAAATTAGATCAAAATATAGATTTTTAGATACTGAAAGGACTCTTGTGAACAAAGGATTGCGATTAGATCAACAGATTTTACGTCATGCAATCAGTTTTGCTGACATTTCAAATGGAAACAAAGCTGTTCTCCGTGTTTAATTTTAATCAGATATTCAAACAGCAAGGCAAAGCAGTGTCTCGGCTGTGTTCTGTTTGAGTTTAAACTAAATCCTTGACATACACTGTATGACACTTTTTATTGCTTAATTTTTTGTTTAGATGCTTGGAACAAGTACACTTCAATTATCACTTAGATAAAAAAATTTTCTTCAAAATTTTATTATGATAAAAGCTTACAGAAAATATTTACTCAGAGTAAAAGTCACTCTGCATATTAAATACATCAACGCTTAAATATTTTTTCTCTGAATTTGTTTTCTTTCCTCGAAAAACTAAAACTATGCCACAATATTAAATTTATTTTTCTTATACATAAGTTGTGAGTTGAAATACCTAGAGTACGAACCCTTTTTAATCTGAAAACAGTGGGGTAAAGTTGACATGCAAGATCTCAAGGAATTATATCAAGAATGATCTTTTATTAAACATACTTAAAGGAAACCTTGACACAATTTCCTCTACCATACAACAGATGTCATCACAAGCTCAGCTTTCTGTTCAATATATTTGTTTCATTCATGTGCATTCTCCTAGGCCGGTTATTGTAGTTTCAAGTAATGTGTTCTCAGTCAGTAATGTAGTCCACTGCTTCCAAGGAAGATCCATACCACCTGCTTAGGTCGGGTCAACAATCAGAAAGTGATTCTGACTTTGGAAAGTCAAGTGAAAACTTTTGTAAAATTTCTCGAATGTGGAGTTACATCTGTGGAATTTAGTAGAAGTTTATTAGGACATTATTGCAATTTAATTAGGATTCATAACAAATATTTCAACTCAAAAGATGAGGTTTTAAAAAATACAAAAAACTACAACCTTTACAAAGATTTTTCTTATTACACATTCTTTACTTCTTTACTACTACAAATGCATAATTTTTTTGTACTTTATTTTTTGTTTGGTGGGCTTTTAAAGCTAAATTCTTTTGTTGCATAGTTCATTTTGTTAAAAATCTATTTTTATAAAATTTCTATAATTTACAATAGTGTTTTTTTACTGTAAATATCAAAATGGATTACCTTGGCAAAGCTACTAATCGTGTTAAAATTTTCAGATCTCCAAAAATCAGGTACTTTTTGTACCTGAATAAAAAATAAACACACCTTTCTAAACTAAATGTCGCTTAACAATTTGATTCCGAAGACACTAAGACTGTTCACTGCCTATAAATTAAAAAAAATTATCAAACTATTTTATTACTAAACAGCTTCAATTGAAAGAGAGAAACAGAATGCAATGTCAGACAGGTTTTTGTTTGATGTGTTTGGATCAACAGTTTGGTCAGACGATTGGTGTCGGTTGGTGAGCGTTTAACGTGACATGTCCAATAACCTTTCAGCAATCAACTGTATGACCTGTTAAAGGGGATAATTGCTATCTGTTACTTGTCCAGCCTGCCCACAACACGTAAAGGCATTTAATTTAAACACTTAAATAGCCAACTCAATTATTTTAATTGTAAATTTGTAAGCAGCCAAATGATTGGCAAGGTAGAAGAAAACAAATATTAATAAGAAATAATGGATACTCCTGATGATTATAGAAAATCATAGTGATCAATGGTGATATCATTGTATTGTTGGGAGATGACTTGTTGGCTGTTGGCAAGGGGAATACCCCCACCACTATCAGCTGTTAAATAGCATTGAAATAAAATAAGACATTAAAAATTAACCAATAGGAGATCTAGAAATCACTGAGGTGGGGGTAACCTCCCCTCAATCCCTTTTTCCCTAGCTGGCCAACAAGTCATCTCCCAACAATATAACTTCTTCAAACAATGTAAATTAGATAATAAAAATATTACATGTTTTGCACAGCATTTTAAACTAAGTAAAATTTGTTTATGCTAGTACAAAAATTAAAAAACTAAGATGAAAGTGTATTTTTATTATCTTGTTAACATTCAGATATCAAAAACTAGAGAGATAACATTATAAATCCTTAATCAATAATATTTATAAAGAATAAAATATTTTCACAAAGGTGAAGAATAATCCTGGCAGCAAACTACCATCCAAACATGCAAACCAATGTTTGCAATAGGATTACCAAGTCGGATTCTGTGAACGAAGAATCCTAACAAGGATTACACGCCGTTGGTGATTTAAATGTAAAAAGGCTTACAGTATATGATTTTATTCTAGTTAATACGCACATGTTTTATTGTATTTGTAAGAGACAACATAACAGGTGGCTTAAAATAACAATACGAAAATTTTATATGTTGGAATGTTGTGTAATGGAATTATATGTAAAAGCTACGTATATTGTTTCCTAATGTATGAAACTCTTATTTAAGTTGTAATATTAAATTATAGATTTTTATTTTGTAGGTTTTTACTTTAAAGACTAGCAATTTAATTCAGGTGCATGCTCCTGCATTCATTAGAGAAACGTGTGATTTTGAACTATTAACATTCACGTTCTCTTTTTTTTATTCATCTTTTATTAAATTCTGCCACACGTGTCTCGTGTCTCGTAGTTAGAATAACTCTAACACTATTCATTCCAACAGGTTGCACATTAGTTTGCAATTTATAAATTTTATTTATTTTAATTTTTTCATTTTAACTGTCCTATGTAGTAATACTTATCTAATACTACTATCAACGGTGGCAATACTGACTAGCATTTTATTTTTGATTTATTTAGCTTTATTTTTTATTTAATGTTGACTTATATATTTATTATTTTATAGTTCTGATACTTGCAGTCTCATATTGTTCCGACAACTAAATATTGTAAATTGTAAGCGGTACCATACCTGAACCTTTTACAAATGTTCCCTTGGATGGTAGTGAAGTGAAATTATTTTTCTACATGTTTTTTTTTTTTTTTTTTTTTTTTTTTTTTTTTTTTTTTTTTTTTTTTTTTTTAGAGTGAAACATCATAAGCCAATTACTGGGAATTTTAAAGTTTCCTAATTTATATTTCGTATAAGAATTTATTTTAGGGTTATAAAACAATCTTAATGATAACCCAGCTACAGTAGGTGATAAGATACAAAACAGTATGAACTATGTATTTAACGGCAATAAACATTTCTGATTTCTTAATGATAACTCAGCTACTACAGTAGATGATGAGATACAAAACAGTTGGCAATGTTCTCAGTGTACACTCCGTGATAACTAGTGTTCAGTGTATCAGTGTTACAGCTGACTGCCTGATTAGCTATTATCAGCTGGCTCTGTATTACCACAGAGTAAGTAGCCCCAGATGTTACTCTGTGTACACTCCGTGATAACTAGTGTTCAGTGTATCAGTGTTACAGCTGACTGCCTGATTAGCGATTATCAGCTGGCTCTGTATTACCACAGAGTATGTAGCCCCAGATGTTACTCTGTGTACACTCCGTGATAACTAGTGTTCAGTGTATCAGTGTTACAGCTGACTGCCTGATTAGCGATTATCAGCTGGCTCTGTATTACCACAGAGTAAGTAGCCCCAGATGTTACTCTGTGTACACTACGTGATAACTAGTGTTCAGTGTATCAGTGTTACAGCTGACTGCCTGATTAGCTATTATCAGCTGGCTCTGTAGTGCCACAGAGTATGTATCCCCAGATGTTACTCTGTGTACAAGGTCCTACAAGGGAACAGTGGAAATGCAAAGCAATATACAGGGTGTGGTGGAACTCTCTGGAACCCATTTGTGTATGTGTTCCTTTCAGTGAGACAAACATATTTTACAATAAAACCATGGGTCTCTGGTGCTTGGTTTTCAGTCTGTCCGTCTGTACGTTTTTTGGCATGATCTTTAAAACCAAAATCTAAAAAATGTGAAATTTTCTCAAAATACTATTAAACACCTAAAATGTGTAAATTTTAACTGCTTATTTGGGAATGCAATGTTTAAAGACATCCAACCATAAATAACGTAGGAATTAAGATTTTTTTCAAATGAAAACACGCTCTTAGTAGGAAAACTACTACAAAAAGAGTGTTATTGTTTATAGAAGTCCCAAATTCTCCGTTATTTACGGTCGGATGATTTTAAACTTGTTATTTCTGAATAGGCAATTAAAATGTACACATTTTAAGTGCTTAATAGTAATTTGAGAATTTTTACACTGTTGAGATATTTAACTCTGAATATTTAAAATGGCTGCCATTTTTAAACAGAAAAAGGTAGAAATGTCAAAACTCATAAGTAAAACAGTCTTTAGGTAAATAATCATCATGCCAAGTTACATATCAGTACCTCAAGTGGTTTTAAATATCTCATGATTTAAACCAAAATTGCAAATGGACGAACAGACTGATAACTAGGCACCAATGGTTATATTGTAAAATATGTTTGTCTCAATGCAAGGAATAAATATACGAGGGGTTCCAGAGAGTTCCGGGGTACCCTGTATAAATACGAGTCACTTGGAAAGAAACTAGATTAATGTCACAGTTTATAAAATTACTAGATTAAAAAAATCTTTTAAAAATAAAAATAAACACTACACTGTTAATAACAAAAATATATCTTAATCAAAATCAGTGGTTGGCAAGTATTGAAAGAATGATATTACTTATTGATATGCAAAGGTTAAGGTTGATCTTAATCTGAAGTATTTAATGAATACACTCAACTCCGTGAAATTTATTATTTTACACTTTACAGTACTTTAAAGTAAGATAAGTAAAATTATATAAAAGTTAAATATTATCAAAAGGTCAATAAAGTTTGCTGCTTTCAGCCTGGTCTAACTAGTTTACTAAAAGGATAATATATTGAAGAAAATATTATGTCAACTATTTACACAGGAAAACACTAACGACACGGATGGAAATTTTGTAAACACAGAATATAAGCATTAACAATTGATTAACAACTTGTATATAGTATCTGAAGTGAGGGGTTAAGCATTAATTAAATGGGGAGGGGGTTAAAAGCTTAACTCATGCTGCAACTTGCAACGCCAATTTCACCTATCCTGCAGCAATTTAGGGGGGAAAATGTTTAAGTATATCTGCCCTATAACCTTAAGTTTGATAAAAACAAATAATAATGATGATAGAAATCTTGGTAACTCAAAATAAATTGTTTATTCATTTTTTCAAGCCATTGAAAATCTGAAAATTGCATAGGCTACATATAGCTAAAAAAAAACAAAAAACAAAACAATTTAGAACTTTTATGTAAAAATCTTCCCACATGTTTTATGTCTTCTACCTCATAAATTGTTTCCTTATAATTTTTTATTATTTTTAGGGCCTACTGTAAATTTTTATATTTCATCTTCAAGATATTCTTCCACACTATAATAACATTTTTCTTGAAGAAACTTTTTCACATTTTTTTATTAAATTTGTATAACAATTTTTACTCTTTAATTCTTCCTGGTAACTTATTGTATAATTCTGTTGCAGAATACATGAACTGATTTTGATAAAAACTTGTGTTATGTTGTTGAAACAGGAAATTTTTGAGTAGTTAAAATAATTTTCATGAATTTCTTGTAGGTTTTCTGTTTTTGTTGATATAAAGTTGAAAAAAATTATGATTCATAAATATAAATACATGGCAATGTCAAGATTTTCCACTTTTCAAAAATAGGTTTACAGGCTAAATATTTGTCTAAAGCTCCTTTTTGCAATTTGAACAATTTTTTATATTTTTGTGCTTTCTTGGCCCCACACAGGAATGGCATATTTTTAATGTGGAAATATAAATCCATAGTAAAAATTTAATTTTAATTTCAAATTTAAAAATAATGATAAAATTCTAATTATAAAATTTCCCTGGCAAACTTGTTTTGGAACTTCATGTATATGGGTAGAATAATTTAATAAGTAATGAATTAATTTGTAGTAAAGCAATTATTATTACTATTATAAATTGAATACAAACAAATTAATAATAACTGGGCATAGACATACAGTCAACATTGACAGCCAGAGGCATTGATATTAAGATTTCATATTATTTTTTTTTAAATCATTCAATTTTTTTAATACCTTAAGGCAAAAACTAAAATTTAGAACTTAAATCCAACAATTGAGCAATATAAAACTGCAGACTACAACCTAGTGCTCCACTTCTTCAACACTTGGCTCCAGTAGAACTTTTTAACTCAGAAATTGCTGACCTCAGGCAAATAAGATATCAGTCCTCATTGTGGTCTTTCTAATACTAGCCTACACTTAAAATTATTGGCATGGTTCCAAATCATTTTATTGATTTTATTCTAGATATTGTAGATTTTATTCTATTTTATTTTGTTTTTATTCTAGATATTGTCTCTTAAATGATTTTTCTTTAAATAACTTAAATTTTTTAATCATGTAATTTAAATCTATTTTTTAATTACTAGCAATGGTAGAAAGGTAAAATTAGCTCAAGTGAGAAGAGTGTAGAAAATCCAATGATTCCACAATAGGAGTAGAGCTCAAGCCGTCCAATACGTAAACAAAATGTTTTTTTTAATATTAATACAATCAAACTAAACTTCTCAATCAGTTTTAAATAAATATACAGGCTTTCAAAAACGGCTTACAGAGCGATTAAATTTAAGTTTATATTCCAATCCAATATAAAGCTAAACCCATAGCTTTACAGTTTTAATATAGACTAATATGTACTTTTAAAAAAGCTCTTCATTGGTTAGTGTAATACCATAATAAAATTTGCAATTACATGAAACACATAATTACTGTACTGTACGCATACTGTATATACCAGATCTCACATGTAGCCTTGTGTATGAATATTCTGTACCTGATTTAGTGATGAGTTAAAACATAATTTTTCGTTAAGTCATAGAGTGTATTAACTTATACATTGTTAATAACTGTTGCTGTTACTTTTCATAAACGTGTACTTTGTAACAGTGAAGAACATCGTTCTTGAAGAATGTTTCTTGTGAGTCGTTTTCCAATATCAGTTCTAGCCTAACCGTTCTTTTATCACTAAATGCGAACCAACCTCAAGAACGTTTTAGCCTGACTTGTTGCTGAAGAATGATTTATATAGATGTCATGTTGATGGTTATATAAATATTTATTGAGAAACTACGAGTATTATTTTTGCCACATTAAATCGAGGTAATTTTTTAAAATATTACAAACACGTAGTAACCATATTCCACGTTGATATTCCAAGGATAGAAGTGCATAAAATTATTAAATAACGCAAGTGAAGGAGTTTGAGTTGTCCTTCATCGAGGTTGCTTAACGTTCTCAAAAACCGCTAACAGCATCAGCCATACAGTTATTCCGTTCCCAAAGAACTGTTTAGATGATTATTGAATCTTCCTCCTAGTCGTTAACGGTAGGATGGTCAGTTTTTCCGTAGTAACTATAGTCTGTAACAGAACTATATAAATGATAATCGTTCCTGTTAGTCCCATAAGTCACTCTCTGTGAATTTATAGTGACTAAAGATTGCCACCTGATCGAAATTCTATCAAAATTTCAGTTGATCTGGACCCAAGAATTTTAAAAATGGTATTTTATAACTGAAACATCTGTTATTCCTGTTTTTTACCAGATGGTATTACAACAGCTGTCTAATGATTTTACCCATTACCCTTCTTCCATAAGAATAACATTGAAACCTTGAAAGCCTGGAGGGCATGGTCCTGGAGCCAATTTAATTCATAATGTGATTCTGCTCATCTACAGGACACTACCTTTCTAACGGTATGAGCGGATTTCTCCAACGATGCACACGTGCCGAGAAAAAAAGAAGGAAAAGAAACATGCTTACTTATTAATATTAGATAGAACATTTAGTCAGTAAATGGTGCAAACCCGTAAACTTTTATAACAGTTATAGTTCATCAACTGTTACTGAGTAACGGTTCACAAAAAATACTGATTACATATGAATGAACATATAGGCCTAACAGATTATGGCAATTGGATTACCGTATTGAATGAACCTTAAGTTTTTACCCAGCAATACGTGTAAACACAGATAACTAAAATCAACATATAATATTTTTCAGGATGGCAAACTAATCTTTGGTCTGAAAAAGCAAATATTGAAAACATCAAGAAAGCAGCACCTTAATTCATTTGTAGAGCTTCTTACCCAGGGCTTGTATTGATTGAAACAAATGTCCTTCAATGACAAAAATGATATAATTTTAGTTGTATATCTTCATGCTTCAAGAAACCCTAGAAATAATTTGCTCCGCAAATAAAACTTATTACTTTTGTTTTTTATTTTTATATTCATTTTTTTCTATCTACGCCAGTGGCAGTTTTAATGTTTTAACTGGGAACGGTTCAAACCCAGTCTTTTTACTTGTGTAACATCAATCAGTTGTTAGATAACATCATTAAATAATTGCCATATGTCAAAGGGCAACTGGGTCCGAAATCAAACCTTTAAAAAGCTACTGACTTTTCTCAGGATCAAGTTGGCAACCTTTGGATTTAAAGGTGAACACTATAACCACTCAACTACCCAGTCAGTTAATAATTTTGTATACAGAATAACCAAATCCAAATTACTTGGGGTTATTCTGTATACATAATTATGGCTTTTATTTTTGAATGCTGACACTACCAGGGCTTTTTGAGGTGAAAATGAATGAAGAGATGTAGACTGATGTGATGTCTTTTGTAGCTTTGGTACTTTCGAAGACCAGCTGATTCTTTAACTAATAGCCTAAGAACCAATGGCAGCTTTCGTACACTACATACTTTTTTCGGTATCGAACCGGCAACATTCGCTTTAGAAGTCAAACACCATAACCCCTCAGCTACCCATTAAATAGATTTATATAATTTTGATTAAAAGTAAATTTTTCTCCTAATTACATGTTCTTAGTAATGTTAAAACTAGTTTTGTTATATGATGGAAATGTCGGGAATGATTTCCAGCACTGTGTTCTTCCCTCTGACCAGAGTAATGTAGTCGGAAGTGTATGGCCCTAGATAATCCCACTCATGCATGTGTACAAACCATAAACACTTCCACATGCTCTCAAACGTTAACAAATGGATCCCTATTGCTGGATAGGATGCATTGTGTTATTGGATCTTATCCTCCGGTATGATTCCCAATCAAAGGGACAAGTAAGCCAGATTTGTGCAATTAGATTACGGATAAAAGGTCTGTACACTTATTAAATAAAAAGGTATTTTCAATTATTATCAATCAAGTCATGCAAATTCTTGAAAACAGAAAAGAGAAAACAGTTCTTCTGACTCAACAGTATTTCCCTTCGTTAAGTACAGGATTTGAATATCTTGCATTATTCATTAAATTCGGTGCTCTGTCCAATTTATTGTGATGTCGCTGAACCAAATTGTCCAAATGGTATATTAATGTTAACTTTAAAAGTAAAAAAAGTGTGAGTGTTAAATTTTTTTTTAACTTGCACATTTTTCGTTTTACAGTTTCATGTGTTCAAGAATTATTCTTGCTTGAAACTGATTTTGATTTTTTTACTAGTAGTGTTTTCCGTGTGTATCCCACTTCATTTTTGGAAAGTGGAATATATAATTTTACACCGCATTTCAACAAAACCATTAAAAACACAACATTTACTTGTCAGTCAAAAGATTTTATATAAAATATGTTTATATATATATATATATATATATATATATATATATATATATATATATATATATATAAACATTCCACTTGGGGAAGATTTTTAATGCTCAATTATTACAAATTCTCATAAAAAAGTAGTAACGAATTTATTTTAGTTTATCAGAAACTTTTATTTCCAAATACAGTAGAACTTAAAAACTCAAACACAATATCGGTGCAATATTAGTTTGCAGACTTCTACTGGTCCACATCTTCAACACTTGGCTCCAGCAGAACATTTTGTGTTGCTGACCCAGCAAGATCTTCATTGTGTTTAAAATATTTCTTCTACATAAAATTATTAACATATATAACAATATAAATGGTTTTATTTATTTAAGAGTTTACTTGTAAAACAAGCCTAGTTCCTAGAGCAGAAGGAATTTATTTTAAATTTTATATCAAACGTTTGAATTCAACTTTTAGATCTAATAAGTCAACAAAATTAATCCTGGATTTTTTTAACTAAAAATTCCGTGGCAATTTTTTTTTCTAAAAAAGTATTTTGTGACAACTGAGAGAATTTTAAAACTTGGAATTCGTTTTAAATAAACATTTTAACTGTTTGGTTTCAGAGCAATTTTCATTGGTCCTCTAAAAACACACCTTAAAGGGGTTTTTTATAAATATAGAAACCCTAGACATTTTTAATGCCTCTCGCAAAATAAAACTTAAAAATTCAAAAAATATAAAAATTAAAATCTATTGTTACAATCTTGGAACAACTGGAAATCATTACATTAAATTCTGTTAGATTTGTAGTTAACACCCATTAGGTTGCTACAAAGAGAAAAATACTTAATAAATAAATTGATCGGTTGATAAAAACATTACTGAACCAAATACTGTACCGCCATATTCACAAAGGGTACAACAGTGTACCAAGCATTTTTCATAGAAATGTAAGAATTAAATCGTTGAGTTAACTAAATTATCAGTGGACCAAAATGCACCGTCAAAACAAAAAGTTCATTAAAACAATTTGTTTTAAAACCAATATTTCCCCGCTAAATAATGAATGTCAGCAAATGTAGTTTGGTGGCTGGGGAACGGAAAGCTGTCAGTTTGTGTTGAGATTGCGGCAAGTTTACCTCTAGCGCGATCATCACTTGTCAAATGTGCAAAATATTTTCTCCCGTGGGACCGACTCGCGAAAACACGAGCAACACTGATCAACTTGTCGAGGACGAAAAATATTCAGCATGATGAGTCAGCATTCATGCGATGGTTATGTGAAGCTTAATTACGTCATTCCAGATATGAGCCTGTAATTATGAGTTCAATATGGTTTAGTATTTCATTTCAATGGTAGTGATTAATGCATCATCAATGATAATAAGGTATTGCTTTGTGATATTACCCACTTAAAGTAAATCTTAAATGTCTATTACGTCAGTATATAAAATTTTAATATTGACATTATTATGTTTTTATTACCGAATTTTCAATAGTGAACATGCTATTACGGTAGTAGTCAAGGTAAGACGTAAGTCCAGGACCACGATACTTTTTCGTTTTAAGGTAGCCAGAAGCCAAAAACAATGTTTCATAAATTTATATAAATGTTTTATGTATGTATCCGTTAACATGATAGGTAACTCTCAAACAAAACCTTCCAATTTTTATGAAATTTGGTACATTGGTGTATGGCAGCATTCATCAGGTTAAGTTCGAAAACCAGCGTAACCAGACCATAGGAACAGGGTCTTATAGAGTAAAAATGGATTTTTTTTTCATTTTTTGTCTTTAATTTTGAAAATTCAACAATTTTTAGCTTAAACCTTTTAAAGGAGCTTATAAAAAACAATCTAGTATTTTTAATTTTTTTATTAGCCCAAATAGTTATGGAGAAAATATAAAAATATGATTCCATATCATTCTTATGGAAAATTAAAACTAACCTCTATTTAGCTTATTAATTGACATAGCTTTATAAAATGTTGTATCTACATTCAATATGAAGAGTTTAACTTATATTTGCTTACAAAATCACATGTGGCAGAATACCTACTTATTTAACTCCATAAGGAAAATGAATTAAATACTACCAGAACTTGACCAAATTTTGTAGTATGTACATTCACTAGGTACAGTTTAACTTATATTAACTAAGGCTACTAAATCCATAAAACTAACAGCAAACCTACATTCTCAACCCCAAAATCTTTATAGGGAAATAATAAAATACAAAAATTCCCTTGGAAATTTGCTGAGTACGCAGGGTCTGTTGCGGCGAGGGTATTTTTATAAGTTATACTAGCGACGTTTTTAATTTACTAAACAAAACTTCTTATTAATGAAACTATTTCTTTTTCGTAGCAAGCATACTACAATCATAATCATTATTTATGAGCAACAAAAGTTTCTTAAATTTTTTTATGGTTTCTTACACAGAAAACAAAATTTGACAATTGCATTTTTTATAGAAAAGCTTCTATGAGGAAACCGACACAACTGCACACATATATTTGATTTGTATACGCAAACGGACAATTACATAGCACTAAAAACAGAAATTTACGCCCTCCACTATTGCTCTCCTGGGGTGGATTCACGACCGTAAATAAGCGGCACCTGACTGTGGCAAAATATTAACAGGATATAATCCTTTGAAACCTCCCTTTTTATTGCCATTCGGGGTAGCTCCTGTGGCCAAAGTGGGATTATTTGCAGCGACATTTACAATAAATTGAACCGCGCGATGGTTTATATGAATAATTCCCCCATTCAAATACATCCACTAAACGGCAAACTTTGGTTCTCACAATTACTTAATGATTTCTATGATTTGTGAATTTTTTAATTCAGTATAATGATGTACGTAATTGATTAACCATTAATGAAGTTAAATTTGTTTTAATGTATAAACTCATTACGTGCGCCAATAAGTAGTTGCCTACTGCCTTCTAATAAAAAACAAGGAGAATGTGTTTATAATTTAAATGGTAATTAAACTAAAATGTTTAACCAACATAAACCTCAACCATGCTTTATTATTTAAAAATCCTAAGAATTAATTAACATACTCTATGTAGTTTCAGTAGGCCTACCAGCAGAATTCAGCCCTTGAGCCGTCAAGAAACACAGTTGGTCTTGTTTCAATCACAAAGCAAAAAGTGTTTATTTTTACTTTTCTTTTGAAATGCTATCAAAATACATAAAATAAATCATTTATTTCACATTGTATATTGATTGTTTTCCCATGTTGTTTATGTTTTTTTTTCGAAATCCTACATAACCTTTAAGCACGTTAATGAGAATTTTATTTCAAACGCCAAAAATTGTCATAATATATTTTAACATATATTGCACAAAGTCTTGTTCATTTATCATGTTACCTGAATATAAGTCCAACTGGCAGCATTTAGTTTGATATTTTATGTCTGCTTTTTCTTTATTAGGAACAACATACTGTCAAAAATCGTGTTAGAGACTAGAAACAAGTGTATATAAAGATGTAAGCAGGAAAATATGTTTTCATTATATGAATGTTAATTATTATAAATCCAGCAGAAAGTCTGCCTTTCATTACGAGATGTGTAATCCTTTTGCCACTGAGGGATTATTAAATTTTTTATGAACCAGACTGAGTTTATAATCCCAATTCCATCTATAGGATAAAATATAATCAGATATTTTAATGGTTTATATACCTACAAAGAATATTCAATCAAATATGCAATTCAAAATTATATACAGGCTGGTTGAAATAAGTGAGCCAGCTCGTTTAACTATAAAGCATTGGTTCTGGATTTGATTTCAATTTTTTTAAAGTCCACCAACTTAAATATTTTAAATGCAAAATATTTATTATCTCACTTTTTATGGGTTAAATAATTTTATTAGTGTTTAAAAACTTGTTACTATATTTAAAAAGTAAAATATTGAAGAATATTTTATACCATGTTCATAAAAATATGTAGCATAGAAATATTTCATGTAAGTATCATGAATTAGAGTATAAAATAGTTTTTGTTAATCATAAAAAAAATTACCTGTTGGAAATTTGTTTAGTCGTAGGTCTGCTGCGACGGGGATATTTATTCTTTACATTTTTCTCTAAGCCTAACGGTTAGGGAGCAAGAGGCAACTTTTTTTTTAGTCTCAAGCAATAAACAGTGTAATTAAGGGGGAAATAATTAAATGTTTTTTATACTTCTTTAAACACCATGTGGAACACTCCTTGTTAAGACTATAACCACTTTTAAAATCATTTAAATTTTTATATCTGATCAAATATAACTTATACAAGTTTCAAAAAATTCATCAGAAAAAATAATGTTGCAAATTCACAATCCCCTATTGCAATAAAGCTGATTGCATTAGGATGAGATCATTAACAAAATATCTAATGAATTTTTTTAATACGTCAAGATACCGTATTGAAGTTTTGAACTTGTTTACCCACACAATCAAAGTGGAAAACCATTCTCATTTCAGTAAAATTTTAATATATTTTCGTTTCACTTTGATTCAATTGAAAAGCCTTTTAACCACATTTCATGTTGAGAGGCATCAACAAATGTTGACCTTGTTTATAGTACCATCAAGGATTCATTGATAGCGCCATGTTGGATTGATTGTTATAGTACAATTAATTGTGATCAGAAATGATGGCAGTTGTTCTTACAAAGAAATGTCTGAGATATGGTGGAAGCTATAAATACTTAAAACAAGTAAACGTACAGTCATTTAGTCTGGATAAATAAAGCTCTCGTCTATTTAAGTCCCGGGTTCTCTAAAAGTTTGACTACACAGTAAAATAAAAATAGATCAATGCCTGTTTCAGCAGACCCGTATGATTTTAAATGAGAATTTTCCAAAGAAAATAAACAAGTACACAAGGTCTTTAAATCATTAGTTACTTTGAGCATACTTACAAAAGTCACCAAAAAGAACACTCACCTGCAAAAAAAGAAAAAGTTAGTTTTCAGATGATATAAAACTTGCTTGCATCTAAGTCATAAAAGAGATGATTGCAAACTAATAAAATATGATTCATTTTATTTTCACATAAAATCATGTGTAAAAAGAAATGTTTCACCTGTTTTTTATATTTAACTCTAGTACAGTGTTAGTGAAATCAAACGAAAATTAAGACAGTTGAAATATTATTTGTAACACTCAATGTTTTATAAAACTTGATTAAAGATCCCTCCATCCACTCATAAATACAGCAATGATTTGTTAAATATATTTACTGAATTAGTTTAAATATGTTTAATGAATTAGGTTATAGGTTTTATGGGATGTTATATTTAAACAGATAACATTCATCTAGTACTTAAACTTGTTTTAAAATATAGTGATGTATTGTTTACATTTTAATTACTTTTTAACTATGGTGGTTACAATAAATAAGAATTATTGTAGACAAACTCAAATGATGTAATAGATGTTTTTTACTGAAATTTTCATAGCACCTTATCAATTTATGTTCAATCCAAACTTGTCATGAAATTAAATGTTAAATATTATTAATACGTACGATTTCTTACCATAAATATTGTTAAAATTCCTCAAATAAACAGTGTACGTTTTTAAGTAACCTCAGGGTAAAGCTAAATAAGCGTACAACCTGTTAAATGAAGAAATTGAGAATAACAGCGAGCAGTGTGCTAAAATTTGCAATATTCTCTCATAAATCTGACTTTAATAACTTTAAAACATGGTGAGTAACGGTCAACAATTAACTTTCAGGCCACGCTGCTCTAGTGTAATAGACTGATTTGGTGCAACAGATATTAGCTAAGCTTAGTAAAAGCTGCTTATTTTAATGCAACAATAACGTTGTAACTCTTATTTTTTTTACTTTTTTATTCAAAACTAGGATGCTAAAAATATTCAAAGGTTATTCTTTAAAGATTCTTAAAAAAATATTACATTAATAATATAATGTTGAGATATTAATAGCTTTAACACAATTTATTACGATACTGTACAATATATTATGACAGTATAATAAGTAATTTAAAATATCATCACATTCCAAATAAATGTAGTACTGTACCATATATAAAAAGATGCATCAAGAATTTTCAGTACAATTCCAAGTGATAAAAGTTTATTTTGTGCAAGTAATGATTTTTAAGACACTTTTGTTTGTCTACTCGAATCGCTATCATCTCGGAAGATACCACTTTAAAAAATAATCATCTCTTGTGCAGTGACTTGTGACAACTTATTGATAAGTAATCATGGAAAATGCGGTTGAATATACAAATGCTATTCAGTGCAATTGACGGTTGTACTCTGTACTCGTAATTAGTCAATTAACATGGTTGCCTTGTCGTGACATTGCAATTGTCATTACATTGCAGGGCATTACTTGTATGGTTCCATGCTCAATGCCAGGGTAAAGGATCAAGGGGGCAGTATGTAATGACCATTTTGCCTTTCCAGCAGCTATTTCCCAGAGAGAATTTTATCATTATAACTTATCTAGGAACTGTTACCAACTAAACTTTTCACATGAGCATTAAACGTATCAGACAATTTTCGATATCTCACATTATTATTAGTAGGCGATAGCAAGACAAACAATAATTGTTATTATTCATTAATGTTTTATTTTAGGTATTTTTTGCTAAGTAAGTCCCATGACAATATTTTTATAACCTCAAAAAAGGTTGTTTTTAAGGTGGAGAAACAAAAACTGTATAGATTTATCTTTCACCTGAGAGCTGCAGATACCTTTCATAAAATTGATTTACACCTTTCCAGCACACTTTAGGATAAATGATAACACCTTCTATAAACTTCGGAAGTTTTGTGGTAAACATTCAGTAGTTTGGTTATGGTTTGTGGTTTCAAGATGATTCAATTCGTACATCATCTGAATCAACATCCTCTGATAATATACGAATTGATAAACAATTGATAGAACAGGATTAGTGGCAGCAAAGAGTGATTTCGTAATACAGCATTGTGAAATCGGTGCAATAGCTTAATATTAATACATTCACTAAAATAAAAAACTTGAGAAATTTAATTAAATGGAACAAAGTACAGTACTAAATTCCTTGTTGTATCTTATTTATTATTATTATTTATGGCCAGCATTGGACCACTTAAGTCAATATAATGGTCAGGTTCTTCTTAAATTCTGTCTCTTCTTCTTGTCCGCCCAATACTTCTTCATTCTTTCCGACCGTTGTTTTCTTTCTTCTTCCGAAACCACTCCTCCTTGTCTCTGATTGTTTGCTCCTATTGGCAGGATGATATTTTTGTATTTGAGTACTGCGAGCGCCTCTGACTTATTTTTCAAATCTTCTAATGATATTTGCAATCTTCTCATGTCCTCCTTAATCTCTGTAATCCATCTAAAGTCACTCTTGCTAATCCACAACTTTTCAATCTTATTTATAGGGAACAAGAAATATATTTTAAGCTAATGAAGGACATGATGAATTATTTTAATATGCTAGTTATTGTTTGTTGTTGTTATTGGTAGATAAGGAGACCCCGGCCGAACCGTTGAGCACATCTGCCTCAAAATGGGAATTTTGCGCAGGCCCCCGGAAGCATGGGATATTGAAGGTAGAGAAAGGGTGGGGCACAGGACAGACTGTCCACTCATGTTCCAGTTAGGGGTTTCTATGCCCGTCGCACTCCTCTCCCCCTGCTGTCTTGAACATATGTTCCAGCTAGGGGTTTCCATGCCCATAGCATTTCTACTCACCCCCTGCTGTCTACATATATTCCAGCTAGGGATTAACCATGCAGTTCGCATTAACCCCCCGCTGTCTTGAACATGAATGGGGTTTGAAGGAAGGGAAATTGTCACAGTGGACAGCCAAAAGACTTACCGCAGTGTTATGACAACTTCGTTTGATGTACCCAGTGTCAACTTCGCAACTAGTTATATTTTTCAATAAAAAAATAATCCACTAAAATGTATATTGTACATCATGTGAAATACCTGGATATTAAAACTCATGGTAAATAACCAAAATACATAAAATCCCGGGTAATTTGGGTATTTATGAAATCGAGTAAGATTAATGAAATACCCCCTGAATGAATATGTTATTATTATTATTATTGTACGATATATTGAGATAGTCTTCAACTAATTTATTGCCATTTTTTCTTTAAATTACTGAAATATTGTCTAAAGTTTGTAACAGAATACTATAAGGAAGATTTTTCCGTATCTATAATCATTAACTATTATTATTGGATTTTCATCTTATTATTGTTAATAAATAATATTCTAGTATAAGCACCAATAGTTTATTATTCATTATTAAAAGATGCAAGATTTAATTTGAAGATGGCAGATAAAACCATGAAGAGGTATTATACAAGAAAAAAACATGTTACACCATGTAAGGGTACGAACAGAACGAGTGGGTCGCGGTGGAGGTGTAGGTCGCGGTCGCGGTCGCCGTCGACATCCATGTAAATCAAACACATTGTAGTTAACGAGGCCTTGCATAACGAGTAAGTCGCGGTGGAGGTGACTCGCGATGCCATCCAGGAGGTTTACAGCGATGCTTTTAAAAATCAAAATCATTTGATTTACATGGATGTTTACCTCGCGGTTTACCTGGATGCTTCGTTGTGATTGGTTCGTTTGGGGGGTGATGTTGTTCGCGTCCGCAGCATTCCATTAAAGCTGCACGTACTCCCCGGGTTGTACTAAACGAACAACAATTTTTGGCAGCTGAACTATTACGCAAGTGATCTCTCAGCTATGCCAGCTGTCAGACTAAATCCTAACGGCCCGATCCCGGGCCACTATTAAATGTACTAACGCAGGTGCTTTGAACTGCAGAACATATTTTATTTATTTTATTATTATTTAAGATGGTAGCTGGCTATGATAGCCATACGATACATAGGCTACGATACGATACGATATTGGTTCGTTTAAAGTCGAGCGTCCCCCGTCGCGTACGCCTGAACCTTTCCCACCCCTCAAGGTAACCACAAACCAGTTATTACTTTGTGATTCTCTGTTAACTTAATTGTTATACTTAATTTAATTTTCAATTCTCCATCCTGTAATAGTACTAGCAACCCAAAATACATGTAAATACGAGGTATGCCATAAGTGTAACTCTTAATTACATTTAAGGTTAAAATAGTTTTATTTGACATCAAAATTAAATCAATTTTAATTTATTAATTTAAGGCCCTGGTGGCACTTTCTTTTAATTATTGTACTGGTAGTCAACACAATATGTAATTATTGTACATTACTAAAGAAATAAATCTGTTCTTACATATTGAATATTTACGGTAGTTATCAAAGTTGTACCTCTTATTAGATATCAACAAAATGTATAACATCTACGTATAACAACGTAAATATCGCCATTCCTGTAGTGGTAATCGCAAGTTATGACGCTCTAAGGTACTTACACTTTTTTCAAAATATAGGATTATTTATTTTATTTAATAAGCACGCTACACACATCACTCTCCAATGGTCTGAGCTGCACTGACAGCGCGGGTGACCTCCTCGCTATGTGCGGTCAACATCGACCGCGACCTAACTTGTGGCATCGACCGCGACCTACACCTCCACCTCGACCCACTCGTTCTGTTCGTACCCTAATTTATTAAACCAACATATATAGGTCTAGTTTCTTAAAGCAATCTATGGTTTAAAAAACTAAAAAGGCCATAATTATTAGAAACACATTCTCTGACAATTTCATTGTGTTAAATTTCACATTCCAGACAGATTCTGAGGCATTCAAGCTGCGACTAGTAGCTTTTGTCCCAGTGTTCCTCCTCCCACTCCATTCAACACAATGTCTGTCATATTCTTGGAGAATAGTCCAATAGTCGCAGTTTATAAATGGCAAGGGAAAAATGAATATAAGTACAATAATTTCACTATTACTATCAAACTGTGATTAAAATGAACGGTATGTTTTTACGTTCCAGGTGGATTATCGATAGATACAATCTTAGTCAGCGGTTTATCAAAATATACTTGATAATTTCCAGAGATTTATTCCCAGGTGCTATCAGGTTTAGATTATTCACAATAAACATGTTAAAAACCTTTATATTGGAAAATAAGGACCAAATAAAAAAATTTTTATAAAGCAGAGATTTCAGCGGCTACAAATTTGTTACAATTAAAAAACTAAAACCTTCGCGTGGAGTTGGAAAGTGATCAGCCGTAACAGTTGACTGATTGTTAATTAGTATAATGTAATCCCTACGCGTGTACGTACACACACAGACACACACATGATCATATACGTGTTGTGTATGCGCACATTCACATCGGCAAATGCATTTACTTACACATGCATAAACATGCACAGTTTCACATCAGAGGTAATCTGTTTATCATTGTTGACTTTTCAAAACCTGATCACGAGCCAAGTGAAATGCACACAGTGTGTTGCCGCGCGAGCTGATAATGCATTTAGAAAGATAACGGAAATTAAATTATTAGGGGTTTTGTATGCACAATCGGCATAAATTGTGGCTTATGGATAACCAAAAGTTTCGGAAAATATATTTCCGGATTTTATACTGCTGCAGTTTGTTTGAAGAATAAAGTTAAAGTCAGTGTTTTGGCATACCAAAATTTGGCAAATTGAATATTTTATGATTGAACTATATCATGCACCTTAGAGAGCAGGAAGAGAAGAATTTGCAAACTATTTTAAATTTTTCTGAAGTATTGTACTCAACAGGAAACTCAGTTCAAAACATGAAAGTTATCACTTTAATAAAATTACAAACACTGAAAGGTAAAATAACTGGCCTACTGTACTATTTATTAGGCCCACACTGTGGGGACCTGTATTAATCTGGTAAAAACGGTCAAAATAAATTAATTGCTTTTTAAACTATTGTTTTATATACATTAATAATAAACAAATTAGATTTCAACATTTTTTAACTAACATAAACTTTGATGTGAACTACCGCCTCACCAATCTATCAGACCTGTTTTCTATTGAATTATTTTTATAGCCCGGTGAGGACAGAAAGTAACGAGCATGCAAGTGACCTGACCACTGCCCACACGTTCTGCCTCACGGTGCATTCCTGCCTCTGTAGCTTCATACCTCACCTGCCACACTCTGCTGTGTAACATCACTGTGACAGGAGGACAACGAGCATGCAAGTGACCTGACCACTGCCCACATGTTCTGCCTCACGGTGCATTCCTGCCTCTGTAGCTTCATACCTCACCTGCCACACTCTGCTGTGTAACATCACTGTGGCGGGAGGACAACGAGCATGCAAGTGACCTGACCACTGCCCACACGTTCTGCCTCACCGTGCATTCCTGCCTCTGTAGCTTCATACCTCACCTGCCACACTCTGCTGTGTAACATCACTGTGGCGGAGGACAACGAGCATGCAAGTGACCTGACCACTGCCCACACGTTCTGCCTCACGGTGCATTCCTGCCTCTGTAGCTTCATACCTCACCTGCCACACTCTGCTGTGTAACATCACTGTGACAGGAGGACAACGAGCATGCAAGTGACCTGACCACTGCCCACACGTTCTGCCTCACGATGCATTCCTGCCTCTGTAGCTTCATACCTCACCTGCCACACTCTGCTGTGTAACATCACTGTGACAGGAGGACAACGAGCATGCAAGTGACCTGACCACTGCCCACACGTTCTGCCTCACGATGCATTCCTGCCTCTGTAGCTTCATACCTCACCTGCCACACTCTGCTGTGTAACATCACTGTGGTGGGAGGACAACGAGCATGCAAGTGACCTGACCACTGCCCACACGTTATGCCTCACGATGCATTCCTGCCTCTGTAGCTTCATACCTCACCTGCCACACTCTGCTGTGTAACATCACTGTGGCGGGAGGACAACGAGCATGCAAGTGACCTGACCACTGCCCACACGTTCTGCCTCACCGTGCATTCCTGCCTCTGTAGCTTCATACCTCACCTGCCACACTCTGCTGTGTAACATCACTGTGACAGGAGGACAACGAGCATGCAAGTGACCTGACCACTGCCGACACGTTCTGCCTCACCGTGCATTCCTGCCTCTGTAGCTTCATACCTCACCTGCCACACTCTGCTGTGTAACATCACTGTGGCGGGAGGACAACGAGCATGCAAGTGACCTGACCACTGCCCACACGTTCTGCCTCACGGTGCATTCCTGCCTCTGTAGCTTCATACCTCACCTGCCACACTCTGCTGTGTAACATCACTGTGACAGGAGGACAACGAGCATGCAAGTGACCTGACCACTGCCCACACGTTCTGCCTCACGGTGCATTCCTGCCTCTGTAGCTTCATACCTCACCTGCCACACTCTGCTGTGTAACATCACTGTGACAGGAGGACAACGAGCATGCAAGTGACCTGACCACTGCCCACACGTTCTGCCTCACGGTGCATTCCTGCCTCTGTAGCTTCATACCTCACCTGCCACACTCTGCTGTGTAACATCACTGTGGCGGAGGACAACGAGCATGCAAGTGACCTGACCACTGCCCACACGTTCTGCCTCACGATGCATTCCTGCCTCTGTAGCTTCATACCTCACCTGCCACACTCTGCTGTGTAACATCACTGTGGCGGAGGACAACGAGCATGCAAGTGACCTGACCACTGCCCACACGTTATGCCTCACGGTGCATTCCTGCCTCTGTAGCTTCATACCTCACCTGAAACACTCTGCTGTGTAACATCACTGTGGCGGAGGACAACGAGCATGCAAGTGACCTGACCACTGCCCACACGTTATGCCTCACGGTGCATTCCTGCCTCTGTAGCTTCATACCTCACCTGCCACACTCTGCTGTGTAACATCACTGTGACAGGAGGACAACGAGCAGGCAAGTGACCTGACCACTGCCCACACGTTATGCCTCACGGTGCATTCCTGCCTCTGTAGCTTCATACCTCACCTGCCACACTCTGCTGTGTAACATCACTGTGGCAGGAGGACAACGAGCATGCAAGTGACCTGACCACTGCCCACACGTTCTGCCTCACGGTGCATTCCTGCCTCTGTAGCTTCATACCTCACCTGCCACACTCTGCCGTGTAACATCACTGTGGTGGGAGGACAACGAGCATGCAAGTGACCTGACCACTGCCCACACGTTCTGCCTCACGGTGCATTCCTGCCTCTGTAGCTTCATACCTCACCCGCCACACTCTGCTGTGTAACATCACTGTGGCAGGAGGACAACGAGCATGCAAGTGACCTGACCACTGCCCACACGTTCTGCCTCACGGTGCATTCCTGCCTCTGTAGCTTCATACCTCACCTGCCACACTCTGCTGTGTAACATCACTGTGGCAGGAGGACAACGAGCATGCAAGTGACCTGACCACTGCCCACACGTTATGCCTCACGGTGCATTCCTGCCTCTGTAGCTTCTTACCTCACCTGCCACACTCTGCTGTGTAACATCACTGTGACAGGAGGACAACGAGCATGCAAGTGACCTGACCACTGCCCACACGTTATGCCTCACGGTGCATTCCTGCCTCTGTAGCTTCATACCTCACCTGCCACACTCTGCTGTGTAACATCACTGTGACAGGAGGACAACGAGCATGCAAGTGACCTGACCACTGCCCACACGTTATGCCTCACGGTGCATTCCTGCCTCTGTAGCGTCATACCTCACCTGCCACACTCTGCTGTGTAACATCACTGTGACAGGAGGACAACGAGCATGCAAGTGACCTGACCACTGCCCACACGTTATGCCTTACGGTGCATTCCTGCCTCTGTAGCTTCATACCTCACCTGCCACACTCTGCTGTGTAACATCACTGTGACAGGAGGACAACGAGCATGCAAGTGACCTGACCACTGCCCACACGTTATGCCTCACGGTGCATTCCTGCCTCTGTAGCTTCATACCTCACCTGCCACACTCTGCTGTGTAACATCACTGTGACAGGAGGACAACGAGCATGCAAGTGACCTGACCACTGCCCACACGTTATGCCTCACGGTGCATTCCTGCCTCTGTAGCTTCATACCTCACCTGCCACACTCTGCTGTGTAACATCACTGTGACAGGAGGACAACGAGCATGCAAGTGACCTGACCACTGCCCACACGTTATGCCTCACGGTGCATTCCTGCCTCTGTAGCTTCATACCTCACCTGCCACACTCTGCTGTGTAACATCACTGTGACAGGAGGACAACGAGCATGCAAGTGACCTGACCACTGCCCACACGTTATGCCTCACGGTGCATTCCTGCCTCTGTAGCTTCATACCTCACCCGCCACACTCTGCTGTGTAACATCACTGTGACAGGAGGACAACGAGCATGCAAGTGACCTGACCACTGCCCACACGTTATGCCTCACGGTGCATTCCTGCCTCTGTAGCTTCATACCTCACCTGCCACACTCTGCTGTGTAACATCACTGTGACAGGAGGACAACGAGCATGCAAGTGACCTGACCACTGCCCACACGTTATGCCTCACGGTGCATTCCTGCCTCTGTAGCTTCATACCTCACCCGCCACACTCTGCTGTGTAACATCACTGTGGCGGGAGGACAACGAGCATGCAAGTGACCTGACCACTGCCCACACGTTCTGCCTCACGGTGCATTCCTGCCTCTGTAGCTTCATACCTCACCTGCCACACTCTGCTGTGTAACATCACTGTGGTGGGAGGACAACGAGCATGCAAGTGACCTGACCACTGCCCACACGTTCTGCCTCACGGTGCATTCCTGTCTCTGTAGCTTCATACCTCACCCGCCACACTCTGCTGTGTAACATCACTGTGGCAGGAGGACAACGAGCATACAAGTGACCTGACCACTGCCCACACGTTCTGCCTCACGGTGCATTCCTGCCTCTGTAGCTTCATACCTCACCTGCCACACTCTGCCGTGTAACATCACTGTGGTGGGAGGACAACGAGCATGCAAGTGACCTGACCACTGCCCACACGTTCTGCCTCACGGTGCATTCCTGCCTCTGTAGCTTCATACCTCACCTGCCACACTCTGCTGTGTAACATCACTGTGGCAGGAGGACAACGAGCATGCAAGTGACCTGACCACTGCCCACACGTTCTGCCTCACGGTGCATTCCTGCCTCTGTAGCTTCATACCTCACCCGCCACACTCTGCTGTGTAACATCACTGTGGCAGGAGGACAACGAGCATGCAAGTGACCTGACCACTGCCCACACGTTATGCCTCACGGTGCATTCCTGCCTCTGTAGCTTCATACCTCACCCGCCACACTCTGCTGTGTAACATCACTGTGGCAGGAGGACAACGAGCATGCAAGTGACCTGACCACTGCCCACACGTTCTGCCTCACGGTGCATTCCTGCCTCTGTAGCTTCATACCTCACCCGCCACACTCTGCTGTGTAACATCACTGTGGCAGGAGGACAACGAGCATGCAAGTGACCTGACCACTGCCCACACGTTCTGCCTCACGGTGCATTCCTGCCTCTGTAGCTTCATACCTCACCCGCCACACTCTGCTGTGTAACATCACTGTGGCAGGAGGACAACGAGCATGCAAGTGACCTGACCACTGCCCACACGTTCTGCCTCACGCTGCATTCCTGCCTCTGTAGCTTCATACCTCACCTGCCACACTCTGCTGTGTAACATCACTGTGGCAGGAGGACAACGAGCATGCATGTGACCTGACCACTGCCCACACGTTCTGCCTCACCGTGCATTCCTGCCTCTGTAGCTTCATACCTCACCCGCCACACTCTGCTGTGTAACATCACTGTGGCAGGAGGACAACGAGCATGCAAGTGACCTGACCACTGCCCACACGTTATGCCTCACGATGCATTCCTGCCTCTGTAGCTTCATACCTCACCTGCCACACTCTGCTGTGTAACATCACTGTGGCGGAGGACAACGAGCATGCAAGTGACCTGACCACTGCCCACACGTTATGCCTCACGGTGCATTCCTGCCTCTGTAGCTTCATACCTCACCTGCCACACTCTGCTGTGTAACATCACTGTGGTGGGAGGACAACGAGCATGCAAGTGACCTGACCACTGCCCACACGTTATGCCTCACGATGCATTCCTGCCTCTGTAGCTTCATACCTCACCTGCCACACTCTGCTGTGTAACATCACTGTGGCGGAGGACAACGAGCATGCAAGTGACCTGACCACTGCCCACACGTTCTGCCTCACGGTGCATTCCTGCCTCTGTAGCTTCATACCTCACCTGCCACACTCTACTGTGTAACATCACTGTGGCGGGAGGACAACGAGCATGCAAGTTACCTGACCACTGCCCACACGTTCTGCCTCACCGTGCATTCCTGCCTCTGTAGCTTCATACCTCACCTGCCACACTCTGCTGTGTAACATCACTGTGGCGGGAGGACAACGAGCATGCAAGTGACCTGACCACTGCCCACACGTTATGCCTCACGGTGCATTCCTGCCTCTGTAGCTTCATACCTCACCTGCCACACTCTGCTGTGTAACATCACTGTGGCAGGAGGACAACGAGCATGCAAGTGACCTGACCACTGCCCACACGTTATGCCTCACGGTGCATTCCTGCCTCTGTAGCTTCTTACCTCACCTGCCACACTCTGCTGTGTAACATCACTGTGACAGGAGGACAACGAGCATGCAAGTGACCTGACCACTGCCCACACGTTATGCCTCACGGTGCATTCCTGCCTCTGTAGCTTCATACCTCACCTGCCACACTCTGCTGTGTAACATCACTGTGACAGGAGGACAACGAGCATGCAAGTGACCTGACCACTGCCCACACGTTATGCCTCACGGTGCATTCCTGCCTCTGTAGCTTCATACCTCACCTGCCACACTCTGCTGTGTAACATCACTGTGACAGGAGGACAACGAGCATGCAAGTGACCTGACCACTGCCCACACGTTATGCCTCACGGTGCATTCCTGCCTCTGTAGTTTCATACCTCACCTGCCACACTCTGCTGTGTAACATCACTGTGACAGGAGGACAACGAGCATGCAAGTGACCTGACCACTGCCCATACGTTATGCCTCACGGTGCATTCCTGCCTCTGTAGCTTCATACCTCACCTGCCACACTCTGCTGTGTAACATCACTGTGACAGGAGGACAACGAGCATGCAAGTGACCTGACCACTGCCCACACGTTATGCCTCACGGTGCATTCCTGCCTCTGTAGCTTCATACCTCACCTGCCACACTCTGCTGTGTAACATCACTGTGACAGGAGGACAACGAGCATGCAAGTGACCTGACCACTGCCCACACGTTATGCCTCACGGTGCATTCCTGCCTCTGTAGCTTCATACCTCACCTGCCACACTCTGCTGTGTAACATCACTGTGACAGGAGGACAACGAGCATGCAAGTGACCTGACCACTGCCCACACGTTATGCCTCACGGTTCATTCCTGCCTCTGTAGCTTCATACCTCACCTGCCACACTCTGCTGTGTAACATCACTGTGACAGGAGGACAACGAGCATGCAAGTGACCTGACCACTGCAAACACGTTATGCCTCACGGTGCATTCCTGCCTCTGTAGCTTCATACCTCACCCGCCACACTCTGCTGTGTAACATCACTGTGGTGGGAGGACAACGAGCATGCAAGTGACCTGACCACTGCCCACACGTTATGCCTCACGGTGCATTCCTGCCTCTGTAGCTTCATACCTCACCTGCCACACTCTGCTGTGTAACATCACTGTGACAGGAGGACAAAGAGCATGCAAGTGACCTGACCACTGCCCACACGTTATGCCTCACGGTGCATTCCTGCCTCTGTAGCTTCATACCTCACCCGCCACACTCTGCTGTGTAACATCACTGTGGCGGGAGGACAACGAGCATGCAAGTGACCTGACCACTGCCCACACGTTCTGCCTCACGGTGCATTCCTGCCTCTGTAGCTTCATACCTCACCTGCCATACTCTGCTGTGTAACATCACTGTGGTGGGAGGACAACGAGCATGCAAGTGACCTGACCACTGCCCACACGTTCTGCCTCACGGTGCATTCCTGCCTCTGTAGCTTCATACCTCACCCGCCACACTCTGCTGTGTAACATCACTGTGGCAGGAGGACAACGAGCATGCAAGTGACCTGTCCACTGCCCACACGTTCTGCCTCACGGTGCATTCCTGCCTCTGTAGCTTCATACCTCACCTGCCACACTCTGCCGTGTAACATCACTGTGGTGGGAGGACAACAAGCATGCAAGTGACCTGACCACTGCCCACACGTTCTGCCTCACGGTGCATTCCTGCCTCTGTAGCTTCATACCTCACCTGCCACACTCTGCTGTGTAACATCACTGTGGCAGGAGGACAACGAGCATGCAAGTGACCTGACCACTGCCCACACGTTCTGCCTCACGGTGCATTCCTGCCTCTGTAGCTTCATACCTCACCCGCCACACTCTGCTGTGTAACATCACTGTGGCAGGAGGACAACGAGCATGCAAGTGACCTGACCACTGCCCACACGTTCTGCCTCACGGTGCATTCCTGCCTCTGTAGCTTCATACCTCACCCGCCACACTCTGCTGTGTAACATCACTGTGGCAGGAGGACAACGAGCATGCAAGTGACCTGACCACTGCCCACACGTTCTGCCTCACGGTGCATTCCTGCCTCTGTAGCTTCATACCTCACCCGCCACACTCTGCTGTGTAACATCACTGTGGCAGGAGGACAACGAGCATGCAAGTGACCTGACCACTGCCCACACGTTCTGCCTCACGGTGCATTCCTGCCTCTGTAGCTTCATACCTCACCCGCCACACTCTGCTGTGTAACATCACTGTGGCAGGAGGACAACGAGCATGCAAGTGACCTGACCACTGCCCACACGTTCTGCCTCACGCTGCATTCCTGCCTCTGTAGCTTCATACCTCACCTGCCACACTCTGCTGTGTAACATCACTGTGGCAGGAGGACAACGAGCATGCAAGTGACCTGACCACTGCCCACACGTTCTGCCTCACGGTGCATTCCTGCCTCTGTAGCTTCATACCTCACCCGCCACACTCTGCTGTGTAACATCACTGTGGCAGGAGGACAACGAGCATGCAAGTGACCTGACCACTGCCCACACGTTATGCCTCACGATGCATTCCTGCCTCTGTAGCTTCATACCTCACCTGCCACACTCTGCTGTGTAACATCACTGTGGCGGAGGACAACGAGCATGCAAGTGACCTGACCACTGCCCACACGTTATGCCTCACGGTGCATTCCTGCCTCTGTAGCTTCATACCTCACCTGCCACACTCTGCTGTGTAACATCACTGTGGTGGGAGGACAACGAGCATGCAAGTGACCTGACCACTGCCCACACGTTATGCCTCACGATGCATTCCTGCCTCTGTAGCTTCATACCTCACCTGCCACACTCTGCTGTGTAACATCACTGTGGCGGAGGACAACGAGCATGCAAGTGACCTGACCACTGCCCACACGTTCTGCCTCACGGTGCATTCCTGCCTCTGTAGCTTCATACCTCACCTGCCACACTCTACTGTGTAACATCACTGTGGCGGGAGGACAACGAGCATGGAAGTGACCTGACCACTGCCCACACGTTCTGCCTCACGGTGCATTCCTGCCTCTGTAGCTTCATACCTCACCTGCCACACTCTGCTGTGTAACATCACTGTGGCGGGAGGACAACGAGCATGCAAGTGACCTGACCACTGCCCACACGTTCTGCCTCACGGTGCATTCCTGCCTCTGTAGCTTCATACCTCACCTGCCACACTCTGCTGTGTAACATCACTGTGGTGGGAGGACAACGAGCATGCAAGTGACCTGACCACTGCCCACACGTTCTGCCTCACGGTGCATTCCTGCCTCTGTAGCTTCATACCTCACCTGCCACACTCTGCTGTGCAACATCACTGTGGTGGGAGGACAACGAGCATGCAAGTGACCTGACCACTGCCCACACGTTCTGCCTCACGGTGCATTCCTGCCTCTGTAGCTTCATACCTCACCTGCCACACTCTGCTGTGTAACATCACTGTGGTGGGAGGACAACGAGCATGCAAGTGACCTGACCACTGCCCACACGTTCTGCCTCACCGTGCATTCCTGCCTCTGTAGCTTCATACCTCACCTGCCACACTCTGCTGTGTAACATCACTGTGGTGGGAGGACAACGAGCATGCAAGTGACCTGACCACTGCCCACACGTTCTGCCTCACGGTGCATTCCTGCCTCTGTAGCTTCATACCTCACCCGCCACACTCTACTGTGTAACATCACTGTGGTGGGAGGACAACGAGCATGCAAGTGACCTGACCACTGCCCACACGTTCTGCCTCACCGTGGATTCCTGCCTCTGTAGCTTCATACCTCACCTGCCACACTCTGCTGTGTAACATCACTGTGGCGGGAGGACAACGAGCATGCAAGTGACCTGACCACTCCCCACACGTTCTGCCTCCTGGTGCATTCCTGCCTCTGTAGCTTCATACCTCACCTGCCACACTCTGCTGTGCAACATCACTGTGGTGGGAGGACAACGAGCATGCAAGTGACCTGACCACTGCCCACACGTTCTGCCTCACGGTGCATTCCTGCCTCTGTAGCTTCATACCTCACCTGCCACACTCTGCTGTGTAACATCACTGTGGTGGGAGGACAACGAGCATGCAAGTGACCTGACCACTGCCCACACGTTTTGCCTCACGGTGCATTCCTGCCTCTGTAGCTTCATACCTCACCCGCCACACTCTGCTGTGTAACATCACTGTGGTGGGAGGACAACGAGCATGCAAGTGACCTGACCACTGCCCACACGTTCTGCCTCACGGTGCATTCCTGCCTCTGTAGCTTCATACCTCACCTGCCACACTCTGCTGTGTAACATCACTGTGGTGGGAGGACAACGAGCATGCAAGTGACCTGACCACTGCCCACACGTTCTGCCTCACGGTGCATTCCTGCCTCTGTAGCTTCATACCTCACCTGCCACACTCTGCTGTGTAACATCACTGTGGTGGGAGGACAACGAGCATGCAAGTGACCTGACCACTGCCCACACGTTCTGCCTCACGGTGCATTCCTGCCTCTGTAGCTTCATACCTCACCTGCCACACTCTGCTGTATAACATCACTGTGGTGGGAGGACAACGAGCATGCAAGTGACCTGACCACTGCCCACACGTTCTGCCTCACCGTGCATTCCTGCCTCTGTAGCTTCATACCTCACCTGCCACACTCTGCTGTGTAACATCACTGTGACAGGAGGACAACGAGCATGCAAGTGACCTGACCACTGCCCACACGTTCTGCCTCACCGTGCATTCCTGCCTCTGTAGCTTCATACCTCACCTGCCACACTCTGCTGTGTAACATCACTGTGGCGGGAGGACAACGAGCATGCAAGTGACCTGACCACTGCCCACACGTTCTGCCTCACGGTGCATTCCTGCCTCTGTTGCTTCATACCTCACCTGCCACACTCTGCTGTGTAACATCACTGTGGCGGGAGGACAACGAGCATGCAAGTGACCTGACCACTGCCCACACGTTCTGCCTCACCGTGCATTCCTGCCTCTGTAGCTTCATACCTCACCTGCCACACTCTGCTGTGTAACATCACTGTGGCGGGAGGACAACGAGCATGCAAGTGACCTGACCACTGCCCACACGTTCTGCCTCATGGTGCATTCCTGCCTCTGTAGCTTCATACCTCACCTGCCACACTCTGCTGTATAACATCACTGTGGTGGGAGGACAACGAGCATGCAAGTGACCTGACCACTGCCCACACGTTCTGCCACACGGTGCATTCCTGCCTCTGTAGCTTCATACCTCACCTGCCACACTCTACTGTGTAACATCACTGTGACAGGAGGACAACGAGCATGCAAGTGACCTGACCACTGCCCACACGTTCTGCCTCACCGTGCATTCCTGCCTCTGTAGCTTCATACCTCACCTGCCACACTCTGCTGTATAACATCACTGTGGCGGGATTGAAATTTCAACATTTATTTCATGAATACAGACCCGAACACCATACTGGTACAACAATTATGCCTTTTTAATTAACACCCACAAACATTGGAGGGCTAATTTTTTAACAAAACCTGGACACTATTATTGGAATCTCAATAATTAAATACTATTACTCCACTTGACTCTATTACAATATATGTATTTGTGCCAACTTTTATTGTATTTCTGTCAATAGTAAAAAATTATTAATCCTATCAAATTTGTTTACTAATGGTAACAAGGTCAACACAAAGGTTTTTGTCGGAAGTCAACAAACATGTGCATATTTTAAGGAATTTTCTAGTACAGGAACTAAATAAGCAAGTACGTTAATTTTGATACTTTTTCCCCAGTAATTTTTTTACTTAAAGATCTGGTTTAAACCTCTCAGAAATGAATTAAGTAACAATATAGTGACTGTATTATGTCAGCAGTTCCACATGAATGCTCAGATTTGGTTTTTATATCCACTAGGTAATTTAATGTTCTCTTAACTCTTCTGTATATTAAATTTGGGTATGCCACATGTAGATTCAGATGTAAAAATTTGACATTCCATCAATACAGTAAAAAGTATAACTTAACAAAAAAAAAATACTATTAATAGTTATATTAGTCTTGTTATATTGTTTCCAAATAAAAATAACAAATAATTGAAACCAAACAAGAACACGATGATGATAGTAAACAACAAAGGCTTTAATAGCATTTTGATAGCAACACTAAGAGAGGAATAATCATAAACATTTACTATCATGGGAGTTTGAAACTAGGAGACATTGTTTCAAACATTACAAATCCATTATGATAACGATGATAAAACTGCAGTTTAAAATTGCAATAAATCATTTAAAATGAGAAAACATTTCCTAAAAGACTACTTTGAACGGAGGTAATGTATGTTGTTCGGCGTTAATTGCTTTCAAAGTAAAACCTCAACCAACTTCTGAAACACTCTTTTTAGATTATTTATTTTGATTTACACAAATGAATGCAATATTTTTGGAACTAAACCTTAACCACAAACTTGTTTATTAATCAACAATATAACAATGTCGGAAGGATTTTATTACTATAGTTGGAGTAAAATATGTTTTATAAAATATCATTTTATAAAATTGTTATTTTTTATAATCAAGAAAAATTTGATGAAAAAATTGGTATACATTTTTTACATATACAAAAATATATTTAATTCTTAAATTATTTTTAATAATGAATTATGAGCTAAACATAAAAAATTACTGTCACTCTTAAAAAAGTTTGATAGAATTAAACTCGATGTGATTGTTTTTTATCATAATTGTTTACAACAAGCATAATAAAATGTATTATGTAGTGGTTTCTCTCATTGAATATTGTTTAAAACTACATTACTTTGTGTTACCGGTATATCTTAAGTTGTTTATCTAATTTTAGAGGTCATTTGTAAGAAAGGTTGTAATGTTTGCTTCATTATAAAAGAATTTTCAATGTTTAGACGTCGATTAGGGATCCCATTTGGAAGGTAAGTTTTCTCAATGGTACAATTACCTGTAAATCGGATTTCGCAATCATTCTCTCAGGTAACTCATTTCCGCAATAACTTCTCTTTAAAACCAACAGACCCAACTTAAATATTATAAATTTTTTAAGAAACCTTGGAGAAAGGTTGCCAACCAGAAAAGTCGCCTGCCAGAAGCGGTCTCGTTGATTAAAGTACTGACAATTTTACCCTTACAGGATTGGAACAAGCAAAAATGCTGAATATAAAAATCTAGTATGAGAATTACTAGCATCACAACACTTCAGGTCATCAGGTGGATTAGCGTTTACAAAATTCTCAAGAAAAACCAAATCATACATAACACAAGTTCATATTCAAGGGTCACATTCAGCAGAATGTGAATTTGAAATTAAGTTCAAAAAGCTCTAGACAAAGTAAGGAAAGTAATGCGTTCTTCCAAGGAGTAAACTGTTGATATAAACCAGTCGGAAGCCGAGTTTCAACAGGCTCTTAGTTGTGTCAAGACAGCGGCTGAAAACAAAACAGCCGCTGAAATGAATGATACACTACCAGCAGGCAACTTTTGAGTCTCATCTGCAGAGATTTTAATTAATTTCCGATTGTTTTTTTGACCACTTAGAACTTTAATATTAGTTTTAATTGGGTTTGATTAGATTTTTAAATAACAGAATTAGGATTATGTAATTCAGTGTGGAGGAATATTGCTTATTCAATAGACAATGATGTAAAAAATTAATCGTCACTTTCAAGTGTTTATATAATAATAATACTGTAACATTTATTCCGCTGACAATATTTTACATTGTATGGGAATGTACATAGTAGGGGGAATTTTACGTAAGTCTTTTACTGTGTTTCACAATTTAAAAATTCACATTGCCAAATTTTATTTCACTAAGTCTTTTCAATTATTTTTCCATAGTTTTCTTTCATTATTCTTTCTTCTTTCTTTCTTTCTTTTTTTCCTTCTTCATTCTTCTAACTTTTTCGTTGACTTTTCGAAGTCTCCTTCCACGCCTTCGAGGTCTAGTTTGTTATAATTTTGTTTCCAGTTTGGCATCTTAAGTGAATACCGAGAACAGATATGCCTTATAAAACCAATTTCAATTATATTAGGGACTTGAACTGTTTATTGTATTCTGTATTCCGCAATAAACACTCACAACTTTCATATAGATGGATATCCATTCTCAACGATCATAATGATAGTTTCTTTCTTAGAATTACATTCATTAGCCAATCACTGAATAGATAAGAATATTTATAATATCATTCATATTTCTGTTGATACATTATTTTTAATACTCAAATCTCAAGTGCATTGACTGTCATAAACTAAGTCTAGCAACCAAAGAAAGCTTGATTTTATATTAAAAAAGCGTTAGCTGAGTTCAAATGAAACACATTTTCCAGGTCTCTTGCACTTGTTTGGTTTATGGTAGAAATTATCTTGCTCAGATACTGTTACAGTTGAATTTAAAATAATGACCGATAACAGGTTTCAATTAAATTACAACATACCAGAGGCTGAATCACCATAGCGATTATTGCATGAAATCGGAGTATGTGCTGAAGAATAAAGAGATGGTTGGTTAATGCACATTGCACAACCCTTCTACTGTTTAAAAAAAAATCAGAAGTCTCAAATACAGTGATGGCCTAAATTGACTGACACCAACAAAACATTAAATAATTTTCACATTAAAAAAAAATGTTTTCTAGTTATTATGCCTTTGTAGGCTATAGTTTCTGAAATAAATAAGTTTCATTTTAATTTAAAATATTAACACATTTCAGATTTTCTATTTTATCACTAAAATATTGTATTCCCTATATGGAAATTCACTAAAAACCAGTGCTGAAAATTGTCATGCAGCAATTACAGACTGATATCGGAGTGGTGTGCAAAAGAATAAATAAACAGACAATTAATGCACAACCAGGTACACCCAGTTACATTTGTCACGTGTTTTGTGGACTGGATTCTTTATCTTTGATGAAAATTTTTAAATTGCAAATAAATAAAAATATTTAAGGTGAAAAATTGGTATAGAATATCCCTGAGTGGGAAGTTAAAAAGCATTCTATATTTTTCAATGAAGAAAACATGTTATACTTCTTTAACCCCTTGGCATCTTTTTGATTTACAAAAGTGTTTTCCAAGTCTTTCAACTGGCAGTATGTTTTATTCAATTACAAGTACCAAAAATGGAATTTTTGAGCAAGTGATCACTTGCTCAAGTGAGCGGAAAATCACTTTACGCACATTACATACACTTTACGTAATTGGTACAAGTTATGAACGATACTTTTCATCACGTCACAAAAAATACACACACAAAAAAAACCGATAAAATTAAAACAGTTTTTTTCTTGATTAACATTACAGCAAAAATAACTATTCCTACTTCAGTTTACATTTAAATCGTTAAACAGTAACAACAATTGATTTACATTATATAAAAATAAACAATAAAGAATCACAAGCATGCGTAGTGGGCAAATGGAGAACTAATTGAGAGGATCGAAAGTAAATTTAGAGGCAGGGAAAATCAGCTAATCGTTTTTCACTGTCTCTAAATTAGAGGTCTGGAAAGAGTTGTTTTCGTTGATATCAGCTGTCATAAAAAATAGCTACTTTCTATACAGAGTGATAAAAACATGTTTGATTTTTTTGAGTTTTTTAAGCGGTAGTAGATTTCAAACAGTAAACAGAACTATTTTAAATCACATTATTTAACAAGGGTGCATCCGTCAATGAATCTTCTGATGATGTCAATTTTCAAGTCACAGAACTACCATACCATTTACTTTACATAAGCAATCCTACCAACATTTCCAGTGCCAGATCAAAACCCTTTGAGACCTAAACTCTAAAAACACCTGGCAGGTTAGATGTGTGAATCAAGACTTTGATTGTTATGCAGGAAAATTTCTTTTATACAATGAAGTTTGTAGCTTGAAGTTTTGTTTTCTAAAAGAATGCAGCAACAACCAGATTTAGTTCTAAGATAACTTAAAGGGAATAAAATAACAGAACGGAAAGGTTGAATGGAAAATTGTTTCAAAAGACATCATAAGTTGCCAAAAGATTCAGTAACATTGTGCAATGAATACAAGACCAAACCTAAGGGGTTATACCTCACATCATCTTTGTAACTTTTACACAACATATTTTTGGATTATTCATAAACACCCAGATGGATTTTAATTTACCGCCTAGACTAGAGGCAGCTGAATGGGTCGTGTACATTTAAAGTTTTTTTTTTTTACTATCGATTGTTGTATTAAAGAATAAGTTTAATATTGATCCAAAACCTTACGGTATCAGAATCAAAGAAAATGTCATATACAAATTTTATCTGTAAGTAAAAATTATAATTCTTATGAAAGCAATATAATCTTATATTGCTTTCATAAGAATTATAATATGTTTAATAGTTTATGTTTTTTTTTTTGCAATTTGAAACTACAATTTTTTTAAACTAACCATGAAAATATGCAGAGTACAAAAGAAAAAACCAAAACCTACTGTACGAATGTATAAATTTAAAACATTATTATCCCATTTGGACCACTTGGCAAAAGAAACTATTTTCAGCGACATTACAATAAATTGGACAGAGCACCGTATTTAATGAATAATGCAAGATATTCAAATACTCCCGCGCTTAACGAAGGGATGAATTGTTCAAATGGAGCACCTAACTGTTTTTGTGTTTTTGAGAATTTGCAAACCTTGATTGATAAAAATTGAAAACATGTTATTCCAACGTAAAGTCTAATCCTACAAAATTGCTTGTGCCTCTGATTGGTAAACAGTATTGGAGGATAAGATCCTATTTGCAATAGGATCCATTTGTTAGCGTTTGAGAGCATATGGATGGGTTTATGGTTCGTACACATGCATGAATCGGATAATCTAGTGTCTATACGCTTCCGACTACATTACTCTAATCGGGTGAAGTACACAGTGCTGCAAATCACTTGATTCTAATGTCTATTGTTTTAGACTTAGGCCAATTAACAAATATTTTAGATGATTTATTATAGTGTTAAAAGAATTGAAAATTTATCTTGATTGTGGAGCTTTGGTGCAAGACAATTTTATGGCACTGATGGAACCATGAAATAACTGCACAATGAGGTTCACTAAGATCATTGCAAAAAAATGATTACCAAAATAATTATTTAATTTAGTAGTAAAAAGAAAATAATTTGTATTATGCAAAAAAATGGTGTCCTTGATCTTCCGATCCTATAAAGTCAGTATTTATGTTTGTCCAATAATTCCTAAGAGAAAAATTTCAAGAGAAATCAGGAAGGCAAAACAATAATGAGATTCGTCCTATTGTACTTTCAAACAGAGATTCTGAATGCATTTTATCATCAAGAATATTTCACTTTTCACTGTAAAAGACAAATTAAAACTTTTAGTGCCTATGAAAGTTTTTTCTTTTAACTACCAATATATAAATCTTGAACGGTTTAATTAGAAATCAATACTATTTGCATTTATTTTTTACTTTTCTCTCGCACAATGGAAATATCCAATATGGAAACTATTTTCAAATTTAGGCCAATTGCTATGTGTATAGCATGCTGAATCGTCGAAATTACTTTCACTTTGTTACAATGTAGGCTAATTAAGTGCTATTTTAACCACAATTCACTAAGCGAGAAACTGACAAACTTTTTCCTTACTTTGCAGGGAGTAAAATTAGAAAGGCAGAAAGGAGCCTTCCTAAAAGGAAGCCTTTCAGGAGCCAGAAAGGAGCCTTTTTAAGGAGTTCTTGAAAAAGAGGGGTCTGAGGGTCAATGACTGCCAATCCTGCCTACAACCATGAAATTCAACAATTACCCAGCCAATCATTTTATCTTTGACACAAAGAATCCTTTATGATAAAATGAAGCCGGGCTTCTTAAATAAGTCATGTAAGACTACATAGAATAATGCATGGGTTTGCGGAATTTCCTTCAGATCGTTCTTATTGTTAAATCATTGACTAAGAATACTCGTTGTTGTAAAATCCTACAGCCCATTTTAAAGTTTCAGGCCATTGCAATTCTTATGGAAGAGTAAAATTAAGTTGAAGTTTACAGCTATTTAATAGTCAGTTAAGAGCTAGAAGTTTGTCATTGTTTTCATAACAGTACCTCACTTTGGCCATACTGTGTTTTAATGTAGCAGAGCACCGCCATTTAGCTAGCAAGATATTAAATTAAACTTAGTTTAAAATTGCTTAAAGCAAGTTAGCTGTCTGCAAGAAGCACAATATAAACTTATCAAGCCCCAAAGCTAAAACAAATAAAACTAGTACAGAAGTTCAAGTTACCAACTGAAGCGAAACAAATTGTGAATGTCTTGAGTTTTGCGATATATTCACTCAATGATGATTAATAAACTTGTTCTATCTCTGACAGTAGGCGTCAAAGTAGCTGGTTTCAGACCTTTCTAGTGATTATATCAGTAAAAGCTGAGGCACAGAGATCTTTGGTGACATAAATATATCTATCATGATTCAGACAAGTATTCCATTCCAATTTATTACAAATGATCAGCTAGAATGAGGTTTGTGTAAATGAAGTATTAACTTACAGTAGCTCTACTACCTTTTCTATGAACAAAATTTGGAAAAATTAATTTTCTTCTTTATTCCCCACAGTAAAATTTTGGTTTGTTAAACTTAAGTAAATACAGATACCATAGGATAATCATATGATTTACTGTTGGATTTTAAAATTTTAATAGAGTTAAAAAAAACCACAATTTAAATCATTAGTGGTTATAATTGGTTGAATATTTTAATAAAGTTTTCATATCCATCCATTAACATAACAAATTATTTTTATCATATTATATCAAACGCTCTTTACGTGGAAATCATGGATTGTTTTTTGATTAAAGTTTGTATATATATACTTATGCACAATATAAGTTTGATGTTTAGCCCTCCATTGGGCGCAAACATTTTGAAATTTTGATGTTACCTCCTTAATTAGAAAAAATAAAAAAAAATGTTTACATACACATATTTTTTATTAAATATTGTTACTTTTTAATGTATATATAAAAAAACAAACACACCTATATTTACCCATAAAAAAATACAGGATGCTGTAATATTTTATGTAGGTAATATTTTTATACAATATTGATTTCCAATAAGTTTTCAGAGAATCAAGTCGCCGTGAAGAAAGAATAATTAAAAATATGTTAATTATAAATTAAATACTGCATGACAATCATTGTAAAACAATAAATTCCATTTTAAAATGATTTGTAACAAAATTATTATGTACATCAGTAATCTGCCTTTGTACTATATTCATAAAGCACAGATGTCCAAATAGTTTAGTCTTATTGCTTCTTGAATTTTCTTAATATTCTTTCAATTACCCTATCAATTATGAACGACGGTAATAATATTTCTATTGTGGTTTAAAGGCTTTTAGCAAAAAATTCAAAAACTAAATGATCCATTTAAAAAAATTGAACTACAACCGGTTTTTTTTATTTTTTATTATTGGGCGCATGCGGAAGAAAAGTCCACACTGAGAGTCCCGTGATCGGGTGCAACGCGGAAGCATCCTCCACACACTGGAAAAAAATCAACCTCCAGATCAATATATAAACTGTAACCTGGTAATGCCAGGCATTACAGTTCCTCAACAGTGATATTATTGACTATTGAACGCTGGTGATATTAAAGTGAAATTGAAGGCTAGGCTGCAAAGCAGAATTTTTTTACTTTTTTTCAATTTTTTTTTATATTTTTTTATAGTGCGCTAGCATAGCGCCTGATAAATGGTTGAAAAAGCATTTATGAAAACTTAATTATTGACAAGTTTCAAAATTTAAAATATTCGCAAAGTCTTATTTACTTCTCTATGAGGTCTAATAGTATATACTGTACTTGTGAAATATGTCTTAATTGTTCACTAGTTTTAACCTATCAAAACACTTCGTTGTTCCTTTGAACTCAGGATCGGGATCAAAATAAATCACAATAAAATTCAAATTACCATTGTACACCATACGATACACAAAGAAAAAATATAAACCTTTGATGACATTTTCTTTTGATACAGACCAACTAATTTTTTATGTAATTAATGTATTTTAAAATAGTTTCGGAAATATTTAGCCATAAACCACAATTATACCAGAAGCGGACAAAACCCCTAATAATTTAATTTCCGTTATCTTTCTAAATGCATTATCAGCTCGCACGGCAACACACTGTGTGCATTTCACTTGGCTCGTGATCAGGTTTTGAAAAGTCAACAATGATAAACAGATTACCTCTGATGTGAAACTGTGCATGTTTATGCATGTGTAAGTAAATGCATTTGCCGATGTGAGTGTGCACACACAGGTGTTCATGTGTGTGTCTGTGTGTGTACACACTACATGTACATGATCATGTGTGCGTGTGTGTGTGTGTGTGTGTGTGTGTGTGTGTGTGTGTGTGTGTGTGTGTGTGTGTGTGTGTGTGTGTGTGTGTGTGTGTGTGTGTGTGTGTGTGTGTGTGTGTGTATGTGTGTGTACACGCGTAGGAATTAGATTACACTAAGTTCGATCAGTCAACTGTTACGGCCCAACTCCATGTGAAGGTTTAGGTTTGTAATTATAACAGATTTATAGCTTCTAAAACCTTAATCTGATATTTGCTGCTATTCCAAATGGGGTTTTTAACATTGTGCATCATTTTTGCATACTCAGGACATAATTGGTATTTTAATAAGTTTTATATCCATTGTGATTACAATCATTTAAATCAGTTTGCATCAAACGCTTTTTACCTTGAAATCATTAGTTATATGTATTTTGATTAAGGTTTGTATCAATATTTATATGAACTTGGATACGATAGTTTTTATATAACGTAAGCTTTTGAACTTGATTACGATTGCTTTTTATATAATGTAAGCTTTAGTTTTAAAAAATGCCAGTTACTGTACTTGCAAAAAAGCCAAATAAAAATCTTTTACAATTGAGTTTTGTGGTATATTAAAAATAACATAATTAGTGTACTTCTTTAGGTATAAACATTTGAAGACCACAGGGGAATAACTTGATAAGTCACATTTTTATTATTTTACAGGAAAGTGTTTAGAAAGTTTGAAAGTATATGAATCATTAATAACTACTACTTGTAAATTTTTAAATGAGTATTTAAGTTAAATTGCATGGTAACTATGCAGTTTTTCTGTTTGTATGTTAATATTATTAACAATGTATCCATGGTGATATTTTTTGTAAACATCTACATGGACTTATCATGTTATTCCCCTTTATACTTTTATAATTACAATATAATGGGGTTTATTTTGTAGTCAAATAAGAAAATAGCTAGTTATATTACTTTTAAATATTTATTTATTTAGAAATATTAGTTTTTATATTACTAATAGACCAAAATTAAAATTAATTAAATTGTCGAAACATCGAATTTGAAGCAAAGGCTCTTCTTTTAGTACGTATCTCATCCATGTTATTGTACTGGAAGGCTGTCAAAGTACTGTTTTGCTTGTGGGCCGCAGATTAAAACTGCAGATTCACTTTATTAAAACTGTCAGTTTCTTCTCCATCCTGATTTTCATTCAACATGACGAACAAAACTTAAAAAACAAACTAACTATCTGGAAAACTAATTAAAAACACTACACTACAGACATACCACTGTAACATAACCTCTCTGTACTGAACAGTAACAGTAACTGACAGAATAAATCACATGACATGATATGAAAGCAGGTTAGCCAACAAAGCAAAAACAGAATACAATGATTTTAAAGGACTTATCATGTTTTTCACCAGTTTCAAATGGAGTTGTCAAGTTATTCCCCTGTACAAGGATCTTTCTGTCGCTTATATCTTGTGACTAATCAAGTTATTCTCCTGTACACTTTCACTGAAAGAAAATATTTATTCTAAGCTACATTCTAGTATTATTACCTCAAAATTAACAAAATTTGGACTTATCAAGTTTTTCCCCTGTGGTCTTCATTTGTTTATTAAAAAAACTATGTTAAATCCTTACCGTTTATTTCGTTTTAGACTTGAATTAAAACTTAGCTCATATTCTAACCAAGCTATCATATATCCATATTGCATTTTTTGTCTTAGAGAAAAACACAAACATAAATACAGTTTTGCAAGGTTTTAAATTAGCCTGACTAATATTTACATATTAGATTTTAATTTCGAGACTGTTCACAAAATTGAATTTAATATGAAGGGCTACTTTTATTAATTTGAAAGAAATAACAATTTTAAGCTTTAAAAATGTTTTGCCCTGAGATAAATTGGGCTTTAGTATCACATAAAAAATTATCAAGGGCCAAGGCAGGCAAAATTAAGGCTAGCAAATTAGTTCAAGTTTAAAAAAGAATTGATAAAACTAGTGAACATCTCACTTTGAGTTTTGCCACAAATTCTCTCTATGTGGATGAATATTTCAGTAATACAATTCTAGAATGCATAATCCGTTTTGTATTCTAAATATCTTCAATTAGGTAGGCTACCGGTGCTGTAAATCAAGCTTCTTCTTTGGATAAAATCTAGTTTCTTTTCATATGGCCTAGAAAAAAATTCCCAACCTAGAATCGTTAATGTGGAGCATTCAGAACATGACAGACATTGGGTTGAATGGAGCGGAAGAAGGACGGAACACTAGAGACAAAGGAAACTAGGCGCAGCTTGAATGCTTCACAATCCGGCTGGCATGTGGAATATAACACACTGAGAACGGTTGTAATGAGTCTAAGCATCCAATGCCCTCTTAATTTAGAGATTAAGAATTAAATCAATGGATTTAAACAGTTTTACAAATATTTTATATGACGTTTGCTTATTGAAAATTTTTTATGTAAATGTACATTCGGTTGAAAATATGTTGAATGTTATAAACAATAATAGAATAAATTATACAACTGTTTAGGATATTGAATCATTCATTGAAATGTTTTCTTATGAAATTTAATAATCCAGTTAAGTAATAATTATTTAAGATACAAATGCTAAAATGTAATATAAATGTAAAAGTTTGCTAATCTAAAGATTTTGATATTACTTTTTGGTCGCAGTTATACTGGTTTGTTAGTTACTTTTTTATCAATTCCTAAAACATTTTCTTATCTGAGGATGTAGAGTCAGAGGATAAAGTTGAATCATCTTGAAACCTCAAATAAATCATAACTGAAAGAGATTCATTCACAAAACTTACAAGAATTTTGCTTCTGATGTATTATACTTTAGCCATTTCCTGTTTTATTCCTTTATTAAATGGAAAAACATCACTGAGAGAGATGCATGTGATGTGCTGCTCCAGTTTATGAAATTGTCTCATTAGATTAAAACAGTAAAAAACAACTACGGACACTCATACGATTTCCTGGTGTTTATAAATAACACATTAAATGCCCCGGTGCAGACAGAAAGTAACGAGCATGCAAGTGACCTGACCACTGCCCACACGTTCTGCCTCACGGTGCATTCCTGCCTCTGTAGCTTCATACCTCACCCGACACACACTGCTGTGTAACATCACTGTGGCAGGAGGACAACGAGCATGCAAGTGACCTGACCACTGCCCACACGTTCTGCCTCACGGTGCATTCCTGCCTCTGTAGCTTCATACCTCACCTGCCACACTCTGCTGTGTAACATCACTGTGGCGGGAGGACAACGAGCATGCAAGTGACCTGACCACTGCCCACACGTTCTGCCTCACGGTGCATTCCTGCCTCTGTAGCTTCATACCTCACCTGCCACACTCTGCTGTGTAACATCACTGTGGCAGGAGGACAACGAGCATGCAAGTGACCTGACCACTACCCACACGTTCTGCCTCACGGTGCATTCCTGCCTCTGTAGCTTCATACCTCACCTGCCACACTCTGCTGTGTAACATCACTGTGGCGGGAGGACAACGAGCATGCAAGTGACCTGACCACTGCCCACACGTTCTGCCTCACGGTGCATTCCTGCCTCTGTAGCTTCATACCTCACCTGCCACACTCTACTGTGTAACATCACTGTGGCGGAGGACAACGAGCATGCAAGTGACCTGACCACTGCCCACACGTTCTGCCTCACGGTGCATTCCTGCCTCTGTAGCTTCATACCTCACCTGCCACACTCTGCTGTGTAACATCACTGTGGCAGGAGGACAACGAGCATGCAAGTGACCTGACCACTGCCCACACGTTCTGCCTCACGGTGCATTCCTGCCTCTGTAGCTTCATACCTCACCCGCCACACTCTACTGTGTAACATCACTGTGGCAGGAGGACAACGAGCATGCAAGTGACCTGACCACTGCCCACGTTCTGCCTCACCGTGCATTCCTGCCTCTGTAGCTTCATACCTCACCTGCCACACTCTGCTGTGTAACATCACTGTGGCAGGAGGACAACGAGCATGCAAGTGACCTGACCACTGCCCACACGTTCTGCCTCACGGTGCATTCCTGCCTCTGTAGCTTCATACCTCACCTGCCACACTCTACTGTGTAACATCACTGTGGCGGGAGGACAACGAGCATGCAAGTGACCTGACCACTGCCCACACGTTCTGCCTCACGGTGCATTCCTGCCTCTGTAGCTTCATACCTCACCTGCCACACTCTGCTGTGTAACATCACTGTGGCGGGAGGACAACGAGCATGCAAGTGACCTGACCACTGCCCACACGTTCTGCCTCACGGTGCATTCCTGCCTCTGTAGCTTCATACCTCAACTGCCACACTCTGCTGTGTAACATCACTGTGGCGGGAGGACAACGAGCATGCAAGTGACCTGACCACTGCCCACACGTTCTGCCTCACGGTGCATTCCTGCCTCTGTAGCTTCATACCTCACCTGCCACACTCTGCTGTGTAACATCACTGTGGCGGGATTGAAATATCAACATTTAAACTTATTCCATTTTTGTAAATAATAATTTGGCATGAATAAACTAACGAGGCCTACACCTTGAGTTTTACATTTTAGGGAGTAGTGATGTAGGCCTAATTCCTTCTTTACACGGTAGAATTAAAAAAATTATTGAAATATTTTTTTTACTTAGAATTATTGTGGGTTTGAAATGATAAGTTTTAGGTAAGGGATGGTTGACAGTTAGAATAAATTATTACATTAAAATTAAAATACTAAAAAACATTGAATAACATTAAATAATGAGAAATGGGAAGAGAGAATATATACTGTAGAAAAGAGTGAAAAATATAGTACTACCACCTAATGGGGTGGCAATTGTCACTTAACCTCATTCAAAAAAGAAACTATTGTACCACTTATCAAGTTCAGTGCTAACCTTTCCTTAACTGAAGAGTTAGTTACCTCCTTAAGAGTCATTATAAGCAATAGTATATGTGATTTTTTTAATGATTCTTTCTAGACAAATATGTTCAGCTTGTTAACAATTTTTCATTTTGTTTAGTTCTAGTCTAAAAATTTTATGAAAGTCTGTAGCCAGAAATTTGTTCAAAGAGGGGTTTGTTCAAGGTCAGGTATTTTAATCTAAGCCATTTTAAACACCTTGCTAATTTAAAAATTATAATATATGACAGTAAGCATCTGATATTTTAAAAGTGTTGCAATGAACATGAAAAAAATAAACTTAAAAAAAAATAAATAATGTAACACATTAGTATATGTGCTACATATTTCAGAAGTTCTACAAATATGGTCCAATTTTTTTTACTTACCCACTGGATATTGTATAATAAACTGTACATTTTACATGCCATTAAATTCTTAAAATTTTATAATATAAGCCTTCTTAAAAATATTTTTGAGTTAGTGACCTTAATCTTTTTTTATTTTTTTAAAACAATGGCAATTGAAACTGAGGAAAGACATTGTAAAAGTACATTTATAAATAGCTTTTTAGTATCAGTAATGGAATTGCAAGACTGGTCTTAGGTAAATTCCTAATTATTTTATTTACATCAATCAATCCTTTTCTTCTTTAGTAGGATATTTGCGTTTCGGCACTAGGCCATCTTCAGTATTCTTTTACTCCCATTCAAAAAGTCCTACATACTACACTCTGGTCGGGTTGCGTCAATTCGATAAAAATTTTACAAATTTATTAAGATAACGATGATGAGACTGTAATTAAAATAGCAATAAATATGTAAAAATAAGGAAACATTTCCTAAAAGAGCACTTGGAACGGAGGTAATGTGTGTTGTTCTTAGTTTTTCTGGTTAACCGCTCACAACATAAAAACTCAACAAACTTCTTAAAAACTCTCTTTAACTTGTTTACTTTAACATAAACTTAGCAAGACTTAAACTTTTAACATATCATTCAATGATGTCATGTTAACTAACATGGTCTTAATCATGATGTTATTAAATTATCATTTAATGGTTAAGAATTAAAAAATATTGGTTTTTGTGATTCCAATTAAATATATCTCACCAAGTTTTTTTTGAATAAAATGTATTTTAATACCTCACTACTTGGATTAAAATCTGAATTGGTATATTCATGTTTTTCCCAACATTAGTAAATTGTATGGATTTAAAACACCAGTTTAATTGGGTATTCCTGATACTATGTTCTTTGAACTGAATTAACATGGTTTGTCATCCTAATCAAATAAAATTTTACATTTTCTAGTCCTAAGTTAGCCTATTCTATAAATAATATGATTGCATAAAGTTAAGCAAAGCCGTAGCCAGAAAAAAATTTTGGGGGGGGTTTTAGTTCCGCGTAACTATCAAACTTTCATTTTAACACAATTGTTAATAGGCTATAATGTTAAAGCATGATTTTTGACGTTTTAAATATTTAAATATTAGCCTACTTATATAATTACAATAATAATTATTATTAGCATTGAAGAAAATACAGCCCTAATCATCATATGAACTAAATTATTCTTTTTAGGGAAGCTTGCTAACTTAAAAAAAAAAATGTTGCTAAAAAAATGTCAATGCTAACAATACATAACAATAACATACCTAAAACTGATTATTTTTCAACACAATAAATACCACAGTAGCCTAACTATATTACTCGTTATCAGCATATTTTCACTCTTCCTCGGTCTATAATAAATACCTGGGGACCGAGCATTTACTCGGTAAACTTAAATAATTCTTCATAGTAATATCAGTAAGAGACAGTGTCCTAAAATTCCAAGTGCAAACATGCCTTTTAGACTGTTTTTAAGAAGACCTACGTGTGCTGCACTTTAACATATGTTTGTTTAGCCACATGTTGAATCCGTAACACGTGGATTATATTTCTATGTTTAACATCTGATTTAATTAATTTTTAATTCTTTTGTTTTAAAATCAATTACAATCCCACAAATTGCAAAGTTGTTTTATCCTTTCACCTAAATTTCATTTATTCATAATCACCAATATAAAGTGCGATTTAAAAAAAACGTAAATTATATTTATTATAGTAGCATTTAATACTATAATTTAAAAGTAACTGGCTACCATTCAAAACTGCGTAATGTTTTTACTCGAACTCACGGTCTGTACTTTGACAGTTGAGTAATTATTTCTTTGTTTAAAGACCAATGTTAAAAGTGTTACAATTAAAACTAAAGATTATGATGAAATCAAATTTTTCCTGACACTGAGACCTGAAATAATATATTTTTTATTTCAGAACTAAATACTTAAGTTATTTTCAGAATTTTGGAAAATCGTTAACAGCTGTTTTTGAGATCTGTGTGCATACATACGCAGTTACAAATATACCTTACTCGTATCAGATCAGAGTAACTTATAAGTTAGTTGGTTCAGAAAAAAATAAACTAAGGTATTTTTATGTCGTTCCGTCTCTCCTGTGAATTTACATCGTAGGCCTACTTCAGTGCTAAGCCGCTCAGACGTCTTTGACCACAATAAAAAATTACAAGAAGAAATATTGGCTGGTCTTCGTCTTGGCTATCAGTCATATAAAGTCTCTAGTCATATAAAGGTTAAATCGAGGTGTTGATGTGGGAGCAGGCATAATTAAAATATATTTTCACTGTTTTTGTTTTGTTTTACCTACCTAACTAAACATTCATATCGTCTATGTCAATTAAACAGACGACACAAAGCTTTATGAAGACTAATTCAAAGTTCACTATGTAAAACTAAATGCACAGTAGGCCTACACACACGATCGGCACACGTTCTGATGAGGGAGTTGACATGCTAAGGTTATGTCAAATTCCCGCTCATTTGTTGTTACACTCCTCCGTGAACCGCGATTATCCCCAATTTTGACGTGCACGCAGCTGATTAACTACGACTTCCGTTATGACTTGAACATTGTAATTAAACAAACGAGTATTTTTTACTTTGTTTTTAAGTTTGTTCCTTGCCATTATTTAATTTTAAAACAGTGTTTTTATGGAAAATTTCTACATATTTTTATTGGTCTGTTTTTAATTTTTTGTGCCAAAGTTTCGGGGGGGGTTTCGACCCCCTGACCCCCCCCCCCCCGCTGGCTACGGCCTTGAAGTTAAGTAAATGAATATTACTCCACATATTCTTACCACAACAGACTCAACCTTCTGCATAAAATAATCAGAACCAAAAATATTAAACTATATAATAAGCACCCACAACTGGCGTATGGTCTTCATACATGGCAAACAGAAATTATAATTAGGGCTAATTATATTTCTTAGAGTTACATTTGACAGCCAAACATAGATAAAAGAAAATTTTCTATCTTTGTTGTATTTAAAAAGAAACATAAAACATGAAATCGACTGAAAAAAAAACAAATATGGGCCTACTTTGGTTAATACCTTATAGTACTTTACTTTTATTTTTTATACAAGCATAGTTTTATAATAAACCCAAAAATATCAACAATATTTTTATGTTAAAAAAGAGTTCAAATAGTTAAAATTAAATATTTTTTTTCAAACTCGCATACATTTATAGATGGGTTTACCATTGAAAATATCTTACACACACAAAGTTGCATTTAAATTGAAAATACTAACTGATAATGGGTTTTGATTTTACCAAAACAAACCGGAGGCAGGCAATCTTCATGCAGCAATTATTGCCTGAAAGCGGAGTTGCGTGCGAAAGAATAAACAGATAATTAATTCACAACCAGATACACCCGGGGTTCCAGTTGCGTTTGTCACACGGTTTTGTGCACTGAACAACTTTTATAATACTATGCAACATTTTTTTATGTGAATGAGATGAAGTGTTTTTGGTTCCACTTCCCCAAGTGAAATGTTTATATTTTTTTATTGTATTTCTTTGCCTACTCACCATTTGAATTTTTTGGCAATTTGTAAATAATGCTTTTTCTAAAAATATTTTGACTGACAAGTAAATGTTGTGTTTTTAACGGTTTTGTTGAAATGCAGTGTAAAATTATACAGTGTGATTGAAAAGTCCCGGAACGGTAAAATATATTTTTTACCATCATAGATAAAGTAATGAGACTTGGTATATCAATAATAGCCATAAATGTCTACTCTTTAAAGCTATTATTAATTTTTTATCAATAAAGGGGTGTGGCCCACGAGAAGTCAGACAAAATTCTTAAATAAAAGCATAGATCGAGTTTGGTATTAAAGGCCTTACTTAGCAGAGTACAATACCACAAATTAGACTTCAAACGGATGACTGAGACGGAAATGGCAGGCAAACAAAGTTTCCATTAAAATCATATGGGTAAAACTTAATGCAATGACTTTCTTAATACTCAATCTTTTGACGTCGGGTTTGTGGCTTATTACTCCAAATGCAAAGACGTTTAAAATTATGTATAATTCGACAAGGGCCAAAGCAGATTTCTGTAAGACTTCCAAGAGACCTTAAAGGGTGTGTAAAATGAAACTTCTTTAGCCCTTGTCACATCATACACGATTTAAATTGTCTTTGCATTTAGAGTAATAAGCCACAAACTCAATGTCAAAAAATTGAGTATTAAGAAAGTTATTGCATTTTTAAGTTTTATCCATATGATTTTAATGGAAACTTTGTTTGCATGCCATTTCTGTCTCGGTCATCCGTTTGAAATCTAATTTTCAGCATTGTACTCTGATAAGTAAGAACTTTAATTTAATACCAAACTTGACCTATGCTGCTATTTAAGATTTTTATCTGACTCCTCGTGGGCCGTCCCCCTTAAGAGATAAAAAAGTGATAACAGCTTAAAAGAGTAGACATTTATGGCTATTATTAATATAGCAAGTCTCATTACTTTATCTATAATGGTAAAATATATATTTCACAGTTCCGGGACTTTTCAATCACACTGTATATTCCACTTTTTAAAAATGAAGTGAGATACACACGGAAAACACTGCTAGTAAAAAAAATCAAAATCAAAGTCTCATTACTTTATCTATAATGGTAAAATATATATTTCACAGTTCCGGGACTTTTCAATCACACTGTATATTCCACTTTTTAAAAATGAAGTGAGATACACACGGAAAACACTGCTAGTAAAAAAAATCAAAATCAGTTCTAAGCAAGAGTAATTCTTGAACACATCTACCGTAAAACAAAAAATGTACAAGTTAAAAAAAAAAATTTAAACACTCACACTGTTTTTACTTTCAAAGTTAACATTAATATACCATTCGGAAAATTTGGTTCAGCGACAACACAATAAATTGGACAGAGCACCGAATTTAATGAATAATGCAAGATATTCCAATCCTGTACTTAACGAAGGGAAATAGGGTTGAGTCAGAAGAACTATTTTCTCTTTTCTGTTTTCAAGAATTTGCATGACTTGATTGATAATAATTGAAAACATCTTTTTATTTAACAACAGTGTACACGTGTACAGACCTTTTATCTGTAATTGAATTGCACAAATCTGGCTTACTTGTCCCTTTGATTGGGAATCAGTACCATGGGTACTGTGCAATAACACAATGCATCCTATCTAGCAATAGGGATCCATTTGTTAACGTTTGAGAGCATGTGGAAGGGTTTATTGTTTGTACACATGCATGAGTGGGATTATCTAGGACCCATACACTTCCGACTACATTAGTCTGGTCAGAGGGAAGTACACAGTGCTAGAAATCAATCCCGATATTTCCATCATATTAGTAAACTAGTTTTAACATTACTAAGAACATGTAATTATGAGAAAAATTTAATTTTTATCAAAATTGTACAATTCTAGAGTAGCTGAATGGTTATGGAGTTTGACTTCTAAAGCGAATGTTGCCCGTTCAATACCAAAAAAATTATGTAGGGAACGAAACATGACCCAGCTGCCATTGGTTGTTAGGCTATCAGTTAAAGAATCAGCTGGTTTTAGAAAGTACCAAAACTACAAAAGTCATCACACCCGTTCTACATCCCTTCATTCATTTTCGCCTCAAAATAAGCCCTGGTAGTGTCAGCATTAAAAAATAAAAGCCATAATTTTGTAAACAGAATAACCCAAAGTAATTTGGAACTTTGAATCCAAAGGTTGCCGGTTCGATCCTGAGGAAAGTTAGTAGCTTTTTAAAGGATCAATTCGACCCAGTTGCCATTTGTCATTGGGCTATTAGTTAATGAAGATTACAAACAACTGGTCGATGTTAAATATAAACAAGACTGGGGTTTGGACCGTTCCCCGTCAAAACGTTAAAAAATACCACTGGCGTAGATAAACAAAAAAAAAGCAACCAACAATAATTGCAGTATGTTAGTTACCTAGAAAATACCTCTTATTTATAGGGTCATAGGCTAAAAACCACCTTATTTTTTAGATGAAATTTATGAGCCACAAGTGGAATAAATTTCATTATAAAAGAAAATTTAAATTTATAAAATAAAAAGGTTTCAACACACATCTGGGACAATACTTATTAATTCCTGAATATGGAGGTATTTCAATTTTGAATACAACCAAAGCATTATTTGTAATAAAGTTATTCCTATGAACTCTGTGTATTTTTAAGTAATGAAAAAACAATAAGAAAAGTTACTCTTTAGAAAATTGCAACAATAAAGCAAAAAATATTAAATGTGATTTAAACAACAACCAAAATAAAACTGTTGTCGAGACGTAAATATTTTCCGGAACACGAATACAGGAATGTGTAGAATAATATCTACCTTCGGCTCGATCGCTTCAATGGTTTATGCATTGAAATGGAACATATATGGGGACACGACACCTTTAGCTACCTTGCCTACAATATATAATGTATGTTTTATCACTGATCTAGAGTGAAATGTAGTATAAAACAAAATGCGTTTGGTTTTACTAAAATATACTACTGAATTTATTGTTTAGAAATAAATAACAATAAGATTTCAGCAAGATTAAAATTTTACCTAACATATAAAAAAAAATTATTTTACAAAGAAAACTTCTGTACTGAGGATTAAAATGTTGTATTTTTTATATACGATATTATATTAAAGTACAGTGTCTCCACTGACTAACAAATAACAATTTGTAACTTTTAGTTGCCTTTGGGGGTAAAAAATGTAAGAATCTGTGACTTTAGTACTTATGCTCAAAATCGCATTATCTCAATTTATACAAAAATCTATGACTTTTCATATATTATAAGAAAAATTAGTAACTTTTGGTGGCTTCAGTGAAAACACCCTGAAATATTAGGTCTAAGGTATTAGAAAAATCTCCTATATGCCATTTTGTTCAAAAGGACCATGTAGTAACGAACCTATTGTATCTTTATACTTTCCAATGGAATTTGACGATTATTCATTTTTAATTATGAATAGACTACAGTTTGATAACATACCGTTAACACCCGCTCAGGACCTTGTCAAGATAAAAAAATTCCATACCCATTCCCACAATTTTTTTTATTTATATAAATTACAACCCAAATTCAATAGCTTGTATATAATTATAAATCACATTTTAAGATAACTTTATAACCTAAACATTATGCCCAGCTGCCATTGGTTGTTCATACCAACCAATGGCAGAAACCTCAGAAACATGAAACCTCATTTTCATGACATTGATAAATACCCACCGTCGCAGCAGACCTGCGTACTCAGCGAATTTCCAAATTAGTAATATTAATTTTGGCCAGATAAACCTGTAAACCAAACATCATCACATGACCATAAATAGGGAAATAAATGTCTATTCTCCTTATGATAAAAATATAGGGAAAGAGTATGCAGGTATGCTGCCATGGGGAACACTAAAAGTAGGTTTATAGCTCAAAAATATAAATATATTTCTACCATATGAAGCCTTATACTTCGTTTCTTCAATATCTGTCCATTGCTAAATGAGTTTGCCTATTCTCCATATGATTAACATGGGAAAAGAGTATGCAGGTTTGCTGCCATGATAAACATAAAAACTAGGATTTCTTTATCATAAATGGATTTATCTCAACTAAATAAAGGTGAATACCAAGTTTCATCCAAAAATATTGGTTAACAAGTGAAATATTAATACATCCTTATTCTACATAAGATTAACATTGGAGCCCCAAAATACAATGTACTGTCTTTAGACTTTTGAATATCTCGGTAACCAATAGAGATAGAACAAAGCTTCAAAATACTAAATTGTGTGTTTTTTTGAGCTAAATCCAATGGTCAAAATATAAATTTAAAATTTTTAAAAACTACATATGAAAAATGCAAAAAACCCATTTTTGGGGTACACAACCCCCCAAAACTACCCCTTCCAGTGGGTCGATATGTCTGGTTTACGAACTCATCCGAATAAATGTAGGATTACACATCTCTACCAAATTTGGTGTCGATCGGACCATTTTTACGAGAGTTATCGTGTCTAGGGACACATATATATATACATATATATATATATATATATATATATATATATATATATATATATATATATAAAATTTAATGACTATTATTTTTGGTCTCTGGGCACCTCAAAACGAAAAAGTAACATGGTCCCGGGCTTAGGTCTTACCATGAGACCTACGGAAATAGCTTATTCCCTATGGGAAATTTGCTAAAACAAACTAGACGTCAAAAAATAGGAAATAGCACAAAATTATGAAGCACCACAAATAAAAACTTTACAGATTTTTTTTAATAGGCTACAATACAATCTGAAATTCATAAAATTACTATGCAGTTACTGTAACTACAATGTCACATGGCAAAGAAACTTGTACTTAATAGACTATACAGTGGAAGTTCTCTTAACCGACCTTGGATCAACTGATCATTTTCCAGGAATATACAAACTTCCGCCTTGAGAGCGGATTTGGCGATAATGATCTAATAATAAATTTCATGTTTCAACGTGTCAATCGTGTGTTTCCGTTGCAAGTCAAATTTAGTGAAACTAGCGCAAGAGTCGCTCGACACCGAAAAATATATTTTAATACAATACAAAAGTTAGATTTAGTTCTAAAACAATAAAATCTGACCAATCCAATATTGTGAATATCAGTCATCACCAAAAACTACAGCTGCACGTTAATAGATGTTTAAATTTCTCAAACAATCTCAATGTATTCTAATGGGAAGATTTTAAATTGAATTAGTGGATATCCCCCTTATTTTAAGTCAGATTCTCATAATTTTTTTGTGGTAACAACTACAGACCAAGCCCTATCCAACAACACCAAAAATCTGAAAATCGGTTGAGAATTGTAGGAGGGGTTCTCTAAACAATTATATTAAATAAGTATAGATGCTTTATATTTCTCACAGACATTGTTTACTTTTCTAACTGTGTTTGCTAAATTTGTTATCACACAGTTATTGATACTATAATCTTGAGCATTTATATTAGCTAATTTATTGGGATAGGAACAATTTAATACGTCAGAAATTTTAAACATTTTTCACTTGTTTAAGTGATTTTAACACATATTTCTAGTATTATTAGGTTTAACCGACCTTTTTCATTACCCGACCATAGTCTGGTCCTGGTAGGGTAGGTTAATAGAGCTTCAAATACACTTAAGAGTACTCAAATACTCACTGTTTAAGAGCTTGTAACTCACATTTAAAATTACTGAAACACTCAACGATATACATTACAGTAACTTCTGAAACCAACTACACTTCTGTAGCCGATATGGTGATCCGAAACAAACGCAACAGTAAGCCAAACTAAGGTTCTTTGTTTACATTTAGGCCAGGATTAAAACAGACACATTCAATCTTGTCAATTTTGGCCCTGAGAAACCCGGCAGGCGCTAATGACTCATTTCCAAGTCGTCATATGGATAACCCAGCGTCCGGACCATCGGAAAACGAGAGGGAGTCGACTGTATGGAAAGTTTGTGGTTTAACGAATGATAAATTTTTTAATCCCTGAGCAATTTTTACACACGGTTTAATTTAAATAACTATTAATGAGCTATGGAAGATAAAAAGTATGTTAAATTGTTATTTGGTAAAAAACAATAGATATGGTATATCTTTGATTTAAATAATTATTAAATGAACTATGGAAGGTAAAAAGTATGTTTAATTGTTATTTGGTAAAAAATAATAGACATGGTATATCCTAGATAAATTTATCCTTGTGTAAAGTATCAATAAACTTACTTCATTCGGTTGTAGACTAGAAGCTCAGCTATTTCTCGTCCCAGCCTTGAGTAGGTGGTCTCCACAAACACTAGCACCTGGAATAAATAAACGGTATCAGATAACTGACACACACTTTCTCCCAACAATATAAAAAAGGTGTTAAAAGCTTCAAACATTAATGTCTTGATGGCTCAGTGGGATAGATAACAGCTGAGCAGCACGAGTTTGACCCTACGTGCGTCTGTGACTTTTAACAACGTACTGCGTTTACCGCTAAACGAAAAATTGAATTTTCTCCACAACCACTTAACTTAGAGCAATAATTTAAAGTACTGGATTATTTAGTTTTTTGAGCTTTCTTTAATTATGATTTTTTAAACACTTTTTATTGTATAACTTTTGAAAGCGCATTTTCTCGGAGATGCGGGTGGTGTCATTTTATTCACCATTTTAAACGTAATAAACCACAAAATTTCAATCAAAATCGTTTGAGCCGTTTATGAGAAATTTTGATTATTCACGACTTTTGAGGGTTTTGGGGGTAAAATACCCTTAAAAATAAAAAATTAAAAACAACGCTTGGAATTATCCTGAGTTTGGACCCACATACCAAATTTCACCAAATTGGGGCAATTTGTAGCTCTGTTTACATCCAGATCCAGACACACGGACACACAGACATCACTCTGAAAACCACTTTTTTGGACTCAGGGGGCACCAAAATGGATAAATCCACAAACAACTCAAATTCAAAAATGTTGACGAAAACAATACTTTCTCCATATACTATGGTATAGCCGGAGAAAGTAAAAATATATTCATTTATTTTATGCTAAAAATCTGATGATATAAGCTTACTTTGGTTGATAAAAACTTAATTCTAAAAGTAAGCAATAATGTTAAGGTCAACAATTTGTTACAATCAATCCAAACTTATGTTTACATTGTCATTTTGGTTGGTTGTTTGTAATAATGGATGAAGCTTGTTTATTTTCAATTACTTGGTGGCACATTTTAAGTTATCTCATACCAGTCATATATCAGCAAGTATAAATAAATAAATACCATAAATAAATAGTCCGAAACATAAGTTACGGTACTAAAAATTTTTAAGGAGTTTTGTGCACATTTCTAAACATGGTAATGAGTTACTGTACTAGATTATATCGCTTGGTGAAAAAATTTTAAGTAAAAAAATAAATACATAAATCTACTTATAAAGAGCATTTTTTTCTTACCACAATTTACTAAAGAAAAATATATTATGTTAACTATATTAAATAAATTATATTAATAGCAACTTGTGTGGTTTATATTTGTCACAGCCCATCTCTATAGGTCATAACGGATTTTTAATAGGACAATAGGACCAAATTGATCTGAAAGCAATCTGCATTTTGACCTATTTAGCAATTTGTTTCCAAAACCATTTTAATTTCAGACTGATTTAAATCCTTTACGTTACGATTACTTTTGGAAGATTTAATCCCAATATTTATTAAGTACATTAAAATCTGATAGTATAAACAATTTTGTTCAACAGGTTCAACCTTTTACAGTATAAACTGTTCTCATAGTTCATGAAATAAAATATTAATGATTTATTTTAATCTAGTGCACTTGCTTGAAATCAAGCAACTTAGTTTGGACACTGATAAAAAAAAAACTTCATAATTATCTATATATTAATAGGCAAGCATGTTTCATTTCCTCCTTTTTTCTCAGCTTGAGTGTATCGTAGGAGAAATCTGCGCATACCGTTAGGAAGGTATTGTGCTTTAGATGAGCAGAATCGCGTTTTAATTCGCTTCAGCCCACGGGGCTACGCCCTACAGGCTTTCAAAGTTTCAATGTTAATCTTATGAGAGAAGGATAATTGAATTAATCATTAGACAGCTGTTGACATAACACATGATACCAAATCAGGAGGAACAGATGCTTCAGTTATAACATATTGTCTTAAAGAATTGGATCCATACGGTCGACATCAACTAGAAAAATTTTGGTTGAATTTCCACCAAGAGGCGATCTCTAGTATTTTTTACTCTTTACCCTCTTTTAATGAAATTCGTTAACCAGTGCACTCTCCATAATTTAAGATAACCTCTTTGGTATATATTCTCTCGCTAGGGCATTTTTTTATGCTTACAGCTTCTTAACTTGAAAATTAATTAATTTTGATACAAATGTTGATGAAACGGGTAAACTTTAAAGGCTAGTAGGGCCCTTCCATAAACGTTTGTTCCAAGGTTACGTCAAAGATGTTTGCACTGCGCAACCTTACAAAATTTTCTTCACGTAAAGTGCTGCTACTTTGGCCTATTTACCTCCAAGTTTCTTATGTAATGAGACTTTGGAGAAGCTGTGCTATATACGGATATGAAAGAGTAATTTAGATTGCAGAAAAAGAGTAAGAATCATCTGCAAATTGCATTAAAGGGATCGAATCTTGCACGGATGCCTTCACGTAACTCAACTTGCTCACACTCCCTGATTATAAATCTTTGAGGTGACACTGTACTACAGATATAAATGCTCACTCAAACAAGGCAGTCAAATTCACCAGTATGATACTAGGAGCAGGGATTATTGCCATAACTTTTTCTTGAGCATTTGCCGTCACAGTGTGGAGTCAAAATTTTAAATAAACTACCTGAAGGTATCATGAAATCAAAAAACCAAAAATCAATTCAAAACCCGATTGAAAAGCCTTTTATCATTCAAAGTCCTGCACTTCATTGATGAGTTCATGATGAGCCGATGGAAAATTTTTAGGAATGATCACGACTAAATTCCGGCATTGATGTCGTATGGATAAATTGAAAATCTCTTAAATGAATGAGTGTGTTGTGGTGAAAAGAAATTATGTACAGAGGGAGAGGACAAGGATTGAGACTGTATATTGCTATGACGAGATGTAACAGACTAACAGTTCTAAAAATCTTAAGTATTTTGATATTTGCATGCAATTGTTATTTTGAATGCTACAAATTGATTTTTTTTACCTATTATTACACATGGATGAAGTTATAAATTTACATTGAAAACAACTCAATGCCAAGCTCTATTCAATGATACCCAAATCATTTAAAATCAATTAATTAAAAACTTCAGTTTGTTGCTAAAAAATATGGTTTGTATTGAATATTTGCGGATGTAAACAAAATCAAATGTACAGTATTCTAATTTCATATAACCTAGTGTATGTATTTTATGTAATTAAATATTTTTTTATTTAGTGTGTTGTATTTATTCAAAATAACTACGGTATTTAAACAAGATTTGACTTAAAACTAGCTGTGCACCCATGCCTCACCAGAGAGTTTAGTAAAAATTATTTTTTACATTTTGAATCATAAAAGTACATATCCCTACACCCTGAGAAAACGATTGTACCACTCAGTCAGGTACAAAACCATGCCCTGCTTCCATATTGGTGGATTTAGGCCTTGATATCCGGAAGTGTAAGCTGACTAGAGGATTTAAGAGTTATTTGACTGACATATGACCAAAACCAAGGTAAAATGTTTCATTTTTAGGCCCATAAAGGTGGCCCACTTCTTTTATCTAGCAATAACCTATTTGTATTTTAAAATACAGCTCATTAAATTGAAAAGAAAATATCAATCAAGTCTGGGGATGCGGTGTAAACCTTCTACACTAATGTAGCTTAAGAAATCTTTTACTATCATTGAATTGGTTAGTATGTAGTCCAGACAAAATTGGAAACTCTAAAACGACCCAGTTTTAAAAAGATGCGAGAAGTTCTTTCAAGGAGAATTTTTATAGTGTTCAGAAATCGTTGTGGACGGAAGGGCTGACATTCGAACAATTAACTGATTCAACATAGGTGCGGTAGGTTTTTGTTTTACTTCATATTTGATGAGAGTTGTGTACAGTTTGATTCTTTTCCTACCACTGCATAGAAATAATTGCATTGCCACACCTGTAACCCCTATGCAAAACAGTTCATTTCCGGTTTCCGTTTCTTTCCCGCTCTAGAGCGGCAATGATTCTTTACCACACGCTAGATCAAACAGCAATTTTAAATCAGCTGTTATTGCAAACCATGCTACAGCTGTTATTCATTGTTGTCGTTTAGTAATTGCTTCTTTTTTAGTTTGAGGTTATGTTTGATAGTTAACATTATGTTCCAACAGAAACAAATCAAAAATAATCTAAATGACATTTTGTATACAATAAAACATGTAACATGTAATAATTATGTTGGTAGGAAAAATCTTGTGTGTATTACGAGCGCAAATAGTCTTTGCCGCTCTCGAAAATTGTTTGGCCGCACGAAGCGTCAGCTGAGTGCGGCCATCTACAATTCTCGAGTAGCAATGACTTACTTTACGCTCTTATTACACAAATAGCTATTTTGCTCACCTTGGGGTCGATCCGAAGGCGGGCGGCGGACCTATGGTTGTTGGAGACCTGGGGCAGCCTCGTAGCACCGTCCAGAACTGAGCAGCGGATATACGACTGCGGCCGCGAGTCCCGCGTGATGAAGCTGCAACAACACCACCAAGTCATGAACAGTGAACATACTGGGAATTTAACCCTTGAATGCAAATGTAAAGTAAAACCCTAAGAATCTGACAGAGCAAGATTCAAAAAGTGTAATTTGTTAAACCAAACATGTAACTATGATTTAGTTTCATATCCAAAATTATCGCTGCTTTCTACCTTTGACTTTGGCTAGCTTAGAAATTACCTACACTGTAGTTTTATTTTGAAACAAGATATGGCTCCATGGTTAGCGGTCACAGTGGCTGACAATAGTAGTGACAACTGGGAGTAATATTAACGTATTATCTAATATACTATTAATAGGTAAGCATGTTTCTTTTCCTCCTTTTTCCTCAGATTGTGTACATTGTAGAAGAAATCCACGCATACCGTTAGAAAGTTATAAGTTAGTCCTGTAGATGAGCATAGTCCCATTATAATTTTCATTAACCCCTAGGGCTACATCGAATGCATTCTTTCAAAGTTTCAATGTTAATCTTATAGGAGAGAATAATTGATTGAATCATTTTACAGCTGTGGTACAAATGCTAGCAAATCAGGAAGAAGAGATGTTTAAGTTATAACACATTCTAAAACTAATTAGCTCAAGATCAATTGAAATTTTGGTCAAATTTCGACCAGTGGACGATCATTAGTAAGCATAATAATATGATATTATGGTGTAAAAATTTTGTTTTTGGTGCAAGGAATGGAAACGTAAAATTTTGAGAGAATGACACCAATGTTTTTATTTTAGCTCGGACCCCACCATACCAATACATAAAGTTACCATATTATATGGTATGAATTTCTGGGATAAGACAGCCCAAAGTACTGAGCATTGATCTACACTATCTGCTTAACTTCTTTAATTTTATTGAAAACAAATTAGTGTTTACTCACAGCTTCCTCTCAAATCTTGAAATGGAAGAGCTTTTATTTCACAATAGGCCTAATGTAGTATTAGTAAAGGAGATTAACAGTGTTGAAAGTTTTTTTATCCACTCTAAAAGTATGTTACCACATTTTTGTACATTTTAAGTCAGATTAAAACATCTATTTCATCATTCTACTTTCATATATTGGATCTCATTGATTTTCATCCCAATAATGCTAATCAGACAACCATTTAAAACCAGTTATAAAAATACACTGTGATGCTCTTAATCAACAGTTTGGTTGATTACTGACTGTAATTGGGCGAGTCACTTAAACTTTTTTTCCAGATAGTGTATCAAAGTAAAAAAGTTGCCTCTCGAATTCGGAACATATTTTTCTAAAGGAAAACATAGTTCATGCTGTAATCAGTGACTCTTTTCTTTAGATTTTAAACTCCATTAGACCAATTTTAAATTTTTATGATTCCAATTAGAGATTATAACAAAAAAAGATTTTTCCTAGCAAAGAGAAATAGTGTAGTAAAATTAAGCAAAATTGCTTAAATGTGTTCCATGTCATCCCCTGACCTCCCTCTGAAAAGTGCCCTGAAATCCCATACGGTATGGGGATCATGCCCAAAAAGAACGGGTTGGCCCATAAGGAGTTACAATGAAATTTGATTTTAAGCCTACTAAATTTAAATACATTTCAGAGGTTTTATTTATATCAAACTAAAGGTCTTAAAATCTAGAATACGATGCCGTAAACCTCACCTCAATATAACAGTCCAAGAGAAAAATGGAAGATGTTCAAAATTTTGAATAAATTAATATTTATCAAAACTTTTAAATGCAATAACTTCCGACATATTTGACCTTTTGAGTTCTGACCTTTTGAGGTATGACCTTCAAAATTAAGTATAGCATGGCTATGGGCTAAGAAAATTGTTTCAGAACTTCCCCTTTGGGACGTCCATGTAGGAGGATGAGGTTCAAGGGTAATATGTCAAGCTATCCGCATTTTCAAAGGTAATTGTAAAATCAAATGTTTGCCGCAAACCGCACCATTTTGTGTTTAGTTTAAAATTTGATTTTTTGTTCAAAGTGTTTACAGGCTGCTATTTTTGACTCGGGCAACCTTTTGAGATGAGGGTTGTGGCATTAAATTCTACTAATAAAGATCTTTAATTTGATATACATAAACCTATTGGTAGACAAACAATTTACTAATGCTTTATTGTATTTTTTTTTAAGAATCTTTATTTTTTTAAATAAAACTAAACACATTGTTATTGTTTATTAATACTTCAGTGTTTTCTAAATTTTTACAAAAAACCGGGACAAAAGCAAAACCGGCCAGGACACCGGGACAACAGCGGAAAACCGGGACTGTCCCAGTCAAATCAGTCACGTACAGTATGGCAAGAATAGCTAAAATACCAAGTGCAAAAAGGATTGTTTCTATTTAAAATGAGTTTGTTCTTTTTGCTCACTTGATTTTCGGACTAGTTTAAATTCCTAGTGTGCTGCAATCTGTTATATATAGTTTTAACCATATATTGAATCTATTCCACTTCTATGATTAACAGCTGATTTCATCATTGTTACTAATTCTTTCATTTTTTAATTCAATTTAAATTGTACAAATTGCTTAGTTTTTTTTATCTTTTACTTTTATTTATTTAAACATTCATAATCACCAATAAGATGGAAGACTAAAAAAATATATAAGTTTAAATGCATAAATAGAAATGATAAATGCAAAAACACATATGTTTCAACTGGAACACGTGGTCTGCATTGTGACAGCTTAGTCAGCTGTTTTCATAATTTCTTTGTTTTGATTTTTAACTCCAAAAGACCATGTTAAATTTTTTACAATTTCAATTAAAGATTATGTAGCAAAATAAGATTTTTCCTTGCATGGAGAACTGAAGGGCAGATAGACTACATATTATTTTCACCCCATTACTAAGTTGTTTGTAAACTTTGGAGAAAATCGTTGGAACAGTTTTCAAGATCTGTGTGAATACATATTTAAATACAGTACAAATATATTTAAAATATAGGATATGATAATAATGATAACAATCATGTCTAAGTCCTAGATAAAGACAAATCAATAATTAATAAGCCGTTAGTAAAATTAATTTAACTGTACACTTTGAATATTCACCATATATACACCAAATACAAGATAGTAAGTGATAAATTTACAACACGGCATTCAGTTAGTTATGAAAGTAATCTCATTCATTTGACTGTGTCCCTACTCATGTTCTTTTCCAAGAATCCCCTCAATTTGAATCCGAGCTAGACTCGACTCAGTGCATATGTTGCAAATGAGTTACATCCTGTTTACCTACTGTTATATATCAACATATTAAATTACTGCATCCTAAACTCAAAATCCTCACAAGCTGCTTGTTTTAAATGATGATGCTAGTTTGTTTAGGCTAAATGGCATATAATTACTAAACAGCACTATAAACTTTCATTTTAACAGCCATTTCAACTAAATTTGTAGTTTAAAACATCCTGAAGTATAGTAAGGGACATGGGACCTTTTGTTACATTTTTTAAGTAACAATTTTCTTTCATATGAACGAATTAAAAAAAAAAATCCAACTTTTGCTTAAACATTTACCTTAAGCTATTTAAATATGTTGACTTCATTAAATCTTTTACTATGTTTACCTTCTTGTAACATCTCTGGGACTTAAATTGTCCTGAATATAAATATTGCCACCAAATATTTAAAATATCAATTTTGTAAAAATCTTTAATAGGCCTATTTGTTCATTCTTTTGTACACCTCTTTAGAATCAATGAGAATGATTTTACTTCAACTTAAATTATCTTTCTCATTATTTCACACAACTGCTCGCCTGATTCAAACCTGAAACTTTTGACTTTTCGGTTTAGCGTCAGGTTGATTTTCTATGTTATGCAAATGTACAAGGATGAGTTGTAGTGTACAGTGTTTTTGGAATGCAAATAAAGTGTTTGTTATGGTAACGAAGAGGTGCATCACCTGGGAGAGAGAGAGAGAGGGAGAGAGAGGGAGGGAGAGAGTGAGAGATTGAGGGGGGAGGGTTATGCCATTCATTCAAGGGGGAGGGAGGAGAGCACATTACTACCACAAGGTCATTGGTGTTGGGGCCTGATTTACAGAGTTCCCTCACAGGATGCTGAAGAATTGTCAGGAAATTGTCTATTTGCATTTTAAGGTTTACAGGAAAGCGAAGTACAATTTTCGGTACTGTATTTACCACCATTGGTAGCTGCAATAGTAACATGTGCTATTGAGACACGGATTGTTAGGTACTGTAGTGATTATCTCAACTAAATTATCTACATTTATTGCTTTGAAAATAGTAAATATACTAAGTATAAATTTAGAATGGTAAATACCAATCAAATGAAAATAAAATATTGCAAATTATTGTAAACCTTGATCGTAAGTGCAAAATGGTCTATTGAAAACCGAAATAATTAATATAATTACCATATAAGAATAATATTTCATTTGATGTTTTCTCAAATATAGGCCTCCCCTCTCTCACTACTAACCACTGATGTAAACAATTCAAACGGGATATATATAATGTTAATTTACATAGTTGATTTAGTATTTGGAAGTACGGGGTTGAAAGTCCCTATCCCATTAGTATTTAATAGCAGGGGGATGATGTTATTAGTAGGGAGTGGTATTTGAAAGTAAAAATGGTTCGAAGAAATATTACTTGAAATAAGTAAGGTTATACCGTAACTTATATTCATTTACAAAGGAAAATATCACTAACTATTATTTATGGTATGGTAACATAAAAAATATAGACTACTTTAAATTGTCTTAATAATTATTAAAGTTCTACTAAAAGACATCTATGTCCAACATTTACTTAAAAAAGAGTCCCAAAGTGGTCAGTACCGTACCATTGACTGTAGAAGTAACGTGCAATAGTCAATGACTGTACCAAATGAAATTTGGATTATATTTTGTGGGCTAAAATAGAGTGCAATTGAATGGTAAAACATGAAAAATAATGTTAGCTAATAATTCCTATCACATTCAAAAACTCTCTAAGAAAATTAAAAGGTACATATAGAAATATTTCCAACTCACATTAAAGAAAAAATAAAATTAATACAGTAAGCCTACCATACATATATTTATTATTAGCTAGCATATTATTACCGTGCAGTACCTATTTTTTAATTTAGCAATTTCATGTACAACATGAACCAATTTTTCCTTACACTTGCACCAGGTTCGTTTCTAAATCAGGGAAGCATAATTCAATTTTACAGATCACTAATAGACCAGGAACTTTGCCAAAATGTAGTTAAAAGGATAACGAGGACTCGACTGCAGATAAAACGTTCACTGCACTTTTAAGAGCACTCTTTGTGCTTAGAGAAACCTTTCATACCCTTAGAAAAATATGTTCCCAATTTGAGAGGGACTTTTTTACTTTGATACACGAACTGGAAAAAAGTTTAAGTGACTAGCCCAATTTCAGTAAGGAATGAACTGATGAAAACTGTTGATTAAGAGCATCACGGTGCATTATTAACTGGTTTTAAATGGTGGACTGTTCAGGGTTAATGGGGATGAAAATCAATGAGATCCAATATATCTATCTATCTATATTGCTATATGCTAGTCATTTTCAAAGGCTCTTCGTTCTACAAAAGAAAGCTATTAGAGTGGTTAGTAATCTCCAGTACAATGCCTCATGCAGAGAATCCTTTAAGGAACTAAAAGTTTTAACACTACCCTGTGTGTACATTCTAGCAGTTCTCTCGTACTGTGTTTCAAAAACCAACATCACACAGGTACAGAAATCCACTCATATAATACCAGGTCCAGAGAACTATATAGAGTGGACCAACACAGACTTGTGGCTGGTGCTAGACTTCCTGCACAAATGGGAGTACGGCTGCTAAACTGCTTACCAAGGCATCCTTAATTTGAAAATAGACTTAATTAATAACTATATTGAAGAACTAATTGCTAGACTTCCCAAAGTACACATCATAGATGTTAAAAATTTAAAACGAGAACATTTTACTAAACATGGGTTACACTTAAATGTTATGGGCAAGAAAGAAGTAGCGACAATAATAGCAAAATCCCTAGAAAAGTATGAAAACATGGCAAAACTGAACAAAGAAACTATGACACCGGAAAAAGTATTAAATGATGTAAACAAACAAAATAATAAGTTCGAAAGTGAGGGTGGAGAAAAATACTTTAATAATGATATATCCATTCACATCAATAACATGTCCACTTTTCCTCCCTTGCTTCAAAACAGTCAAAGCAAACATAAGAATGGAATTAGTCTTCAAAATAAACTACTTCAGTCTTTAAACACACGAGTATTGACTTTAATAGATCCCACATAATTTTACCTCAAAAATTAAATGACCTATGTGTAAATTGGTCTAATTTTTATAAAAAGAATAATATGTTTTCAAATTATTTAACTTTATTCAATTGGAACATAAGAGGACTCATTAAAAACATTGATATTTTAAAACTATATTTAGATAGTCACCAAGTAGACTTTGCTTGTGTTGTTGAACACTGGTGCAAACAAAAATATATCAAACATGTCAATGTCCCTGGCTATAATACAGCAGCATACTATTCCAGACCTAATGAAATTAAGGGAGGAACAATAATTTTTGTCAGAGAAAACTTAGAAACAATTGAAATAAAATCGATCAACAGTATGTCAGAAGAAATGATCTGTGAAATTTCTGCAACCAGAATAATAAAGTACAATATAATAATATTATCAATTTACAGACCATACAGCAAAAAAACTGAAAAAATTCAAAAAATTTTTAAAATATTTGATGAAGTGTTACAAACAGTTTTTAAATTCAAGAGTATAGTTTTCATTGGAGGAGACTTTAATATTAACCTAAGAGAAAAAACTTGGGACGCCTTGGAATTGTTGAAAATAACAATTAGTTTTGGACTAAAAAGGACAGTTTATGATATCACGAGGCCAGGTGTGGTGAATGAAGGTAGTTGTATAGATAATGTTTTTACAAATTATCCAACTGATAAAATTGAAGTTAATGTTATCAACACAATAATATCCGATCATATGGCTATAACATTAAATTTTAACATATTTAGGAATGAAAACTCGGATAAAGGCAAGGAAAACAAGCTCAAACAGATTAGAGAAATTAAACAAGATAATTGTGTCTTATTTAAACAAGTAATTTATAATATTAACTGGACCTGTATTTATTTGGAAGAAGATCTTGATGAAAAGTTTAATATTTTAAATAAACACATTATGTGGGCTGTTGACTATTCATTTCCTCTAAAATATGAGAAAAGAAATATGAACACTAAGAAACATAACAAGTGGTTTAATGAAGAATTGAAATCATTAAAAAAAGAATGTCTTAACAAATACAAACATATGATGGAAAGTACTTCATTATCAATAAGAAATGAATATAAAGAAACTTATAAAAAGTATAAAAAACTCATAAGAAAAACTAAAATAACTTATAATAGTAATTTGATAACAAAAAATAACAATAAACCCAAGGCAATATGGTCTATCATAAGAAGAATTACAGGACTAGAAAGGCATGTTGAAAAGGGGACAATAAACTTAAATGCCAATGACTTTAATGAATGGTTCACGGAAAGTGTCAAAGAAATCAAAAATAATATTCCTAAACATGTTCAAAATTATCAGAATTTATTGAAACGAATTGAAAAAGATACCCCCGATAATAAACTTCGTATTAATCATGTTACAGTTCAAGAAGTATTTAGTGTAATTCAATCTTTAAAATCAAGTTCCTGCCTAGATATATTTGCCCTCAATACAATTATTATCAAAGAAGCATCAAAAGATATATCAGAAATCTTATGCACACTGTTTAACCAATGTGTTGATGAAGGCAGATACCCAGAAATCTATAAAAAAATCAAAGTTATTCCGATATATAAAGCAGGACAGAAATTATATAAGAACTATAGACCAATCTCTATAATTCCTGTTATTTCAAAAATTATGGAAAAACTTATTTTTAATCAAATTAATGAATATTTTGAGTCAAATTTTTTATTTAATGATAGACAGTTTGGATTTAGACAAAATTTAAGTACACATGATGCGACTTTAGATCTAATTAGAAACATTGTGAACAAAATAGAATCTAGTAAACTAATATGCTTTAGAAGTTTTGACATATCTAAAGCATTTGACAGCGTTTCGCACAAAATACTTTTAGAAAAAATTAAATACTATGGATGTGAAAATATTACATTAAATCTATTGAAATCTTATTTAAAGGATAGATTTCAATTCGTTGAATTCAATAATGAAAGATCTCATGGAAGGCTAGTAAAAATGGGTGTTCCACAAGGTTCCTGCTTAGGCCCTCTTTTATTTAATATATTTGTCAATGACCTACCATCAAGCATATGCAACAAAGAAGTCATAAAATTTTTGTATGCAGATGATTTTGGGGTAATAGTTACTGGAAATTCCCCGGAAGAAATACATTTTAACCTTAATATGGTAACTGAAGAAATAAAAAATTGGTGTCACGCAAATCAATTAGTATTAAATTTGGATAAAACTCAAAATTTAGAGATAAATTTTTCAAACAAGTATTACCTTAACATCAATCAAAATTCTTTGAAATTCTTAGGAGTTATAATTGATTCGAAACTAGATTTTAAAGATCATACTCTGTATATCACTGGAAAAATTAGTAAAGGCCTCTACGTTCTTAAAAGGTTAAAGGGAAATGTAAATTTAGAAGTTCTACTAAATGCATATTATGCGTATATACACTCCTATTTAAACTATGGCACTATTATTTGGGCAAATAGTACAAACTTTCATTTAGTATTTAAAATTAAAAAAAAAAGCAATAAGAATAATTACAGGTGTTAAACCTAAAACACACTGTAAACCATTGTTCAAAAAATTAAATATATTAACTTTGGCATCATTATATATACTTCAAAATTTATTATACATAAAAAAGAATTATTCAAAATTTGTATTAAATTCGGATATTCATCTACATAATACAAGAAACCAAAACAAATTGAATGTGTCATTATTTAAGTATTCAAGAAGTAAGAAAAGTTATAATGAAATGGGCGTCAAAATTTTTAATACTTTACCAAATGATTGGAAAAATTTAAGTGAAAAACAATTTAAGAAGAAAATCAAAGAAAATTTACTTGAAGAATGTCCATACAAAATTGAAGAGTGTTTCAAAACCAATTACTGGGAAAATAAAAGAAAATAACTTATTGGACTCACAACTTAAAAAAATTATATATAATATAATAATGTATTACTTGATAATACCAATAAAGATATTATTATTATTATTATTATTATCTCAAACTGGTTGCTGACAACCCCATTGTGTTCAAGCGCCGCTTGAAATCATTTTTGATTGAAAGCGCATGCTACAGCATTGATGAGTATGTCACTGCGTGCTCTTCTGTGGTCTGAAGGGGTGGGGTAACGTGTCTGCTCTGGCCTGGCTTACTCTGTTTTGTATGATAAGTGATTTTATTTTATTAAATGGACTGAATATGTTTTGACACTTGCAACACAATAATCAAATTGTAATACTGCAATTGTAAATAAATAAATAAATATATATATAATACGTGATGCCCCTTTTTTGTTAACACTACTCCTCCCTTATTTCTGGACCAATTTTAAAGTTTGAGGTGTCAAAAGATTGGTCTCAGTTTGTAGTTTTGCAATAAGGTTTTAGATTTTTTATATTTTAATTCTAAAGCTCACGGGAAGCCCTCAAAGCTCATTTTTTGTCCATAAGATTAACATGGGGAACAATTTATTTCGAATTGCTAAATAAAACAGCTGTTGATAGTTAAACAGAAAACACATGTTAATAGCTAAATAGAAGAAACTGAACTGGTACTGGAATATCAACACAATTTCATACTTTAATACGAGGAGTGTCTAATCTGAGGTTTTAACCTTTTCTCAAAATGTAGCAGGTAAATTTTGCTTGAAAGTTTTATTCACGCGTATTTGGGCACAAAAATAATTTTTGAAACTTAAACCTGGAAAAATTTATTTTTGTTTCCGAAAACAAATTTTGGAAATTGAAATTTTTGACATGGGTCTTATTGGTTGTCCGACTGGTATTGAAACAATAATGAAAGGTAACAAATACTACAATACAACACTAAATTTGTGTGCATGGATTTTCAAACTGCTGTAAACTATAAAGAAAAGGGATAGTTGGTTGTAAGTGTGATAACCTTTTTATTTACTATTACAGTATAAACATGTTTTATGCAGAATGCTACACATATTAAAAAAACCTGTGTAAAAGACAACATTTAAAAGTTTTTTACCTCCAGTATAGAAAACAAGCTTATTAAAAAATGGTTTTTATAAAGAAAAATGTTAACCAAAATAAAAATGCCACTAAAAACAAAATGGACCACACCAACAAAGATGTAGATTCTCTTAATTTATGTGATTTCTTTATATAAATTTTGTAATGTCATGGAAAGTTAAGTTAAAGAGGATTTAGGCATAAATAGTAATGTGGACTCATACACTATGTCATTGACTACCTCATACAGTAGTACTACAAAAACAGCCGCAGTGGGTGCTGCATAACTCATAGTACCGGGGAGTAATGAAATGTTGATTTTTATTCTGTTGTCATTTACGTTTTATGTTTTATGAACTATGTGGATCCAACATCTGTGAATTTATTCTAAATTTTATAGGAGGGTTTAGACAAAGGCCCTAAGACATATCGGCAAAAGAACAACTACGTAATCTTAGCTAATTTAGACCTAAAAGACGAGCACCACATCTCAACACTATCACATTGGGAAGTTGGAGAATTGGTAATGAAGATCGATCTGATTTTCACTATAGTGAAAATTTTTTTCAAAGTATTACCATGGAGCAAAGTTTGATCACCAGGTACCCTAACAAATGCAGCGCATTGCGCTGCACAGGTCCCCTAGTGAAAGTATAATAATAAAATACCAAGATGTTTTAACCTGACATCAAATGTACAAATGTGACAACATGCTTTTGGAGTGTGTAAAAAACTTAAAACAATGATAATTTTCACATTTTTAGCGAATTTCCCTATAGGGAATACGCTATTACGGTAGTAGTCACGGTAAGACCTAAGCCCGGGACCATGATACTTTTTCGTTTTGAGGTCCCTAGAAGCCAAAAACACCGTTCGTTCAAATTGATATATATGTATATATATATATATATATATATATATATCTATATATATATATATATATCTATATATATATATATATCTATGTGTCCGTTAACACGATAACTTTTGAACGGAACCTCCGATTTTGATGAAATTTGGTACAGGGGTGTAAGCCAGCATCTACTAGGTTGAGTTCGCGAACCAGAATGATCGGACCATTGGAACGGGGTTTTATGGGGTTTCAAAAGGGTTAAAAATGGGTTTTTGGCATTTTTCGACCTTAATTTTTAAAATTCAACAATTTTAACTGAAACCATTTAAAAGAGCTTAAAAAAACAAACGATTTGGTATTTTGAATTTTTATCTTAGCATAACTGGTTACGGGGAAAATCAAAAAATGTGTTTTCCATGTTATTCTTATGGGAAATCAAGAAAAGCCTATATCTTGCTTATTTATTGACATAACTTAATCAAATTTGGTATGTACATTATCTAGATAAGGTTTAACTTATACTTGCTTACAAAACCCATATGGCGGCAAACCTACATACTCACCCCCATGGGGTTTATGGGGAAAATAAACAGAACACCATAACCTTATAAAATTTGGTATGTACAATCACTAGGTAGGATTTAACTTATATTTACCAACTAAACCCATATTATGGCTTCAAACCTACATATTCTCATCCCCATGGATTTTATGGGGAAATATAAAATATACCAAAATTCCATTGGAAATTCGCTGAGTACGCAGGTCTGCTGCGACGGGGGTATTTTATTTTTTTATTTCTCCTTTAGGCTACTATTACATAATTGTGAAATAAAAGCTCTTTCATTAAAAAAATTTATAGCTATTTAAAGGGAACTGGCTATGAGTTAAAAAAATTTATTTTCAAAATGAAACAAATTAAGCAGATGCCGTATAGCAATGCTCAGTACTTGGGGCTGAATGATCCCAGATATTCATACCATATAGCCCAGCTTAGTATGATAACTTAATATTGGTATGGTGGGGGTCAGAGCTAAACATAACATCTGGGAAATTCTCTCAAAATTAAGTACATTTCCATTTCCTGGACCAAAATTAATATTTTTATACCATAATATCATATATTCATGCTTATATAATTCTTTTTAATTGTGTTGTTTTGTTAAAATAAACATACATTACATGTGGTTTAGGATTTTTATTTATTTTCTATACTTGTAAGAGGCCCCAAAACTCAATACTGTTTTTTTATGTCCTTATTTCCCAAATTTAGGACGGAAAATAAAGAATAAATCTTTCTATAATATATTTGCCATTGTTTTTATTAAGTAACCCTGTTTATAAGGGTCATAAAACAACTGTTTGGATCCACTTTTGTTACAAACATTTATAAACTTGCAGTTTTATCCTTTCCCTAGGGTTTCCACTCATAAACTTTGTGTATAACAAGTGAGGAAATTCCGTTCTAATGAATTTTAATGTCTTTTTATCTTTGACAAATGAAAAAACCATGGCAAAGATAACATTATTTTGTACGGTACCATATTGGATAAATTGTGGTAATGGCTGTATTTGATAGTGAAAAATACCACAATACCATTATTATTTTATTATTATTTTATGTTTTTGGTTATTATTATGATGTTTTATGGTATGTATTATTATTTATTATTATTTTATGTTTTATTTTTTGTACTAAAACAAATTCATATTCAATAGGTGATACACTAGAGTTTTAAGAAATCTGATTATTAGGAGGCTAAATAAGTTAGACTGTGTATGACTCCAATTATTCTACATTAGGAGTGGGAGGGGGTGATTTTTAACGGGTGATTTTGAGAAAGAGTTTTTAACACTCTTTAACACCTCTTATTTAACAATAAGTACTATATTTTATTAATGATGGTGAGGCATTGCGGCTTATTTATTTAGGCTTAGTCATTGCCTTACTATGTTACGTACTTTATATGGTGATAAACCGATCATGCCAAAGACTATTTTATCTACACTCCACAGCTGACTCACTGTGGCCCTGATAACCCTTTAACTTGCGTTAACTGTTATGATGGATATTCAATTCTCAGCGGAGGATACTGATGTGTGGTAGGCCTACATTTGTCTAGGAGAGCCTAATTAGGAAATTCTCAGAATGAGGAGATCCACTTAAGCCTTGTTAGAGCTTATGAGATAAGGGTGATATCAACGAGATTCTTTCATTTGAGTATGATATATGTTAGTAACAAAAGTAGAATGAATGTCTACTACACAAGAGTCTACAGACTATGTTTTTTTTTTTTTTTTTTTTTTTTTTTTATTTACGAAAATACTGTTTGATAAGTTGGGAAGTAGTTGACTCTGTCTTGATAAACAAATTATGACTCGGTAGTATAGTGGGTATAGTTTCAGTATTTTTATGAAAAATTCACCATTTAACTAGAGTTGGCTAAGACAGTTGTTATCATTTTAAGAGTAGAATGTAGTTTTAAAACCAAAAACAACAAAAAAAGATCTTTCTTCACCAATTTCTAAAGTAATTCCCTTTTAGTAATTTAATATACACAGGGCCGGCCCTAGGTTTTCTGATGCCTTGGGTTGTGTCGCCCCCCCCCCCCACCTGGAACCCCTTTTTTTAGCTGTTATTATGAACAAAACTACAGTAGAAATAAATATATTTTTTACTAATTTATCATCAGACAAAGCACTTGCAACCTAGAGAGACTATTTACAATTTACTGCCAACAAAGTTTGTACCCAACTATATATCCATAGCTAAAATACAGGTCAAGACGCCAAGAAAAAAACCTGATCAAGCGTGCTGATTGAAGTTGCTCTTTACTGCTGATCAGGAGCGTTAATGCCATCTATTGTAAGCGTTCTTCACAAACAATCGGAGACATACCTACTGTCACTACTGATTGAGGGCACTCTTTACCACCAATCAGGGGTGCTCTTCCGCTGATAGAGGGAATTATTTCCAGATAACCAGAGGCCCTGTTTACCAGTTGGGAGCGCTTTTTACAGCCGGTCGGGGGCACAATTTACCGTTGATCATCACAGGTGCTCTTTACCTCCAATCAGGGTGATCTTTACTGCTGCCGATAGAGGGCGTTTTTCACACTTGATCAGGGGCGCTGATTACCGCTAGTCGGCGACGCTCTTTACAGGCTCCCATAGAGGAGTTTTTTACAGCTTATCAGGTTTTGTTTACTGTTGGTTAGGAGCGCTGTATACTGCCTGTTCGTGAGGGGAGGGGCTGTATATCGTTCATCGGAGGCGCTCTTTATTGCTGCTCGGAGGAGCTATTTACCACCTCTATCTAGGGGGACGGTTTTAACTGCCAATCGGGGACCCTTTTTACTAACATTGATAAGTACGGTACGTTTTTTCCAGCTGATCATGTGCTCTTAGTCCCCAAAGTTTGATTTAAATCAGAACAGTCCTGGGTAATCAGGGTAAAGGGTAATTGGAACACTCCTCGGTAGCACGGGAGGGGGTGCTACCCAGGACTGTTCTAATTTAAATCAGACTTTAATCAGGAGTGCTATTCACCACCCACGGGGGGTACTACCAATTGGGAATACTCTGATTGAGGATGCTCTTTATGGCCGATCAGGGGAGTTATTAATTAAACACCTATTGTGGACTCTCTTTACCACCTATTGGGGGCTTTCTTTACTGCTGCCGGATCAAGGGCACTTTTTACAGGTGATCAGGAGTGCGATTTGCCGCCAACCAAGGTACTCATTAATGTGGATTAGGGGGGCCCTTTATGCTTGATCGGGGGGGGGGGGGGGGGAGGGGGGCTCTTTTCTGCTGATCACAGACACTTTGCTGAAGATCCCCACCGCTATGGCACCCCTCGAGCCTCAGCGCCCTAGTTCATCTAGTTCGCCTATATTGTAGAACCGGATTTGAATATACATGGTTGACTCTGTTCTTGCAAATAAACGGACAAGCACTTAGAAACTCAAAAAATTCAAATATTATTTGGGTGGAGAAGCTATGTCAATTAATTTCTGTAAAAAATTAAGTAATGGTTTCCACAAATTTACTCCCAAACTGTTTCCATGCATGGAGGAAATTTTATTTGTGTTAGAACGTTTTCTGGACAATTGTCGACGTGTGTGGTAAGCCCCTATTCAAATGTGCTGTAATGAACTGAAAAGTTGGAATTTCTTAAAATATACAGTAGAACCAACCTCGATACAGTAGAAGCACTCAAATCCGGCTACCTTAGACCCGGACCACTGGCCAGATTTGAAAATGGCCGGATTAACCAGCGGCTTATTAACTTAAACGGGTTAAACAGAGACCTCTATTATATAAGTGTGTTCCAACAATAAACTATTAGGGTATATTTAATAATGAAAAGTATCATATAGTCTACTTGTCCAATCAATACTGCATATCGACTTTGTAACAATCAGATTTGCTTGCCCAGACAATGTAATGCCGCCGAAATGACGATCGGACAACAGACAAGCGGTCGTTAGCGATGAAAATGCGTTAAATGAATAATAATTCTTGTGTTCTGGCTACGAACAGGCACTGTGTATAAATGGAACCATAATAGCGACAAAATCCGTCTAATTACCTAACTTCCGTGTTGCATTGGGCCGTATATAAATAAAACACAAACACAATGTTTTAGAACACATCTGATGATTAAGACTCCGGAAGTCGGCAATTGAATTGATATATATAGTGATATAACATGGAACAAGTTGACCCTTGTCTATCTTGGCCGTGGGAAACACCCGCGTGAACATTTCATTTCGGAAGACTGCGGCCGAACCATCCCAGGCCGGACTAGAGGGCTTCTACAGTAGTTTGACACTTTGTGGACTTAGGGAGTGTCTAAGTATCAAAATTTTGAACCATAGGGGAGTGGCCTACCTATATTGTAATGTGGGAAATTTAACATAGGGAATGTAAAAATAATTCGAGTTTAATTTAGGTAGGTTCAACTTTATGTGCGTCATTTCAATAAAAGTGCATAACAGTAAGCCTACAATAAGTTAAGTAAAGGGGTCTTCTCTCCAGATTAGGTTGCGAGCGTAGTTGGTTTCCCAGAAGTCATCACTATTACGTACCAAACACAAAATTTCAGGGCAAGCTTTAGCATTTAAGTGAACAAAGCGCTTTAACGAGGCAACCGCCTAAGGCGCAGTGTGCCGAGGGGCGCCATCGCAAAGCAAATGAGGGCCCCTGTGATTTGGAGACTTTTGGAGCACCTAATTGCTGGATATGAGCACAATAAATTGATGGTGAGGGATGCTTCTGATCAGCACTAATGAGCTGAAATGTCCCCTTATCATTAGAGACATCCCTGATCGGCAGACACAAGCGCTCCTGATCTTCATTGGCAAACCCCTTTATCGGGGGTAAAGAGCGCCCTCAATCGGCAGACACAACCTCCTTCCAATGGCGTTGAAGAATGCCCACTTTTGGCAGTGAAGAGTGTCCCGGATCGGCAGTGATTGTTTTTCTTGGTGTCTGACTGTCTGAACTTAAACATTGGTAAGGGTGGATGCTAGTTTTGCAAATTTTGTTTCCAGTACAATAAACTGTGAGTTTTTAGGCCTATCTTATAGTAAATTATTAATAAAAAGTGTATAGATATTATTAACGTACTTTTCTTCATTACAGCTGAAATAAATTTCAAGGAGGAGAGTGTTATCCTCTAGGACACCAAAGATCCTAGAGCTGGCCCTGCAAACTTCATAAGGGTCGCTTGTGGTTATTCTGATATTAAAAAGACAATTGTCATAGGAAGTTAAACGATAACATTAAAGGACAGGAATCATTAGACTCTATAAATGCATGCTTATTAAAAAAAAATAAAAACTCTTACCTTGCAAAGGGTGAACTCAGATAGTGGGTGTAGTACAAAATTGACAGTAGACTCAACACGAGCAATCCTGCTACACATCTTTTCACGGTCACTTGTTTTAAAAAACACCTACGAATTCCGATATTTGTACCCCCTGTCCTTCGCACTCCATTCATTAACACTACGACATTCCGTTCACCCCCACTCTGCCACGCACTTCCTAACAACGACGCCTTGTCACTATGGCGAGGCATCGTAGGTTTTCACAGTCTTAGAACAATTATTTTTGCAATCATTTCTTTTTCCTTGTCACTAACAATCTCGGTCCACTATACAAAGGAAGGGTGAGCTCTAATATAAAATTTAGCGTTTCATATCCGTTCAGTTTCAACAAATTACAATAATTCACAAAGTAAAATTTGATTTCCTACTCAGTAAATCTTCGTTAAATTAACTATATAATTTATAAATATTTATTTGTTTTTTTTCATACAAAGTAATTGTTAAAAATCTTTCAAAAGTTTACAAGTCTTAGTGTAGACGTACGTAGGGCTGTAAACTATGTTTATTAAAGCTTAAATAATTGTTATCATTTTAAAATATAAATAAGTTTCAGGTACAGGACAAACAATTATAATTGTTACATTAAAAGTTCGGTTCAGTATACTTCACTAATCCACGCATTAAACGCTGTTTAGCTGCCTATGGAATGTAACTTTTAATCATTCAGCAATAGACTGTAACAGAGATTTTAGAGTTCTAAAAATATAAATTACTGCCTAAATAGAGAGGAGTATGTATCACTTTATGCCAATTTTGGAATAGGCCTACTCTAATGATAAGTTACACCTAATTTCTTTACGATAAGGAGGGTAGCACGCCTACAATTTTCTAAGCGAGGTGTTTTATTCATCTGTTGACCCGTAGTTTTGTCCGCCATTTGCTATGCTTCCAGACGTTGTGGGGTTGTCGGTTAGAAGCCGCTCGCATGTTGTGTCAGATTGGCCACACCAGTCCCACGATTACCAACACCAAGCATCACGGCTACACGCTCAAACTTCACCGGTCCATTTGTTTCCTGAAATAAAAGATCACAATGAGTAATAGAACAATGTAATTAGTTCGGTTGTGCAGTACATAATTTATGTGTTACTGGTACCTAGTAATAATATTACCGTACACATCACAATAGAAGTAAGCCAGCAACTTTTATAAGCCTATAGCAGTTCTCCTCACCTAATTAATATGCACATTTGTAACGTTCTTGTAGGTATTATAATGGTTGTAGAATTTAATGGTCTAAGTGATAACTTAAAGCTCTACCTATGGCATAGTCCTAGTGTCACAACGACGAGAAATAAGACCAGAGTTACTGATAATCATTAGCCTAATTATTTATAATATGATTAGAACTGTCGACTACCTATATTACAATGTGAAAGGACTTCTCATTTAAGACCGAAAATAGGACCAAGTTCATATTCTGTGTATTCCACAGTTGATTAAATATGTGTTAATTTAAGCTAGTTTGACACGTCTGAAAAACATATGATAAAAACATAAACAAAATATGCCTACATTAATTACCTACTAAACAGTCTGCAGGATTAAAAAGAGCAGTAGGCTATAGAACTAAACAAAATTTTAAAACCTATCATCCAACTTCTACTTTGTATCAAGGTACAGTACCTTAACTTGTACCTCTGTAATGACCTTTATACTTGATTAAGATTCATGACTTACATTTAGCTTGAACTATACGACTTCATTCATTCAGAACTGTTTGCTTCCTACACGTTTACTTGTAGTTAATATACGGCACACAAGAGAACCCTATCATTGCAACTCAGTTTCAAACATGGCTATTTTATGTGAAGTCTATTCAATATGTAACTTTGAGGTTCATGTCTTATATCAACATTTTCCATATGTGTAACAGCTGACATCACTTTTAAAACCGTCAAGGGTGGTTAAATTATCAGTCATAACTTTGTACAGTATACAAATTGGATCAATCGGCGAATGAGTTAATTCAGAACTGTTGCCTTAAGTTACCATGAGTTGCAAGGCTTTATAAAAATGGTTAAATTACACAAAATAGGACTAAATCATATTTTTATTGCATATTTTTAATTTTACTTAATGTATCCTACTCCTCACTGTTGCTACCTGATAATTGCTAGTAGCCTACATGTCTGTAACTATGTCAGTGGCACTTAGATGACTGATTCCTCGTATGTAGAACATTAAGAACCTAATTGTTCTTCTTCTGTTTAGAACCCATAAAATTTAACAGGTCTGGCACTTTTTTTGAATGGATGAAATATTATTTAAGTTACTTGGCCTACAGAACAAAATCTTACCCCCTGAAATACAAATTAACTTATTATAATTTCCTTTCATGAAAACAATGTAGGTTAGGTTAATTAAGTTTTATCTTTCTGTTAGAGAACACCTAACCTGAATGCTTAGATTCCGGGTTAGATTTTAAGAGTCGTTGGCTGAGACCAAAAAAAGTCAGAATAGCCTATCTCTATTTTTGTATGACATCACTGAATAAAATGTTATTTAAAGTTTTTATCACTGTTATCAGATTACATACAATAACTTAAGTTATCCTTTAGTTTTCTGGGACAGATATGAATTAGGCATACAAATATTAAGAAAGAGCTAATTAAGTTGCAGTTATTGAATATAAAAAGCCAACAGTAGGTAGGCTACATAAAACTAAGTGACATTTTGAATTACCTTACAGTACCGACTGGTATTAGGTCTAGGCCTCTTGTAGGCAAAGCAATCTAAAACTGCCCTTAAATATCGTATCGTGCTTCTTGACTACCGGTTAAAATAATCTTTAATTTTTTTAGAATATTTCACTTAGATTGCTGAATCTGGTTCAAAATAATTTAAATTAGGCCTAGTTTTAAGTAGGCCTACTGTACCTTGGTGCTGTAAATTTATTGCACCGTACTCAGCGTTGGCCTAACCCTATTGAAAAAACTGTGGGACTAGGGCCTAGGTAGGGTTAAGCCTTGAAGCATTTATTAAACTAACTCACTGTTAGATGAATCAATGACATATGTTTTTAGTATAGGCTATAGAGTAAATTTACCGGAAAATCAACTTTTCAGTAGCCCTAAGATTCCCAAAATTTTGATAAACAGTGATTCTAATCAGTGAGGTTATTCTAGTGAGAAATAACCTCTAAAAGTTGATCTCTTAAATGTTAACATAAATTAAATGCACCAAGTACTATCTCTAACAAATAGAAAGAATCTTAATTTTCAGTCAAAGCGTAAAAATGAGGATGAAACCAAAGATAGGTCTAGGCCTAATGGGTAAAAATATTCCCAACTGGGGTAGACTAAGCCACAGGCCTATTTTCCTATCACAACACTGATATCACATTACTTACAATGAGTAATTATTTAGCTTGGTTGCCGGTACTAAGTACTGTTGTTTTACAATTTAGTTCACATAACATTGGTGTAAATTCCAAGAACACTTGATGAACCCGACAACAACAACACGGCGCTTGACATTCCACTAGCAGACCAATCCTCGACCGAACAACAACTGATCAGATCCGAATTCAGTAAATTCCTCACCCCCTCCACCCGCGCGGTCTGGAGACAGACCTGGAGCTTACAGCGAACTGAAGCGGAAACACACGAAATCACCCGAAATTTCTGATAGATCCTGACCTAAACTGTTTTCCAATCAACTTCCCTCTTATCGGTTTTTAGAATTTTTACGGTTTTCCCTTTGTGTAGTACAATATAACTAGCCTAATTAGAAAATGTATTGAAAATATCAGTTTATCTCTTACAGGATTTTAGTAAAACAAAACAAAATTTTACATTACAAGGTAAATTAATTAGATCTTACCTATCTAGAAAAATGTGAATGCATATAAAATGTCCCCATGCTTTTGATACTATTCCTTTTTCCTTTACATTATGTAAAACGATTTTATATCGAATCATTGTGTAGCTTTTACAGGCGAATTTATTTTACAATCTAGTTCCCTTAATACTGGTGTAAATTCAAAGAACATTTGATTTGATGAACCCGACAATAACAACCTGTAAATTTGTTATCACTTATAGACAATGGTTGCGATTGAATAATAAATAGGCTTCTCTGTTAACTTTCTTTACAAGATCTATATATCATGATGTAACGATCTTTCGTCTCTGTATATTTAAAAAAAATCCATAAAATAGGTCAAACTTTATTTAATTATTATAAAAATAACAAACACTTAATACCATGTACATAATTCAGAAACTTAAATAAAAACCAAAACACTATAATACACCGGCCAATGCATTGCACACACACGTAGCACCTTTTGCAACATGTACTTTACTGCTCTGGCAAGCTTTCCGAGTAATCTAGAATTCCTGATTATCGATGTTCGGGTTTTGCGGGACTCTAATGTATCGTCGTTAAATGATCTTTCTCTGTATGATTTAATCATCCTTTAAAATAGGCTTTAAACCTACAAATAATAAAAAATACCCCCGTCGCAGCAGACCTGCGTACTCAGCGAATTTCCAACCAAAGAATTATTGTTTCAACATCAAAGAACTTTGTGGCTATCTTATATAATTAATAATCTTTACAAGGAAATATAATATATTTAATGGCATTATATTTCGGAGAAAATTATTTTTATTTAATAATTCATATATTAATATTTAGTCTATATTGCAATAAATGACTTTTTTAACAGTAATAAAAGTGCATAATCCAAAGCTTCCATGCAAAAGGAAAGATTTGTTTACAAACAACAAAAAATAAACATTTCAAATTTGACAAATATGCAGAAGACAGCTGATCAGCTGATTAGGAACAGATACCTTATATCTCCATCTCTCTTGCTCCCATTATACAATTATTTTCCATGAGAATACCATGGGATTTAGCATGTAGGTTTGCTGCCATGGGGGTTTTTGATCAAATCTTAATTACTCACCACCTAGTGAAGGTTCATAAAAATTTTTATGAAGATATGTTGATAAATAAGCGATTTATAACTTTTTTAAAGATTTACCCATAAGAATAACATGGGAAACTTGATTTGAATTTTCTCTATAACCAGTTAAGCTATTTTAAAGATTCAAAATACTAAATTGTTTGTTTTTTTTAAGCTCTTTCAAATGGTTTTAGTTAAAAATGATGAATCTTGAAAATTTAGGTCCAAAAATGCCAAAACCCCATTTTTGACCCCTTTGAAACCCCATAAAACCCTGTTCCTATAACCCGACAATGCTGGTTCGCGAACTCATGAAAATAGGCCTGGTCTTACACCTTCATACCAAATTTGATCAAAATCGGAGGTCCGCTTCAAAAGTTATCGGTACCACGGACACACACACATATATATATATATATATATATATATATATATATATATATATATATATATACATATATATGAAAACGAACGAACGGTGTTTTTGGCTTCTGGGGACCTCAAAATGAAAAAGTAAAGTGGTCCCGGGCTTAGGTCTTACCATGGCTACTACCGTAATAGCGTATTCCCTATAGGGAAATTCGCTAAAAACAAAAAAAAATCTAGACCTATTGTTTTCTACTCTCGATTATTTTGTTTATTTATTTGTTAATGTACATTATATTGTTACAATTATTGTGTTTTTCTCAATTTATTAGTACGTTATTTACGGAAAATCAGCGTTTCTTATCAGAGGAAAGTAACTTTTAATTCTATTCTGATGGTTGCGTTTTTGTATGGTTTTTATCTTTTTGTTGTTGCACTTATTTTTGTTATTGTTATTATAATTATATTCAAGTTCGGTTTATCATCTTATCGTTTTATCTTATCTTATCACAAATAGGGCAATTTTAAATAAAGTAGGTGCTTTCAAAGCAGAAACTTTAAAATTGTTAGTCAACTCAATTGACTATAGAAAGTATTCGAAGCTCTGCAGGGAAGCTTAGGCTCGGTTCACACGAGCGGTTGTTGCCGCCGCGGCGCCGCAGCGGCACCGCAGGCGCGGCGTAGCGGACCATTGAGTCAAATGGAGCCGGTTCACACGAGTGGTCGGCGGCAGCGGCGCCGCGCCGCTGCGGCACCGCCAGCTGCCGCCGGTCGCCGCCAGGGACTGCTACGCCGCCGCGGTGCCGCCGGTCGCCGCCGGTCGCCGCCAGTGTCGCGGCGGTCTAGCAGTACCTGGGGACACTCGAGGCGGTTCAGACGAGCGGCGCGGCGGCGGCTGCCGCCACTTGCCGCCGCCACAACCACCCATGTTTCCGACACAACAAAACTTTCGCTTCGTCCTCATGTCGTGTATTTATAGTAATGTTATCAATAAATGAATGTCATTGCGTTCATAATAAGAAGACTTTCATTATTTTCCCAAAATAATATGTTTTTCTATTTTACAATAAATTATTGTATTCGTGCAAATCACCAAGAAATAAATTTATTATGAGATGTCTCGTGCGCAAATTGCGCATTTTATGATTCTGAATGAGAGAAACTCACCTAAAGTACATGTATTTTGGTTACGAAGTGACAGAGATCTATTTTTGTTTACTATCTGGCTTTAAAATTTATCTGAAGGTAAGTTTAATCGACTGTTAAATTACAAGTCTCATTAAAGATTTCGTAATAAAAGTTGGTCAACATTGTACAGCGCCCTCTAGAAATAAATCAAAATCGAGGGGAGGGGGCGAAGCCCGAAAGATACACACGAGCGGCAGATGCCCCCAGTCCCGAGTGGCGATCAGTCCGTGTTTCTGTTTGTTCTCGCCATTTCTAGCCATCGTGTGACAATGGATCCTTCTGGGTTTGATAATGAGCTATTTATTGAAGCGGTGAAAAATCGACCGATGTGTCCAATATTTTCTCTCCCTGTCACGGTATAAATGTTTATAAGCCAAATATGCCACAGTAACTTGTTTCACTCTCGACCTCTCCATGGTTGACAGAATACTGAGCCTTAATGCATTCAACAATGGTGGGGAGAACATTTCCACGAACTGCCGCCGCCGTGCCGCCGCCAACTACCGCTCGTGTGAATTGAACGGAGACGGCCGCCGCCGCGGCACCGCTGCGGCGCCGCGGCGGCAACAACCGCTCGTGTGAACCGAGCCGGCCTACGCTTGGGTTCGTTGGTAATACAGAGGATCGATTTCTGAAGAGGTTGAGACCTATTCCAATTGAGCAGTTGGCGCTAGAGCGGTTGAGCGGTAGAGCGGTTGAGCGGTTGAGAGGTAGAGAGGTAGAGCGGTTGAGCGGTTGAGAGGTAGAGCGGTAGAACGGTTGAGAGGTAGAGCGGTTGAGCGGTTGAGCGGTTGAGAGGTAGATCGGTAGAGCGGTTGAGCGGTTGAGAGGTAGAGCGGTTGAGCGGTTGAGCGGTAGAGCGGTAGAACGGTTGAGAGGTAGAGCGGTAGAGCGGTTGAGCGGTTGAGAGGTAGAGCGGTAGAGCGGTTGAGCGGTTGAGCGGTTGAGCGGTTGAGCGGTTGATCAGTGAGCGCGACCAGTGTCCATATGGCGGTGCACAAGTACCGCTGCTTCGCCCACTCGCGTATTAACATACCTGCTTTCGCCGCCACTGCCCACACTGCTTACCTACGACCAACAACTAGCCTATTTTTACTCAATCATACTCTGAATCCATCCGTACAATTCATAAAATGGTTTGCATTTTGATTCATAGTATAATTAATCAAACATTGAAATTCTATAGGAAGGAAAACAGCTATAAACTTTGGTCGGTATTTTTCTCATTAAATTAAAGTGAAGTAACACAGTAAATTAATACAAAGTAAATGTTACTTCATGAAAAAAATTCTCTGTTCATAGCACACCTACTCAAAAAATAATAATAATTATAATAATAAATATAGCTAGTGTATGTGCATGTTTTTCAAGTTCAGTTCAAGGGGATGTGTGTTCAACCAGAATCAGGGTGTTCAGAAGAAAAATTAATATTTTCTAATTTAACCAAAAAACGAATTTTTTTCATTTATCAATGACCAAGTTAATTAACTTTATCCCTTTAATTTGGTGGAAGGGCATTGTTGATAGCGCTTTTCCGTGTTTTCCGTTACTAATTAGAAAAAAAAGTTTTTGTAATTTAGTTGGGAAAAATAACCAATTTGTATTTTTGCTAACTCCTGGACCGACACTTTTCACGTATCTCCGCTTTAAAAAAGGAAGAAAATCTGGAAAACAGTCTTTATCAAGACTTAAGCCATGAGTGGAACCTAGTAACAAGTGACATGCCAGACGGAGACTACAGTCGCCCAAGTACAAGGTCTAGAGCTACAACGTCGCGCCGCCGCGTCGGCCTGTTGGTATAGATTTTTCTGAGATAAAACCATAAAAGACCTTTTGTGACGCCCTACAGGGCCGGGTCGGTTTACAGGGTAGGACAATGCCCGCCCCATGCCCTTTATACCCGACCCTTCCTCTTCAATATTCATCGGGAACTCGTGCCATTAAAAATCTTAATTACTTCTCTTCTTCCAATACCGGGGGAGGGTCGCTTTTGTTTTAGTTGTAAATATTGCCGGGTAATATTTTACATGAGTGAGACGTAGGTTTTAAGGTGTTTTATAATTTTAAACGGTTATCATTCGATAAGTGATGTTTTGGTTTAAAATTGAAAAAAATCTAAATCGACCTGTTTTTTTTAAGGGAGAAATATTAACTGTTGTAAAATTTAATTTAGGTGCTGGGATAAGCCTAACTGTCATTGTCTAAGCAGTTAGTGAGTGGGGGAACAGCGCTAATAGACTATGATACTATATGAAATGTTGATTAATAATTCGAACCATTCTTCTAGGAGTTGGGCTGCTCAGCAATTATGGTCACTCAGCCAACACATAAATGATGGACACCCATGCAGAAAGACATTTCATAAAAAATGTTTATAGTGATATTCAAACAAAACTCACCATTGAAAATGTGACGAAAACAGTAATTTCTCCACACTACACATAATTAGAGAAAGTTAGTAGGCCTAAGAATATCGGTTACATAAATTTATTTAATACTATTCTACATAACATGATATTCAACATAGTATATGAGGAGTGTCTGAGGCGATGAATTTTCCATCGATCTCAAAATCTAGCTGGTACATATGGCTAAATCGTATTTAGTGACCAAATTTATCCCTAACAGTTTTTTGTGAGATAAATTGAATGGTTTGAGGATTAAATTATTAAAGTCTAAATGTGACCTAGCTGGTTCCTAAGGAATTAAAGGGAGAAATATTTTACATCATTTCCAAGAAATGTAATGCAAAAATATAGCCTAATCCGACTCCTGATGTTTTCATCCTATTACCTGATGCGATTTGAAACCCCAGGGACTCTTTATGCTAAAGCTAAAAGCAGTCCATAATGATGAGTTCCAAGAAATAAATATATAACCTGGGCAAAGTTCAAGGCGAATGTTCCATTGGCAAAGTAACCCACATAGCATACGTTGTCAATTTGACGTCAAAAAGTGATCAAAGTCGTCAAAATGATGTCAAAGTAAAATATTAGATCAAGTATTGACGTCAAAATGATGTAAAAATTTTGCATTTTTAAATTTTAAAGTTAGTGTAATAAATTAAGAAACAAATATTTCTTTAAGTCTTTTACAACAAGAGAACATCATTATTTGTTTAAAACAATTGAACTCGTTAAAAACTTGACATCATTTTGATGTAAAAATTATGTTAAGTATTTGATTACACAGTCTAAAGTTTTACATCAATTGAGATAACTGTAATTTGTTAAACATTTACACATAAAACAAACATGTAAGGGAACTCTAGTTTAAGACCTATTTGGGAAGACATAAAAATATATAGGGCACGGGAAATGCGTTTGATTTGATCAACGCAAAGAAACTTGAGTATCAACTGGCCAAGTAGTGTAACAAATAATTTAGGAAGCAAAAAGCAGCGTGGCCTAATAGGTAGGGTCGCGGCTTGGAAATCTAAAGGTCATGGGTTCTAATCCTGCTAGCAGCACAAACTTTTTGCCGTTTCTATAGTTGTTTATCGGTTAAAAATTACCATTTTATTACTTTTGTTTTGCTATTGGGGATATTTTGAATCTATTTTGACAAAATTAGTTTTGTCAGTTTGACATCAATGTGATGTAAAATTGACGTCATAGTTCATCAATTTACTGACATCAATTTGACATAAAAAATTGGGACATTTTTACTTCACATTGACATCAAAATGACGTTTATTTTATCACATTTGAAGTCAATATGACATCAACAATTTCAATGACATTGACATATTTTACATCAAATTGACGTACTTGTGCTATAGGCCTATGGGTAGCTCAACATAGCCCGTAATGGATTCCAAGAAGTAAATTCGTCAAGTTATCAACTTTGACGAGCTCTTCTGGTAGGCAAATAATCGTATCGTTGCGTCTACACCTACTCTTCAACTAACTCTTCATTCTCCTTTGTTGCAACTGTAAGATATAATTTTTAAGAACGAAATTTCGTGTATAATCGTTAAGTATTATTTAAATTATATTGGGACTATATTCACTCTTAACAGTAGTGGGGTATTTAATCTTACTTCTCAATCATAAAAACGACATTAAGTTTATATGCACCCGCTATGAACATCATTAGTCAAATTTTGATACATAAAACAAACTAATGGTGATCTAATTTTTGGGAACAAAAAGTAGGCTTAAACAAAACATCTTGTAATTTAATTGTTATAAATATACAGACCATCATATGACCTTAAAATATTCACTGGCAAAACGTGTGAAACGTAGGACCCGGAAGAGTAGTTAAATTTAATATTTAAGTTAAATACTTAATTAGTAACTTAGTTTTAATCGTATAGTTTATTAGTTGTTGTTAACTTATACTTGGCTCATACATGCAAAGAAATTTGATTAGACAACTTATTGCGAATCTAAAGTTAAAATCAACAATTAAAATTACAGTATATAACAAAATTAAAATTGCACTTTTTGTCTGGAAATTCAGTTATGGAATGTCGACACAGTAATGACGAGCAAAACACCAACATTTGAAACGTAGGTACATTTTTTACCATATATGATGTAATGATATCAGTTGGTCCTATTTTGTAAGTAAATTGTAAATTTTTACTAGCTTTTTCCCGCAGCTTCACCCACGATACTCGCTGTGAGGTTTAGCTCGTTCGCTACGTTCACTCGCCGTTACGCTCGCCCATCATCAGATTTAGCTCGTTCGCTACGCTCACTCGCCGTCATGATTGCCCGCCACTAAGTTTAAGTTACTTGATAAATTTCAATCGAATTAGTTTCTTAGCAACAAATAAAAAAAAATGAAAATCGATTTTGAGATTTTTTATGCAACAGTTTTTTTACGTTTCGTAAAACATAATTTAAAAAAATAAAAAGTAGCCTATCCTATGTTATTTCTAGTACCTCCCAGAATATTTGTACAAAGTTTCATGGGTAGTTTTTGCGTGAAAGCGTATAAAAAACATCCACTCTTTCACATTTATAATATTAGTACGGTAAGGAAAAACAATTTCACCATCACTAGAATAGACACTAATCAGGACAACAAAAAACCCAGTGTTCATTTCTACCCACCTTGGCGCCATTCACAACCCCTTCAACAACCCTTCCCCTCGACTCGCCTTCTGCTGCTAATAGTGTAAAGACGCTAGTTTGAGCGTCGCCTGCAGGTTTTCGAGGCTCTTATCCATCAATCGGCGACAACCATTTCCGGTCCGGAACTGTTTGGCACCTAAACTAATAGGCGGCGTCACTGTCGGTGGGAAAAAACCTCACGACTATTTCAGTCTTTACCGGCCGTCCGGCGACGCTCCCCGCCGAGCCGGGAGTTCTGCTGGAACTAATCATCACGTGGGAGACGATCCGATATCTGAAAAGAAAGACTTTCGTATTTCTAAATGCATTAACCCCTCCCCCCACTAATAACCCAAAAAGTGATAGAGTGGTTTGGAAGGGGTGCAAACACACAAAATGCTTACCATATAGCAAAACATTTTCAAGTTTTTGGAGTCGTTGTATATGGATTGTCTGTAGTTGTTACCGCAGAAAATTTGATGAGAATCGGATTTAAAATTAGGGCACTATTCTGCTGTTCTCAAATGAATTTTGAAATTTTCCCGCAGAAAAAAAATGGGATTGGGTTGAGCATTTTAAAACCCTGTTAATCTACAACTGTAAATAAGTGTAGTTTTTGGTCAAGTTTTTGGTGATTAGTGATATTCACAATATTTTATTTGTCGGATGTCATTGATTTAGAACTAAATGTAAAATTTGTATTGCATAAAAAAATTACTCGATTTCGTGCGACATGTATACACTAGTCTTTAAAAATTAGGCTGATAAATCAAAACAAAATTGGTAATCATATCTTTAAGAACTATTAAACTAACTGTTATAAATGTTTTATTCCTATAGAAAAATTTCATAGAAACTTGCGCTTTGTTTTTCGATTCGCAGTTGTTTATTTTTTAAGTATAGGTTACTGTGCATTGAATTAGAAAGACTTCGATTCGGATAATTGTCTGTTCGGATAATCAAATCTCTTGTAGTTCAAAATAAAACGTTTGAAATGCATTGCCAACGTGCGTATAATAGCATAGAAAAAATCTGTGTTAACAGATTGAGATAAAGCTCAAGGACATGGCGGTTTTACTTTGTAGCCAAATCCAGGACCTGGGACCTATATGATTCCTTTAAAAATACATCACACAAAGAGAGCCTAAGATGTTTACATTGGTACATGATCTAATATAAGAGAAGCCTGTCATTTCAGATCAAAGGTTAGCTTAAAGTAAAAATAAATTGAAGTAGAACATCTATCGATCACACTCCCACTGCTCGTGTAAAAATAACATTCAGGCCTATGTGTTACTCTAACGGTATATATACAACTGGAGAAGATAGGCATAGAGTTCATTTAGAAATTACATGGAAAATTCTGCTTTACTTTTGTTTAACGAGAATTATTTCTTTATGATAAGGAGAGTAAATTAAAAAACTCAAAATGAGGAGTTCCAAGGAAGGTGTTGAAGACTCAGCAATTAATTCGCACCCTCTGACTTTCAACTGCTGTAACCTTTCACTGAGATTGACTATTGATTTCTTCGGTATTCTTTAGATTTAAAATATTAACGGGTATTTGGAAAAATCCAAATTAAGACAAAACTCATAGTTAAATAGTATAGTAGTTTTTAAATTAATATTGATGGGCGGTATCAATCAGTAGGAAAAATTGTATCTTTTAGTATAATGTTTAATAATAAAACAACAAAATTTAAAACATATTTAGATCCACAATCCGCATGCAAGAATCAGCGGAGTACAAAAAGAAACATGAACCAGTGTATAGTATAGGAAATATATTTCTGATTTGTTCTTTTTTCCTGAACCGAAACTCAGTAAACAATAGGCTATGGAATGTAAACTCTATTGTTAGACCAACAATGATGAGTAGACGTGAAACCCATCTCTGGAAAGCTTAAGAGGTAGTTTTTAGAGAACTTCGTTTTGACATCCCAATAAAGCCGATGAAAACAACTTGTTTAAGTTGGTTCAAACGTTTAAAAGCGTTTACCTTTTGTTTAACATTAAATTAAACTAGATTTATTTAAAATTAAAACTGTGTCTGGGATAGAGGATCTAAATTGTTAAAGTTGTTACACAGGAATAAAATAAAAAGGTATTTTCCCATTTTATTATCATTACGTTTTACCTCTGATGTCTCACTTGTTTATGAACAAGTATGCAACTTCACTAAGTGGCGATGACTATGTACTCCCTTACTCTTCCCATATAACAGCAAACCTACCTATATCCTTTTTCTGTTTATGAAAAAATTGAATAATGGAAATAAAAAATGTATTCTAAAAAATCGAGATAAAGTTGCATTATCTACACTAAATCCACCTCAAATCCAGTTTACTAATATAGTTCCAATATAAGGTAAAGCAGATAAAAGATTAGAAATTCGATTTGTCACTGAGCACGTAGGTCAGCTGCGGCAGGGCACAACTATTGTAGGATTTAGTCTTACAGGGGATTTCAAGTCGACGGGATTCCCGCTATGCCGCTCTGGCTCCACATGAGTCAGTTTCTGTCGGCGCGCCGCTGTGAATTAGCATAAAAATCCGCCACAGCGGGAGACTGTGGAATTTGTGGAGTGCGGGGGGGGGGCAGAAGATACCTTATTGACACAATAGAATGAGCTGAATACATTGTAAGGTCATGAGCGTGCTCCAGGCTGAACTTTCGGTTTGGAGAGATTGTACTTAGTGAACTCTTTTGTAATTACTGAAAGTCGTTTTATATCACTGCATGAGATTAACATATTGAAGTCTTTATTAACAATATAACTAAATAGAACACAAACGGGTTTTAATGAGCATTTTACAAATTTGCTCATTTTAGATGTCAACATCGTGCTTATTTTCTGTTATCTTCCTTTGAGTTTGCTTAGTAGAAGTTAAAATATTATTGTTAAATGCATTAAAAGGTTATTAAAAACAAAATTATTTATTTTCCTTTAATATCATCCTTTTTGATTAGTTTCATTCAATTAATCAGCCTTTACAAAGAGACCAAAATACTATAAACTAGTTTTAGTTTACCTAAAAAATCAAATATCAAATTTAATTTAGGTTTGCGTACTTTAATATTTTGTCTGTGACCGTTGCAATAATCAAATACAACCAATAGGATAATCCAATTAAGTATAACACCATAAAAAGGGTACATTATTAAACCATAAATTCAAACCTTGCACAAAGAAATCTTAAGTGTTCAGGTTTAGGTTTCGCATTAAAATTCTAGTTCCTGTCTTGCCAATGAGAGTTCGGCATGTGACTAAAGTAGAGAAGTAGTGTAAGTTGTAATATAAGACAAATTCACGCACCAGCTGATTGTTCCATTACAATTGGTTTTAGTTGCTTCATGCATGAGGTTCGTCTAACCTCAAAAAAATTTGTGATCATATGTGAGTGAGAACGACGATTTGGTCAAGCGACATTTGTTTAGCTTTGTTTTTTGATACCTAGCGTCTATAACTTATTCATTTTTGCGATTTTTATTATGCAACAATTGTATTCAGAATTTGAATCATTTGTGAGATATTTAGCTCACATAATACAATGGTTGCATAAACCATGAACTACAATTCATAAGTAGAAACTACCATTCACCAGTATTCCGGTAAAACAAATAGCTACAAAATACCTTTTCAAACATATTGATTTAACGTTTCATACCACTTAAAACCATCCGAAATAAAGTTGGTTCCCACCTGTTATCCTTTCAAGGTGTATAAATAAAAAGAACAGGTGTGTGCATAGTCAACTGGTGTGACGTAGTTGGGCTCACCGCTAGCGCTTCGAGCGGCCGTGAAACACATTAAACTCATGTTGTTTACTTTTGTGTTTACAAATAAACTTTTGTCAAGTAAATGTTTTGTTTCCTTAACCGCAATGCCAAATTATTCCGTGTTTGGTTGCAAAATAAATCCCGAGACAGTGATACACGGATTAATTCAGTTTTACAGATTTCCTGTCAATACAGAATATTGCGAAAATAGGTCGAAGTTTTCCAAAAGAGCAAAACATCTTTGGGACGTTGGTAATAGAAATGGAGGAATATTTCAACTTCAACGAATGCCACGGAAACGGTAAGGGGAATCGTTGGCGAAGTTCTCAAAAGCATCCTGGAAGCTGGAAAATGCGTTATTGATTAATGCTGTTCCCAAAAGAAGTTTTAAAGGCACTTCATGTGCAGAACTCATATAAGAATATGTTATATATGATATGGCTTTTAGTGTAAGATGATAAGCAATTAACTGACAGTTATCCTCGTCTAAAAGGCCTGCACTTTTTATGCAAGTGGACCAACGGCTTGTTGTTACTTCAGAACCAAGGAGAATAAAGAACTGAATAAAAAAAAAATGAGATGGTGACTGCGGGCGTTAGAAAAATTCTCGTAAAAATTGAAAAAAATAAGCTTATTACATACTTTTATTTTAGAAATGTTTGAGTATTTATTTATCAAATTGACCTTAATTATTAAAAGTGTATAGTTGAGTGGGACTGTACTTTAATTATAAAATCTTTTTATTTATCAAATGCATGTGTCTTGATTTATCCTTAAAACTCTTTAGAAATTTTCGAAGAAACTTTATTTCCGAGGTTACAAAGGAGGTTTAAAAAATTTATTAACCTCCAATGTCGGTATATTGAAGAGTTAGATACAAAATGCTTACAGCATTTGATTTTGGCAAGTTTTCCCTTGGTACGAATCCATTGCAGAGTAGTCACAGAGAGAACAATCCAAAGCGTAGTGATATTTTTGTTTTGAGATAATGATATAAAACATCATTCGTTAAAGTCCGTATATACTTAATTAATAAGTACTCTATTTAATTTTAAATCAGCGACGGACCCTCTCATTTATAGGAAATTTCATTTATAGGCAATGAAGAAACTGACGATTATTAGGCTATACATGCATGGGTCTATTTTAATATGCCCGTTTATAAATATAGCCTACATTATATAGGCTATAGAAAAGCCTACAGTTTGAATTAAAAAACAGGTTGAATTAAAAAAGAAAGGTTGAATTCTAAAATCGATAACATTATCATATTTACGTAACATTTACGGGGTTTGAATAAGTTTTTAAAATGTGATAAGTTTGAGATCGGCATACAACGGCGAGGGGATGTGGGTAGGGCCTATGATTAGAGTGCGTATGAGTGATTAAAGAGTCAACTTTGCTTTTTCATAGTAATCAATCAGAATATGCTAGATCTTCTGAGTTCTTGTATATAGGCCGTTTCAAGCATTAGAGTGCAGGGTCAGCTCGAAAAAATGACAAAAATAACGTTAAATAAATATGCCTAAAGCAACATCGGCTATATATTAGTTTATGAAGTTTCATTCTTGTTACATTTCATGTAGTCAAAAAATGGTTCATTCTACAATCGTGCTAAATAATTTGTTAAACCAATATTTGAGGATACATACTTAATTCAAATTAAATTATCTTACTAGCTAATTTGGGTCATTTGTGAAAAACATAAAATTTAAATTGCATAGATTGACTAAAATAGTTTATATATAATATATTTATTAAATAATTCAAGAGTTAACAAATCAAGAAAATAGTTAGGGCCTACTGAATGTATGTTCCAAGTACGTGCATAGTTCATTCTGCATAACTGTATATCGTAAGCACAAAAATAATTTGTACATCATATGATAGTACAACATGAAAATAAAATTAGGCAAACGTTTAATACGTTGGCTTGCCGCTCGCGGCGCTAGCGGTGAGCCCAACTACGTCACACCAGCTGGCTATGCACACACCTATTCTTTTTATTTATACACCTTGCCGCCCCCTTAAACATTATTCTTACTGTATTGCTCTTAATAAGTTTTATTAAGCTACTTATGTGACTTCAATGATACCATAGCTTAGATGACTGTGAATGTTGGCAAAATATAAAGCTTTAGAAAAAGGACCTAATTTGCCTTAACATCGAGATACCCCTTGCCACTCTTACATAAACAGAATCAACATGTGAATCCCATTTAATATTTGATTGGAGTCTTAAACAAAAACATTATATTATCATTATTACTACACCTAAAACCATATTTTATTTTTAAAGGTTTAGTTTATCCTCATTTAAAAATAGTGAGTTAGCTAAAATCTATGCAATAGGCCTAATAGAGCTCACTGTAAGATACCACTGATGTGCCATAACAGCATCATTATTATTGGTATTTTTAGTCATGATGCCACCTCCAGTGAAATAAATAACATATTATTAACATGTAAAACAAATAAATAGGGCCTGACATTAAGCCTTGTGTAACTCTGGCTGAACTGACAAGTACGAAGAAAAACAATAGTCATAATTTCATTCACAGACTGTAGCCTATCAAAAAGGTAAGATTTAATTAAATCTAATATGAAAAATTGTTCAAAATCATAATAAAACAACTTTTCTAACAATTCGTAGTGAGATATGGTGTCATAAGCCTCAACATGTCGTGAAATAGCCTAATACCTTGTTTTTCATCCTAACCATCAATACAAGTTTTTATGAAAGTATTATGCCTATAGCATTAGTTGTACTTCTTTTATGTCTGAAACCATATTGATTCTTGGAATAACATTGATTATTTTCTTCATACCCAACATTGTTTTCACTTAACAATAACTCAAAAACTTAACCAACTACAGACATTATTGACTCAGGTCGTCCACACAAATTCATAAAAATATAACCATATATATATATATGAAAATGAACGAACGGTGTTTTGGCTTCTGGGGACCTCAAAATGAAAAAGTAAAGTGGTCCCGCGCTTAGGTCTTACCATGGCTACTACCGTAATAGCGTATTCCCTATAGGGAAATTTGCTAAAAAAATCAACATTGATATCATAAACCGCTGCGGTTTAAAATATGAACGTATAAATTGTCTCTTGTTTAACATTACTGTCCAAAATTAAGGAGGCAACCATTTTTCACGGTTGGGCCTGAGGAATGTGAATTCACAAATTTGTAAATCCCTTCAATGAAAGTATACATTGCCCAAAAAAAGTATTTTCAATTGATTAGAAAATAAAAATTGTCGACCAAACTCTAAGAAAACATAGCATCAAGTATCTAATTAACACACTTGAAGATAATTACCGAAGTAATTAAAATTAATTTACATACATGTTTTCAGTGACAATTATACCTAATCGACTACTTAATAGTCGCTTGAGTCTCCCATTCTTTTATGGACATTGCAGTATAGAATGCAGCCGTTATTGACCATTTATTCCAATTGGTAAGATACAATACGACGTTGTAAAGCCAAAGCTGCACGGCTGTACACTGTACACTTGTTTTTAAAGCCAAAGCTGCACGGCTGTACACTGTACACTTGTTTGTAAAGCCAAAGCTGCACGGCTGTACACTGTACACTTGTTTTTAAAGCCAAAGCTGCACGGCTGTACACTGTACACTTGTTTTTAAAGCCAAAGCTGCACGGCTGTACACTGTACACTTGTTTGTAAAGCCAAAGCTGCACGGCTGTACACTGTACACTTGTTTGTAAAGCCAAAGCTGCACGGCTGTACACTGTACACTTGTTTTTAAAGCCAAAGCTGCACGGCTGTACACTGTACACTTGTTTTTAACGCCAAAGCTGCACGGCTGTACACTGTACACTTGTTTTTAAAGCCAAAGCTGCACGGCTGTACACTGTACACTTGTTTGTAAAGCCAAAGCTGCACGGCTGTACACTGTACACTTGTTTGTAAAGCCAAAGCTGCACGGCTGTACACTGTACACTTGTTTTTAAAGCCAAAGCTGCACGGCTGTACACTGTACACTTGTTTGTAAAGCCAAAGCTGCACGGCTGTACACTGTACACTTGTTTGGAGCGGGTACTTTATGTTATCTCGTTACTGCCGTCCTACAGCCTCGCTAGCAATAACCTGCGAAATATTTCCTCATACTTTTGTTCTTCCTGACATAAACATTATAAACAAGGTGAGTTTTTAAACTATTTTTTAACTATAGTAACTGTTTTTGTCATTGATCCCAATTATTGTTCAATTGTTTTGAAAATAATTTGGTTTTTGATCAAGAGGACAAATTACTAGTTATTTAAACATTTTTAGTGCACTGCAGATAAAAAAACTAGTCCAAAAGAATTATTTTCTGGTTAGAGTAGATTTTGATAATAATAAAAACAAAAGAGAATATTAATTTCATTAAGAGAAATGTTCAATTTAGAATAGGTTTATGAGTAAGAATAATTCTGTCCACTGTAATCTTCAAATTGACCTTTACACTGAAAATTTGTAAAATGTTTGGGAGGATTTAAAAAAATCTATTATACAAATTCCAAATCAACTCCTCTTTTTCACCCTTTGTAAAAAATAGATTACTAAGAAAAATATTTCATTTCATGGAATTTAATAAACTTTACACTAAGCACGCAAGTTTATTAGTACAGTATAATGCGGTGTTTCCGTGTGCTGAATTATCAGTAACGCTTTCGAGATCAGGAAGGCTGTGGATCACCCTTGACCGGAAACGGAAGGAGGGCGAAATGATTTCAGCAGTTCGGTATCAAGATATTCGTCAAACGGAAATCGAGCAGTAATGTGCTTCCTATACAACATTTGTTAAGGTCCTAAAATATATCACAGCGGATATTGTTAACAAAAAGGTATTTCAATTATAAAATATATTTTATGAAATAATATTTTTAACGGTATCAAACATTTTAATGATTTGTAGTTTGGTATTACAGTTTAATTATTTGGCTCTGCATTACCTTTATTGAGGTAGTTTAAGCCAAGGAAGAATGAGAGATGATTTTCAACAAATCAAACAAATGTTATTTTGTTGGTTGTAAAACATTATTTTTATGCCAATCTAGATCTAAGAAACGTAATAACTTATAAAAACAATTGCTTAAATCACTATATACTACTTGCATGTAAATTTAAAGGGAAATATTCACTTTGCTTTATAGAAGTTGGCATCCCTGTTTAGCACTTGTTACACGGTGCGAGGCGCGGAGGGATATTTTATCATGTAGGATGTTTGTTACCTCCGAAGCAACGAGCTAACAAGATTTTCAGGGGAACTATAATAAACTGCGCTTTCTTTCATGAAACACATTACCTGAGTTATTCCATCAAAATCTTTCTTCTTACCCTATCCTATCAAAATGACATTTAAAAAAGCAATGCATTAGTTTTAAATCTATAATATATACAGCCCCATGTGTAACTGACTGACTCACTGATGATCTTAAAGTCCTGAAGCGACCGTTTAAGATAGAGACTTGAAATTTGGCATGGACATTCTTTGAGATGTTTCAATTTAGGGAAAATCATAAAACTACAACTTTTTTACTTTTAAACTATAAAAAAGGTTCAAAATATAGATTTGTCGGTAACGTAGTTCAGCCGTATCAGCGTATATCACCGCGTGGTATCGTAGATCACTCTGCAGGTTTAGTTCTCGCTCATGTTTAAATGATCTCTTTCAATTACACCCGTGTATGATACCATTATTGAATTACGTTAGCATGAATGTCTTGATTAGACGACGGTGTTTTTCTGCATAGAGAGCGGGTTATTTCAGCAATTCTCGCTTTGTTCTAGACAGTATTAATGCCCAAAAACTAAAAATTTTCAGCTTTCAAATTATAAATAATTCTCAAAAGACGAGGTGTCGTAAGGAAGTACGTTGGTTCTTAGAGATGTCGCTTGGAGCGCTATTATAGTCGCTTAGTTCTCGCTTGTATTTAAATGATATCTTTTAACTACACCTCTTCCCGATAATTAATCTCGATTGGGCGCACAGTTGTTTGAGTATGGTTGTCCCTCTGATTGCTGTGTTATTATTGAAAATGAATTTACTGAATCGAAAGCGTATCTTTACATTCAGGTGATGTCCGCTTTAATTTCTATATTAATTGCTAAAAATATATTAGGTCTTAATACATTTTCTAGACTTTAGTTTTCTCATGCTGGAAAATTTCTTGTAGATTTTCGCACAAAAATTACCTAATACAGTAATTTTAACTTAATTTTCTACTATTTGTATGCTGTCTCTCTATATGAATCCCCAGACTGAATATAGCGCTTCAGTTGATAGTTCTGGTACAGTTTTACTTTGAAGAGTTGAACGTGTCCCAACACGTCTGACATCCGGTCTTTGACCTATTTGCTGCTGTCCAATCAGGCTTAAATTTTAGTTTAGGAATCGATTGAACATATTAAGTTATAGAACAATTGAACTTTCCATTCTTACCTTCGCTAACATTTACCTACTTCCTACGTTTTTTTAAGACCATCTACATATCTGATGACCCATCAGGCTGAGAAATATTAAACTAACCAATTGAATTAAACTCAATAGTAATTTTTCTCGCTGCCACTTTGTCCGTCAAACTTCCTCAATGCAGTGCTCTCACACAAAGTCTCGATTAACCCTATTATTGTTGTAATTGAAAACTATTCTATGCTTATCAATTATTGTAACTCTTTCAGTATATTTTAATTTAATCAATAATCCTTTTTTTGGCTATTATTTCACAATTGGTTTTTTTTTTACTACCATTGGTTGAAAATGCATAATGTACGCCGATTTTATGGTTCTTAAGTTGCAATTTTCTTCATTTTAAGACTATATAAAGACTTTAAGACTTCATGATTGTAGTACTTTATACCCTGTGAGCTATTACATACTACAAGGGCTCTATTTTTATTAATTTTCTGAAGTAATATGTATATAACATTTAAAACTGTTAAATTAATAATTGCTGATTTTGAATGTTAAAATTGTTATCGTTTCTCTATATGGTACCTATATGATTCCTGCGTTTCTTGGCCACCCCTTGGCGGAACTGAAGCATCTTAGCCTAAACCATTTTTTTTTTAAATTTCAAATATCTTGATTTTGTGCCTTTTTTCTTCTAATACATACAACGATCCTCTATATAAACTTATAATTTTATTCCACTTTTATCTTTTCAGAATACAGCGATTACCTCAATCATGTGCAATCATAATCGTATCTCCTAATTTTTACACAACAACTTTTGAGCATAACTATTTACATAGTTCATTAATATTTCACAACTCCATCATATTTTTTAATGAACTAAGGGAAGCTAGGGAGAGGGATTAAACCATGAGCCGTGGGCAAATTTAAAAGCTTATTACTGTATTATTTATTGTGAGTAGTGTGTATTGGCGGCTTCTGTTACTGTCGTTGGAGTTGAGCCCTCAACTAGCCTGTTCATTGTATGAGGTTTTGACAGTAATTTACGGAATTGGGGCTACCAATTATTGGGTTGGACCCTCCATCAAGCATAACACTTAGAATATTTACATAATATATACAGCCCCATGTGTAACTGACTGACTGACTTACTCACTCACTGATGATCTTAAATTGACCCGTTCTTCGGTTGGAACTAACCTGTTTAACAATTTGACTTCTTATTAATTTACGAATTTAGGGCAACCCCCAAGGGGCATAGGGCGAAGCACCATCGAGCCGTAGGCGAGTATGGATATATGCTCTTACTTATTTTGTTTTTGTTATTCCAGGTTTTTATTGTTTTATTATAATTTTTCATTGACCACAGATATTTCACAAAAACTGTTATACTACGAAATGGTATGAGAGAGAAGAAGAAGTTTTGTTGTGACGAATGAACGTAGGTTCAAGGCTACAAATAATCTGAATGTCATCTGCCAGGTGCGTTTGTCTTACGGATTGTTTTGGAGGTTTGCCACCTAACCTGAAAAATTATTCTGTCTTCATCTTTTGTAAAAGAAAACTTCCCACATTTTATACTGCGTTATTTGATTAAACGCAAGGAATCTAAAATAAATAAAAACAAGGTAGGGGTCAAGACATGCAATGCCCTCTATGCACCAGATGTTCTTTTGCACCTATGACATCATCATTATCATTACTATTATTAGTAAATGGTGACGTCATAGGTGCAAAAGAACACCAGAGGGTGTTGTATGTCTTGACCCCTACCTTCTCTTTATTTTATTTTAGATTCCTTGATTAAACGTCTTTTTTAATTTATAAACGTTCTCATACACTTTAAACCCTTTTCTCCAACAGTGTTTAACATCTCACAAAAAATGTTTAATATGTCATTTATGTCGAAAGTGTGAAAGAGAATTGGCTTAACCAACTAAGAAAATCGATTAAAATAAATTACACTTTTCATAGGCCTACACATTGTACAAAAATAATTTAGTGGCAAAACTTGATTTAAGCACTTGTAGCAAGGCTTTATTTTATAAAAACTGTTCAAACCAATGAACGAAAACTAAAATGTATATAAAAATGTGTGTAAGTCTTTTGTATGCCTAGTATTACATTTGAAATACTTTAACGGTACTTAGTATCCTGAATTAAACTTTATTTTATTTTTAGAACTTGGATAGTTTACACAGAATAACAAAAGCAAAATAGTCAATTGTCCTGTACAAGGATGTTACAACTTCTTGGTCTGTATAAAACTCACACTAGTATAAAAACCCTGCTAAAAATTTTTTAAAAAAATTGCCTAACTTATAATATTTTAAGTTTAAATATTCTAGTACAGCATGGTACGAAAAATAGAGGTGCTTCATTCCTGCAGCTTCTTCATACAAACTCATGCTCGGTTACCATTTCGACTTGGATAGTAATGCGGTTCGATTATATACTATATGATTCGAATTATTAGATGTGTCCACGTAATCTTGGAGGCCGTGGTTCAGCAATGGCGGAAGCGGAAGTAGAGCGACGTGATTCCACCCGTCACTCGAGATAAAATGAAATCGATTGGTTTTGTAACGTGTTTTGGTTTACAATTTCTTTGAAAAGTTTGAAGTATAAAACGGTAATATAAATGGAAAATTCATTCAACGTGTTTTACAAAACAATGAACACTTAAGGATTGATTAATCCTACTGTATCTTGTGGATTGTCAATACTTAACAGTCATAAAATACGTTCCTATATTTGTCACGTAATTCAACAAGATGATATCAAAGAAATTTAATTTCTCTTATTATTGCCATTATCACTAGACAATACATTTAAAACTTTTGAGTAACTCAAAAAAGGAGGTAAATTTAAAACTCTGCATTGCTTTATTTTTTAACCTTAATGCAAGTAAGGTATTTTAAATTTACTGCCTAAATGCAATTCTATTTCTTAGAAATTAAGGTGTTAATGATGCAATTTGTTTAGTTAACGTTTGCTATTTTTACGTAGTGAATCTACTTTACATGTGCTCCCTTTGGGCATTATATGGTAAAAAAGATTATAATTATTTTCTAACCATGTCTTCGAATTTAGAAAACCATTTCTTATGAATGCAATGAAACATCCAATAACGTCGGAACAACCCTTAAGTAAAGCCCATTTTTTTCTTTACAAAAATGCGCTATACCTAAACAAAGCATCTCTTCCTATGCTTTATTTTTTTGCTTCCAGTTGGTTTAAAATAATACCTTTCATAGATTTGATACCAAATCTCTAACAAACGCGGTTGCATGTCTTAAGCTACCCCTAATAATAATTTCTTTAAATAAGTTATTTTTATGCAACACCTAAACTGGATTTAAACAACAAAAACGATTAGCCTACTTATTCGTAGTTATTGATTACAATGACAATCTATTGCATTTCTTAAATGCTTTCCTTTTGAATGAAATAAGAAACTTTCTTTAACACTTTTAGACCTATTTATTTCCTTACGCAAAATGGAAATAACGTTGCGTCGGACGCCTATTACAATGATAAAAATTTTAAACTATTACTATAACTTAACTGGGATACTGAAGATTCCATTGCACCCCCTTAAATTAAGTCAATGGATGATGCTCCTAAAAAAAGGTACATTGCTAACGCTAACGTTCCAAGACGTAGAGGATATTAGCCAACCATAAATATGTTGTTAGTGAAAAAGTTAACATCTTCATTTCCCTTCTTCCTTACTGTACATGCTAACAAACAAGATGAAGATTCATATACTGTGATTTAAATTGTTGTTATATGTTTGGGGGTTTCCGCGCTTACAAAAAAAATTGGTTGAACAGAGATAGATTGGACATTTCAATTATCAGCGTATTTACAATGTTTTAAATTACATAAATTCCAATAAAATTTTAAAGCCTCTAAATTAATGGGAATTACAACACAGCAACAACCAAATATTTACAGACTAGTTTATGGATTTTATTTTAAAATAATTTCAAATACTGCTCATTTGCAGAGAGTGCAAATAAGTGCCTTTACTATTTTAAAATCATTTAATTTTGGAAATGTTTTAGTTTATTTTTTGCAGGGATAATAATTTCTGGCAATGTGCCGACGGTTAATATAACTTTCAGAAATCAACTTTGCCATCATGGAAGCGGGAAAGGAGGAAACAAAATGGTTTCGGATAAGAAATAAATTGAATTAAACGGTGTAAAAGATTGACTCGGTGGCAGGAAATTGAAAGTCCTGCCATGGACGTGCGCCAGGTTATGAATGTGTTTAGGCAAATCTGGTATTTGCTTGTATAATCAAGGATAAGTAAACATTTGAAATGCACAAATTATGTCAATTCATATGAAAACTGCATTTAAAAATATTAAAATGTCTGGTTTAGTAGTGACAAAGCTCGTTTAGGCAGTAACTTTACTTCCCATAACACAACTGTTTGTTTTGTACAGTATTTAATTTTCAATTGAGAATTGGAAACTTTTGAAATTTCTAAAGTAGATCGTTGAGCTAAAAAGAGTTAATTTTCCAAAATACAAAAAACCAGTCATGATCATATGTTATATTTATTGGATTAAAATGATTAACGCTAGTTCCTCTATTACGGCAGACCTTAGTACCGTACTCAGCGAATAATTCCAATGGAATTTATCAATTCCAATCACACTACTGTGGAAGAATGTTCGTAAATCACAAAAAGTATTGTAGTTAAAAAATCACTGAATTTAATTTATGATAGTGAACTTACAAAGATGACTTGCCTGTTATCTACGTTTTACTTCACATCTGTCGTAGAAGATTTTTAACCTGCCCCGTTTACACGCTACGATATCTGCGCAAACCTGGTTTGCACAAACCAAATTTGTGCAAACCAGGTTTGAGTTGGCGCGACCGTTTAGACGTTACGATATTTAACTCAAACCTCCCTTCCGATTTGCAAACTTCAGTACCTGGTGTGATCGCCATAATGGAGGAGGTGTTGTTGTGGTCGGTGTATGCTATTTGTTTAGCAAGAGTAGTGACCCTGGAAAGACGAAAACTGAGGAGTAAATGGTGTAGGTCTTGGCTTCTGAAACGAAGCAAGTTTTCCCACGTGAGGCTCTTAAGAGAATTGCGCGATGAACCAAATGATTGGCGAAATTACTTGAGGATGACTGAAGATTGTTATGTGGAACTTCTGAACTTAGTTAGAACTCTTAAAAATTCACGAGACTCGGCCATGACGCTTGGTAGGGTATAACAGCGCACACTGCACTCATTCGTGGGAACACTGATTTTAGGTTAAGGTTTGAGCAAAATGGCATGAACGACCGTTTACACGTTCCAACCTGTCGCTCCAACCTTCCAATCTGATCGCAAGGTTGATGAAAATTTCCACAAACCTTCCAACCTCGCTCCAATCCAATCATTTGCGCAAATCTGCCGTTTACACGCTACGATATCTGCGCAAATTTGGTTTGCGCAAACCAGGTTTGCGCAGATAAATTGGAGCGTGTAAACGGGGCTTTAACCTCAGCGTAGCCCCGACGACGGAAGTACCGCCGCCAGTGTAGGCAGCGCCCAGGTGATAAGTTAGCTTTTCTTATCAGCCGAGCTGTCAGCCTTATCAGTTATCGGGTCGCACGAGGCCCGCCCTTCTCAGAATGATCGGTCGGTTTATCATCAACACCAACTTGTTTTGATGACATGTTACGTAAGCTACGTCACGCTTTCAGTTCGGCAAAGGTGGATTTATTGGTAGTTTATGCAATGATTCTATTATAGCCACGAAACGAGTGTTCTAAATACCTATCTCAAGAGTGGGATAAAGGCTGAATACAATCGCTGTACACTCTACTTTATCTACAACCAATTTAAATTTGGTAAATCACTGTAAAAGTTAAGTAATAAACATGTCGAAAACTTATTGGTTACAGGTGATAAGAGCCTATGATGGCTATGTTACTCATAAAAACATAGCCACTTGACTAAATCGTCGTTCTCACTCACAGTGAGCTAGTTCACGAGCATCCACGGCAAAGGGGTTTGTTTACGTTTTTGCATATCACGTGACAAATTCCAGACACTTTATATGTGGGATTTGTTAAGGATTAAGAAATTTTTCTATCACCTCAAACTTTAAAACTGGCCAAGAAATAAGGAATGAGTTGCGTTTTTTAGTTAATAACGAACGGCTTTATAAGGGTATTTTTTGCAACATAACTTGGGGGATAATAAATCAATATGGTCAAACACAGTAGCCTCAAATTCTTAAATATATTGTTAAATTTTACAAGATATTGGATCAAATCATGAAACCGTTGTCCAATTGTTAGAAATATAGAAGAAATGTAGACGTAGCCTATCATTTGATGGTTGTTGGCGGTTCCCTATGTTTAGTTTTAAATATTTTAAAAATAAATAAAAAAATAATAATAGGGCTACTATGACGAGGTAATCATAATTGTGACTGGAGTTCAGCGACAAAGGGATTTCTGGAATTCATGGCCACGGGGTCACAAAACCTGAGATTAAACCACAAGAATGTCCGGGCACGAGTCGGCTTCGTTTTTACACCTCTCCCGTGACGAAAACATTACAGGATAAACCAATCCGAATTGTACAGAGTGTTCCGAAACTCCTTATGGCGTTTCTCTGGATCAAAATAATAAACAAAAAATCAAGTTAACATGTCCATTGCTTTTTAAGCCGCTAGCCACCATTTTATTCTTTATACTTATAATTTTTTATATTCGTAACGGATATTTGTATTAAGTTTATTATTATTATTATTAAGTTTATATTTAATTTGAACCTATATCACACCAATGCTTATTTTCAGGAAAAACGTTTTTTCCAATATGTATTTTTAAAATGGCATTTTAAAATTTAAAACCGAAATATCTTAAAACCTGTAAATTACATACAATTTTAACAATTATAAAAAAAGATGGCGAATTGAAGTATTTAACCAATGATACCAAATTAGCAAGGACCTGACAACATATAAAACTTTATAATGTCCACCTTTTTTAAAATACTTAGTAGAAAACTTTTTTTCTCATAAAAATCTACATTAGTGAGATAAGGTTCATGCTTTTTTAGTGATATTAAAGCTTTAGAAAGCAACCTATTAAATTAGCCCCCTGCTCAAATAACACTAGCAATTTACTGGTGTGAAATTATCAACGCTCAGTAGTGTAAATGTAACTAAATTACATATTTGACGTCACTATTGATCAACCTCGCATGCGTGTGGCCATTCGACACGCGTGACTGTGTTGTGCCCATAAGAGCAAAGTGTTGTCGAGTAATAGCTCATTGCAACTGATACGCTACAAATGCCATTACTGTGCCCCTCATTATAGGCTGAATTTTTATCTTGATTCTGCGCCAGAATTTCTCGTGTAGGCCTGCCTGTATCGGGAAAATGGCGATATGGTGTGTGGTATTTTAAGAGGGGGTTAAGGTTAAAGGGATAAAACTATTATTTTCCTATGCAGTCAAGTGGTCGTTGCAGGAACTACCGAAATACGGTTCGCAACTTGTTTGGTACTCTGTTGTAACTTGTTTGATACACATAGGCAGAAATAATTTCACTAACTCAAAACAAAACACACGGTAGTGATAAGCCATTCGTAAGACCGTCTACACATCTATTTCCCATTATCTGTCCGCGTTCATCGGTGACATGGCTGACTTAGGCTCGGTTCACACGAGCGGTTGTTGCCGCCGCGGCGCCGCAGCGGTGCCGCGGCGGCGGCCGTCGCCGTTCAGTTCACACGAGCGGTAGTTGGCGGCGGCACGGCGGCGGCAGTTCGTGGAAACGTTCTCCCCACCATTGTTGAATGCATTAAGGCTCAGTATTCTGTCAACCATGGAGAGGTCGAGAGTGAAACAAGTTACTGTGGCATATTTGGCTTATAAACATTTATACCGTGACAGGGAGAGAAAATATTGGACACATCGGTCGATTTTTCACCGCTTCAATAAATAGATCATTATCAAACCCAGAAGGATCCATTGTCACACGATGGCTAGAAATGGCGAGAACAAACAGAAACACGGACTGATCGTCACTCGGGACTGGGGGCAACTGCCGCTCGTGCGTATCGTTTCGGGCTTCGCCCCCTCCCCTCGATTTTGATTTATTTCTAGAGGGCGCTGTACAATGTTGACCAACTTTTATTACGAAATCTTTAATGCGAATTGTAATTTGGGTAAGATCTGATGGAGTGGTTGGACACTCCATCTCCAGCGTCCAACCATTTCCAGAAGGGACACTAGGCCTGCAAATGTTCTTTTGTTGAACCAAAGACTCCAAGCTGAAAGTTGGAACTCCCTTGCAAATTTAGATTGTGCTGACAGTTGTTTTAACTCTTTGAACACTTGCTTAAATTTTCATCTCGATTCCTGTTGTACAAAAATAACTTCCAAGCAGAACCGCAGGTTCATGCGAAATACCTGGATCACAAAAGGTATCTTGGTGTCCAGGGAAAATCTGAAAAACCTTTGGAGACAACTGCAATACAACAACAACCCTGAATTCAAAGTTTTTTTATAATTCATATAAAAAAATTTACAGAAAAGTTTTAAGAGCAGCTAAGTGTTACGATGTCAACAAGAAACTAAAAAATGCAGACAATTTTTCGAAACAAGCTTGGTCGATTATAAACAGCACTAAGTCGTCAGACAATAAAACACAAATTTCCCAACTGGAGGTGGAGGGGAAGATTGTCCGGGAGCCGTTAGAGGTGGCAAATATGTTCAACTCCTTTTTTGCAAATGCTGGTGAAACTGGCCTTACAACAGCACCTCTGGCTGCACCTGGGCAGTTGAGTCCGGCCAGATCGATGTTTTTGTGTGAGGTCACTGAGCGTGAAGTGTCCGGCGCGATTTGCGATTTGAAGGCTAAAAAATCGGCTGATGTAAACGGCATGTCAACATGGCTTCTGAAAAATGCCAAAATGGCATCGTGGGCCCCCTCACTCACTCAATCAATCTTTCTTTCAAAAAAGGCATTTTTTCAAATTCTCTCAAGGTTGCAAAGGTGATCCCTGTTTTCAAAAAAGGAGATTCGCTGCAACCAAGCAACTACAGGCCTATTTCAATCCTGCCGGTGCTTAGCAAAATTTTTGAAAAATTATTCATGCGCAGGATGCTAAATTTTCTTGATGAATTCAAAATCTTATCAAATGATCAGTTTGGTTTCAGAAAAGGGAAATCAACTGTTGATGCAATCATCCGCCTAGTGGAAATGATTGTAAAAGACTTGGATAGGCGTAACATGACACTAAGTGTCTTTCTTGACTTATCCAAGGCTTTTGATTGTGTTGAACACAACATACTCCTTGACAGGTTGTGGAACTGCGGAGTTCGTGGCTTACCCCACAGATGGTTAAGGTCATACCTCTCCGGTAGGTCACAACAAGTTGAAGTCAACGGGGTTTTTTCACATACAACCACATTGAGATATGGAGTCCCCCAGGGATCAATTCTCGGGCCCCTTCTATTCTTGGTGTATGTGAACGATTTAAATTCTTTCATTCCTAGAGGACGAATTGTCCAATACGCGGATGACACGACTCTCTGTTTCAGTTCAAACAATTCTGAAGAAATCAAAATTCTTTCTTTTCAAGAAATCAATTCCTGCATTCAGTACTTTGAAAACAAAAATTTCAAAGTGAATGCTTCAAAATCAAACTGCATGTTATTTGGAGGCAGCACCGCTCTGAATACATGCAGGCCGACTGCAATGGTAGATGACTCAGTCATCGAAGAAGTCGGTTTTGCCAAGTTCCTCGGAATGCTCGTGGACAACGAGCTGACGTGGAGCGAACACGTTGACAATGTTTGCAAGAAGGTTTCCTCAGGATTATACCTTCTTAGAAGACTGTCTGAACATTGTTCAAGAGATTTGTTGCTTATGGCTTATTACGGACTGATTCAATGCCATTTGTCGTATGGTAATGCTCTTTGGGGCAGTTGCACCCTGAAAAACTTCAGCCGTATCTTTGTGCTCCAGAAAAAAGCCATAAGAATCATTGCAAAACTCAAGTTTAGAGAGTCGTGTCGAGATGCTTTCCGGGAACTTGGATTGCTAACACTGGCTGAGCTGTATATTCTGGAAACTGCACTCTTTTGCAAGTTTAAAAGTGACTTAGTGCAGGGCAGTAATGTCCACAGCCACTACACAAGATCTAGAAATGTGTTCAGAACAGTGCAGCACAGGTTGGCAAGTATGGCGCGCCTACCTTCTCTGGCCGGTGTCTCCATCCCCAATAAGGTCCCGGAAAGCATTCGATTCGAAAATTGTGAATCAAAATTTAAATCTAAATTCAGGCGCTATTTAGCGTCGAACGTATTATACTCGGTGGACGATTTCATGGATCACACATCAGGGTAAACATCGGCCTGGGGTGGGGGGGGGAATTACCTCCTCATTTCTCTGTTCTGCAGCTGAGGTCTTGCATCGCTGCTGCTCTCATATTTGGAAAAGAATGTAATTTGTTTTATTTGATAATTTTTTGCTTTAATTTTTTAATTTTGACGCATGCTATGCAATACATGTATTGTCCAATGGCAATAAAGAAATTTATTATTATTATTATTATTATTATTATTATTATTATTATTATTATTAATTTAACAGTCGATTAAACTTACCTTCAGATAAATTTTAAAGCCAGATAGTAAACAAAAATAGATCTCTGTTACTTCGTAACCAAAATACATGTACTTTAGATGAGTTTCTCTCATTCAGAATCATAAAATGCGCAATTTGCGCACGAGACATCTCATAATAAATTTATTTCTAGGTGATTTGCACGAATACAATAATATATTGTAAAATAGAAAAACATATTATTTTGGGAAAATAATGAAAGTCTTCTTATTATGAACGCAATGACATTCATTTATTGATAACATAACCATAAATACACGACATAAGGAGTGAAGCGAAAGTTTTGTTGTGTCGGAAACATGGGTGGTTGTGGCGGCGGCAAGTGGCGGCAGCTGCCGCCGCGCCGCTCGTGTGAACCGCCTCGAGTGTCCCCAGGTACTGCTAGACCGCCGCGACACTGGCGGCGACCGGCGGCACCGCGGCGGCGTAGCAGTCCCTGGCGGCGACCGGCGGCGTAGCAGTCCCTGGCGGCGACCGGCGGCAGCTGGCGGTGCCGCAGCGTCGCCGCTGCCGCCGACCGCTCGTGTGAACCGGCTCCATTTGACTCAATGGTCCGCTACGCCGCGCCTGCGGTGCCGCTGCGGCGCCGCGGCGGCAACAACCGCTCGTGTGAACCGAGCCTTAAGGAAGCACAACTAAAAATCCTTAAACTTAAAAACGTGCAATTTCCACAAAATGTTCAGTAAATAGTCTTCTTGTAATTGATGTGCATTTTTAAGACTGCAGTTCAAAATAACCTAAAAAGAAATAGTGCCGTATGTATATCAAAGAAGTACCAACCGTGCGTACAAAACAAGTTGCGAACTGTACCTACTGTATTCCGGTAGTTCCTGCAACGGGCACTTGACTGCATAGGAAAAACAATAGTTTTATCCCTTTAACTTTAACCCAATCTTAAAATACCACACGCCATATCTTCATATTCCCGATACAGGTACACGAGAAATTCTGGCGCAGGATCAAGATAAAAATCCAGCCTATAATAGTAAGGGATACAGTAATGGCATTTGTAGCGTATCAGATGCAATGAGCTATTACTCGACAACACTTTGCTCTTATGTGCACGACACAGTCACGCGTGTTGAATGACCACACGCGTGCGAAATTGATCAATAGAGTGACGTCAAATATGTAATTTAGTTACATTTACACCACTGGGTGTTGATAATTTAACACCAGTAAATTGCTAGTGTTATTTGAGCTGGGGACTAAGCAGGGAAACGGGGAATGTTAAAGAAACTGGGACGTATCGTCCTGTAATAAAGCCACTCGGAGGTCACGAATTGTGGATAGTTATAAGCGATGGCTTGTGGATGCAATATTCCCTGGTGGGGATTTACGTCCGCTTTAGTGAATACTAGTTCATCCATAAAGACCATCCTCAAATTTAAACCAATTCGTATATATGAGGTCGGAATTGTGGTTCAGATCCCACGTTAAACTGTAGGTCCCTAGATACCATTTTTTCCCCAGATACTCACCTCTCATTCATATTCAGGTTAAAATACTCACTATGTGAGGTCCCTGTCTCAAAATTGTGATATAGTGAATAATTAAATACAGTAGTTCCCTTTCTAAAGCTTTAATATCACTTAAAAAGCTTGAAAATTTTAAACTACCCTACACTAAAATAATAAAAATAAACGGATTTCAATTAATTTATTAAATTCTATTAATATAATCTAGTACACCAATATGGAATGCCAGAGTTATATTTTGAGAGATATTATTAGTCAAATAATGTAAATGAAATAAAAAACTAAAACATTTTTTGCATGAAACCTTAGTCGACAGAAGTGATAAATTATTACTCTGTTCAAGAAAGGAACTCAATAAATCAATCTTTTAGACTTGTAACAATAAAGATAATGAAAACGGGGTTTAATTAAATTGTTACAAAGCAATTAGCAAAAGTATCTTTATCTCGCCAATAAAGTCAGGAAAGCCGTGACTCTTGCGCCTTAATTAAATCTTACTCTGAACATAACGTTTGACATTTATATTTTGAGAATACGTATATATATGCTAATATGAAGTTTTAAATTTTGATGTCCTAAAACTTTTCAAGTTCGCTTGATAAACTTTTATTAAACGTAAGAGAGTTGAAACATGCGCACCTATTTGAAAAGTTATGACTTTGCGATTTTCTATGATGGAATAATGTACACATTTATCTTGTTCGTAATCACAAATGAAAACTACTGGCTAGTAAAATTCCTTGATGCATAACATTTAGTTAAAACTAATTTTGAATAATAATCATTTTTAGGTGTACCTACACGTTTCATTATTTATTTTTTAATATGTGTATTATTTGCAAATGAAAAACATTTAATTTATTTTTCTAATTTGTAAAATTACTCTAAGAATTTGCGTAAAATCTTACAAAATAAAATTTGTGGTGTGATTTGTCATACAAATAATTAAATATTTATAAAGTGACAAAATAAAGGAAATAATTTTGTCTTTATAGTTACTAAATTGAAATGTAAGACAAATGAAGAATAAAAAACAAGCTAAAGTATTCAAATTGTGCCTATAAAAGTAAAAGTAAAGTCCTTCTGTAGTAATATAGTCCGTAATAGGCGTACGAACAGAGCCATCATCACTATACGAATAGTGGAAGACTCATAATTTAATAACTTCCATGGCATTTAATATGAAAGTAAAACTATTTTTTTCATTTGGATGTAATAAAATGGATTTCAGTTGAAGGATACTCGTCTGAGAAACTTTAGCAATCACGGTAGAGTTTGGAAGTCAAACCTAGTGGAATCAGTAAACTTGGCTCGCATTGTTCATTATTAAATAACTTTAATTCAATTAATTCTTCTCCAAGGGGCATACACAAAACAAAAAATCTTTACTGATTAAAATATACTTTGCATGAAACTTATGATTAAAGTAAGATCGTTGAACAAAATTCACTCTCGTTATTTTACTTCGATAATATGATTAATAGAACAATAGAATTACCCACCATCAATAAACCAATTAGAGTTAAATTTGCTAATTGGGATTAGTAATAAATTAATTTATGATCCAGCAAAAATAATTCAATAAATTTAATATTAATAATACAACCGTCGAATGTTTATAAAATAGCTTATTAATGTATCATAACTTAGTTGAAAATATACGATGCTTCATGAGTCTTCCTAAATCCGATGAGAATGTATATGACGAAAAATTCCAAGCAACTGTGAACGTAAAGACAAACATTCATCGAATAATACAACGGTGTTAGTATTCAAGCTTCGGCACGATGAGGAAACGGCCTTGGACTGAACTGCAGCGAGCCGCAGTGTGATCATCATGCGACTGACGCAGTTCCATCCGCTCTGACTGATGACGGCGCTCACTGCACCGACAATACGACACGCATCTTGATCGACAACTCTGCCACGATGTAACAGCCTTGGGCTGAACTGCAGCTAGCCGCAGTGTGATCATCATGCGACTGACGCAGTTCCATCCGCTCTGACTGATGACGGCGCTCACTGCACCTACAACACGACACGCATCTTGATCGACAACTCTGCCACGATGTAACAGCCTTGGACTGAACTGCAGCGAGCCGCAGTGTGATCATCATGCGACTGACGCAGTTCCATCCGCTCTGACTGATGACGGCGCTCACTGCACCGACAACACGACACGCATCTTGATCGACAACTCTGCCACGATGTAACAGCCTTGGGCTGAACTGCAGCGAGCCGCAGTGTGATCATCATGCGACTAACGCAGTTCCATCCGCTCTGACTGATGACGGCGCTCACTGCACCGACAATACGACACGCATCTTGATCGACAACTCTGCCACGATGTAACAGCCTTGGGCTGAACTGCAGCTAGCCGCAGTGTGATCATCATGCGACTGACGCAGTTCCATCCGCTCTGACTGATGACGGCGCTCACTGCACCTACAACACGACACGCATCTTGATCGACAACTCTGCCACGATGTAACAGCCTTGGACTGAACTGCAGCGAGCCGCAGTGTGATCATCATGCGACTGACGCAGTTCCATCCGCTCTGACTGATGACGGCGCTCACTGCACCGACAACACGACACGCATCTTGATCGACAACTCTGCCACGATGTAACAGCCTTGGGCTGAACTGCAGCGAGCCGCAGTGTGATCATCATGCGACTAACGCAGTTCCATCCGCTCTGACTGATGACGGCGCTCACTGCACCGACAATACGACACGCATCTTGATCGACAACTCTGCCACGATGTAACAGCCTTGGGCTGAACTGCAGCGAGCCGCAGTGTGATCATCATGCGACTAACGCAGTTCCATCCGCTCTGACTGATGACGGCGCTCACTGCACCGACAATACGACACGCATCTTGATCGACAACTCTGCCACGATGTAACAGCCTTGGGCTGAACTGCAGCTAGCCGCAGTGTGATCATCATGCGACTGACGCAGTTCCATCCGCTCTGACTGATGACGGCGCTCACTGCACCTACAATACGACACGCATCTTGATCGACAACTCTGCCACGATGTAACAGCCTTGGGCTGAACTGCAGCGAGCCGCAGTGTGATCATCATGCGACTAACGCAGTTCCATCCGCTCTGACTGATGACGGCGCTCACTGCACCGACAATACGACACGCATCTTGATCGACAACTCTGCCACGATGTAACAGCCTTGGGCTGAACTGCAGCTAGCCGCAGTGTGATCATCATGCGACTGACGCAGTTCCATCCGCTCTGACTGATGACGGCGCTCACTGCACCTACAACACGACACGCATCTTGATCGACAACTCTGCCACGATGTAACAGCCTTGGGCTGAACTGCAGCTAGCCGCAGTGTGATCATCATGCGACTGACGCAGTTCCATCCGCTCTGACTGATGACGGCGCTCACTGCACCTACAACACGACACGCATCTTGATCGACAACTCTGCCACGATGTAACAGCCTTGGGCTGAACTGCAGCGAGCCGCAGTGTGATCATCATGCGACTAACGCAGTTCCATCCGCTCTGACTGATGACGGCGCTCACTGCACCGACAATAAGACATGCATCTTGATCGACAACTCTGCCACGATGTAACAGCCTTGGGCTGAACTGCAGCGAGCCGCAGTGTGATCATCATGCGACTAACGCAGTTCCATCCGCTCTGACTGATGACGGCGCTCACTGCACCGACAATAAGACATGCATCTTGATCGACAACTCTGCCACGATGTAACAGCCTTGGACTGAACTGCAGCGAGCCGCAGTGTGATCATCATGCGACTGACGCAGTTCCATCCGCCCTGACTGATGACGGCGCTCACTGCACCGACAACACGACACGCATCTTGATCGACAACTCTGCCACGATGTAACAGCCTTGGGCTGAACTGCAGCGAGCCGCAGTGTGATCATCATGCGACTAACGCAGTTCCATCCGCTCTGACTGATGACGGCGCTCACTGCACCGACAACACGACACGCATCTTGACCGACAACTCTGCCACGATGTAACAGCCTTGGGCTGAACTGAAGTGAGCGATAAAGGGTTTTATCAAAAAGAATCATCCGATTTTATAGGTTTATAACTTCAAAACTAATGATCTATCAGGTTTCAAACACAATCATCCCGCCACATTAATTTCCTGTTACCACATTAATATCTATTCGGTACATGAGGTAATTTTTTTATTAAAGGATAATTAATAACGTTTTTTACATGCCATTTACAGGTGATCAATATTGCCCTCTTAAGATGCAAAGCACAAGTCTATTCGATACTGTACTCAAATTCGTCTCAGACCTTAGCTAGCGTGTTATGGGCGGTGGATTCGATGGTTGCTCTAAATTGTTTTCACCAGTTCAACCAATTTTGTTAGAAGAAGAGGCATATAAAGAGTGTCTCTTACAAACCCTCGCAAAAATAAATCACAAAAAATAAGGTCTGGTCACCTTGGCTGCCAGTGATTAACGCGGAATCGCTAGGTCCAGTATGGCCGATCCATCTTGTGAGGAAGCCTACCATTTAAAAATTCTCTCACATGATTTCTTTTGTGTGGGTTTGTAAAGACACTCTTTATATTCCTACTCTTCCAACAACATGGTTGAATTGAAGAGCAGCATCAGAGCGGCCATCGCATCCATTACTCAAGGCATGCTAGCTAAGCTGTGGGACCAATTCGAGTAATTTGAGTAATACCTAGAGTCGCGTGCTGTGTATCTAAAGGGGGCCATATTGAGCACCTGTAAATTGTATGGAAAAAACTTTATTAGTTTTCCTTAGTATAAAAATAATCCCATTTCCATATGATTATTAGTTTTGAAATTATAAAACTATAAAATCGGATGATTCTTTTTGACACACCCTGTATTCTCAAATGAGCCATTGGTATGTTCTCACATCAGCAATACCCAAATAAACTTATGTTAACTTTTTGTACGGAATTTATTGCTCCTTGACACAATAAACACAAGTTACGGAAGGGCGGGTTTTTACTCTGAGCTTTCCAAACTGTAAATTAACCCCAAGGGGTCCGAGGGAGAAGCGCTGATGTTTGTTATCTATTCAGCAGACCCGGGATTTGATTCAACAAACGTTTTTTATAGATTCGTTATACAGGATAAAACATATTTCTGGATCCTAAAAAGGTCATAAAAATTACGGCTTAAAAATTCGGAAAACCAATTGTTAAACTATCAGCATGTTTTTGGCTAACAAAATAAAATTTCAACGCTAAATACTTGTTTAACTATTAATTTTAACTTTACAAGTCTTAGTCTATAAGTAAAATTATGATGAGGATAATTTAGTGCAAAATACAAAATCGTCAAAGTGTTGAATAAAACTGTGCTTACTTGTTTTACTAGCGTAAAAACGTTTCCTGCATAATTGTTTTCCATTTAGATTTCCCTTCTTTGTGTCACATATTTCACATCTTTTATGTTTCCATTAAGCTGCCAAATTACGGGTTTGTTTATTTTATGCCATAACCACATTTAAAATCAAATGCAAATATATAACTAATGATAAACCTCAGATATGGTAATAAATCACACTTTACATGAATAAAATTGAGAATTAAATTGCCTAATATTATAAAATTACATTTAAGCAAAATATTTGATTTACAATAAATAACTCATATTTGTCATCATACTTTGGTGAAAAAAAAACATTGCAAACAATGTCAGTAGTAAAAATGACAAAGTAAGTGACAAAGTACGATATTACTAATTTTCCGAAGAATTACCAAATACAGGATTCAGTTTTACAAACATAAAATAATTTCCCCTGACACTAGCTGAGCTTTATGAATAAGAGCACTATAACAAGACAACTTACCTTGATATCTTTTAAAACAAATTATGCCAATGTTGTTTTCGATAACACAAAAAAAAAAAAAAAAAAACATTCTGCAAATCTGCACTCATGCAGGAAAATATCTGCTGTGAACTTGTTCGGAGAAAAACATAACCGAATATACAATTTCAATTCGATACAAATATTAGCAAACAAACAAAATTACGCAGAACCCTTTACGGTGAACACGTTCGCGCACCGGCGCGAACGCTTTTTCATAAAGTTTTATTTTTTAATATAGACAACCCGCAGAGTGGAAATCCACTTGTAAGTCAATTTAAAATCCATTCCAATAATATCGAAGATAAATCAAAAGTTCAATCTACCGAAATCGGAAAATTAATTTTACTCGGACAGATTTGTTGCTCTTCACTGTCACAATTGTTGAGAAATATTTTATATTAATTCTTTGTGGGCGAGCGTTTTGAAAAAGTCAATTGTTTTGAGTAAGCTCTATAATTCTGCGGGGTGATAGTGTTAATTCTGCCCCTGTGTTGGTGTACTAGGATATCGTAACTTGTCGATGTGCTGCAATAATTGGCGCAACGTTGCTGCAGCTATCACATTGTCTCCAGCGATGCAAGAGAGTATTGCGGAGTTGTTAGGCCGTAACTGTTTGTACAACCGGAAACAACTACCGTATAATACATCAAACATGTTAGTGATTATTATTTTCAAACAAAAAAATTAAAGGATAAGTTAAAAAATATTTTAACCGCTTGGTGTATTGCTCGATTAATAACAGTTAATATGTGCTATGTATGTTTACACGTAAATATCCATCTGCATGAATACCTGGAACACGCCACGAAAGGTTGGATGAAAGAAATTTTAAAATTATTGATAATTGAAATATAGAGCTACGTTAATTGGATCACTCGCATTTTGGTGCAGAATTTATAAGTCCGTTATGAGTGCTGCATTGCTGTATTCTGCCTCTTACAAGTTAAAGTATTTCAATCCAGGCCTACTAGATGAAACATTCATTGAAGTAATCATTAGGCTAATTTAACCAACTAGTAGGCTTACATGTGTTGCTCGAAATCTAGCAATTTATTTTAATACAGTACAAATGTTACTTTAGCTCTAAATCAATGACATCCGACCAATCCAATAATGTGAATACTGTATCTGTAATCACCAATAACAACACGTATTTACAGCTGATTACTAACAGATGTTTAAAATGCTTTATTTAATCCCAATGTTATTTTAATGGGAAATTTTGGGATTTCAATGAGGGAGACTTTAGTTTCAGTCCGATTCTCATCAGTTTTTTTCGGAAACAACTACAGACCAAGCCCTATCCAACGTTACCAAAAACTTTAAAATCGGTTGAAAATTGTAGGAGGAGTTCTCAACACAAAAACCTTAGCGTATTAAATAAGTATAGATATACATACTAATGCTAAAGGTTGCCGGTTCGATCCCGATAAAAGAATAGATTTTTAAAATTTTCTAAACTGAACCCAGCTGCCATTGGTTGTTGGGACACTATTAATCATCCTGTCTAAAGAATCAGCTGGTCGAAGACTGCAACAAAGTTACACTACGCATCACACCCGTTCTACACTAATCGTTCATTCAAATTCGCGCTGATAGCGTCAACGTCTGCAAAGTGATTACAAATTTCAAAGCTGGTGGAACAGAGTCTTGATGAACTAAAAACATAGGTTTATATTCGTATATTGATTACTGGCGTTAGAAAAAAAATCATGATTGGTTGAATATAAACGCAAAAAAGCGAAATAGGCAAAAAAAACTTATTTAATTAGGGCTAACATTCTATTAATAATAACTTTTATGAAGGCTAAGGTGTATTGTCTACTTTTACACTTATAACAGCTTTTTTACAACAGCAGTAAATCTAATGTATTCCCCAACATATAATCAGCATCAAAGTGCTACAAGCTACAATGGTAATGGCATGAAATTACAGATATCAAAGTATTGATTTACGCCTTCCAAGCGCCATAGGCAACCGGCGCGACTACGGTGACGTGAAGAAAGCGTTTGTTATATGAAGGCGCAAACAAAAAATTTACCTTTTAATTTGGCCCGATTCCAAACATTGCGTTTGAATGTCTACGATTAACTGTCTGAACCGATAAGTTCAATATGATATTATTTTTCCTATTAAGATGTTTAGTTCACTATACACGATTTATACGAAAAGGAAATATTAAAAAATATCATACATAAAATATGGACAGTGATATAATGCTATAGTAATCATATTAAAAATTTCATTGTGATTATCATCAATAATAAATGGCGTTTTCTAGACAATCGTTGTAGCCTATAGTTGTTTAAGGTATAATAAAAATATCAATATGCAAGCCATAAATTCCTTGAACGCATCGTAAGATAAATCCGCTCATACCGTTAGAAAGTTAGTGTCCTGAAAATGAGCAAAAACATCATAAATTACATCGCTCCTCAGAGCTATTAGTCCGGCAGATGTAGGAAGATTGTGTGTTTGATGACAGAGATCGAAAATTTGAAACGCAAATAATATAAATGTATAAAGGTTTAAATTTAGATAGAGAGAAAAACTCAGATATTCTCCAACGGAGTTTCAAATGGGAGTTTCCTATGTTTTACGATTAAAACTTTTAATTAAATCATTTTGAGTTACACATCTTGCAAGGGCCCAACTAAAAAGATTTGCATTTTCAAATATTGAATTATTTTGAGTTGTTGATGAAAAAATTCAAAAAGAAAATATGATCTGATCCCATACACCGATATTTGTTCCGATGCAAGTAGATAGAAAAAGCCACTTTCAAAACCGGCAACGTGCCGCCGGAAGCCATGTTCCGGGGCAGGTGTCTTCCGGTCGAATATTAAATGAGGTTGGGGGAGGTGGGGTGAGGGTTTGAAGTAGATTTGCGCATAAATTAAAAGTTGGTTCAAAACTGAAATTCAACAATCGGTGGTTGAACTAAATTTGCGCATAAATTAACCGGGGTTGAATTAAAACTTCGCATAAAATATTGGTTAGTTCAAAACTGAAATTCAACAACTGGGGGGTTGAACTAAATTCGCGCATAAATTAAAAGTTGGTTCAAAACTGAAATTCAACGATTGGGAGTTGAACTAAATTTGCGCATAAATTAAAAGTAAGTTCAAAACTGAAATTCAACAACTGGGAGTTGAACTAAATTTGCGCATAAATTAACCGGGGTTGAAGTAAAACTTCGCATAAATTAAAAATTAGTTCAAAATTGTAATTCGACGGTGTTAATAAAAACTCTAATAGTTGAACGAAAATAAAAGTCAGTTCAAACATAGCGCAGTCATAACAAGAGAGAGAGAGAAGGTAGATAGAAGTGTTAAGTTCCGCGGATAGAACGAGAATGAAGAATGAAACATGACGCGTCGAAATATATGCGTGACTGTAGATGCCAGTTAATGGGGGCCTAGGGCTTCCGGCCTGTCGGATGGTGAATTAATCAATGGGGGGAGTGGAGATGGCGCTCGGTTGAACTAAAATTGCGCATAAATTATAAGTTGGTACAAAACTGAAATTCAACTTGATAATGTGGGGTACGGAAAGTATGTCAAGGTCATCCCGAGTAAGTTTTAAAAAAGCCTATCCCGCTACCACAGGAAATAGTTCTGAGAGTTGAACTACCCGGTGATAGCGGGATAGGTAGAAGACTCTTTTGAACTTTATTCGTAAAAACAAATACAATCAATGTGCAAAAACAAATACAATCAATGTGCAATACAGGTTGAATTTTTGTGATGAAATACGGAGTTGTAAAAGTAAACGCCGACGACGAGGATAAGGTAAAGGCAGAGTCCCCAGATGACGTATTTGACAAGTTTGAAGAAACGTAATATCTCGAGTTGGTTTTCCCGTTCCAATCGTTTAATTTCCAATTTCAATTTATCCTCTTCCATTCTAGTTACAAAGGGAACTTCATCCATCATATCCATCATGATTGTGTTAGTGTTTGAAATTTTAAAAGAAGTTATGTTGATAGTACAAAAGTCGAAGACGGAATGAGGAGTGAAAGCGAGAAATGTTAGTTAAATAAAAAAGTGGTGGGGGGAAAGATGAATTACAAAGAAGTGGTGGGGGAAAGATTTTGCTCTTCATTATTACCGTCAGTAGTGTCAGATGGTGCAGGAGTTAGATTTAGTAAACTGTCTTCGTCCGAACTTTCAACCTTATCACAAATAGGACAATCGTATGTTATTTCCAAATTCATTTTGATAGTTGTAAAATTATCTACAAGTTCTTGTAAAATATTAAAAATAGCTTGTAACTCTTCTTTAGAGTTTATTTCAAAACTAGAATTCATCCGTGCCAATGGAGAGTTGTTCATCGTTGGAGAGTCGGCGAGTAAATGAGGAACGCCGCCAAGGGAGGGGGCTTATTTAACGGCGAGCTTATGATTAAATAAAAAGCTAAGTTCTTCTTCTTCGTCTTTTAATTCAAATATCTTAGCTGGAGTATTTGCCTCGTCCTCCTCACTCTGTGATGATGAAGATAATTCACCAGGACGTAAATATTGAACATCAATTCTGATCCATCTCATATAATATCTATCCATTATAGCAAGCAAGTTTTGAAACAATTCTTCCATTTCTTCCCTCTCAGTTATTATATGATGAAACCTGACGAAAGGTGTTCCCATGTTGTTAGTTAGAATGTTGGAAGTGAAATAATTCAAAGGTGGATTCAATAAGATACAAAACTTACACTAATGGTGGGGGAAAATCTAAAAGACCTATGGTGGGGGAAATCTAAAAAAAAACCAATGGTGGGGGGAAATCTCAAGGTCATCCAATTGAAGTTTTAAAAAAGAGTGTAAAACTGAAATTACACATTCGATGGTTCAACAGGATCTGAATACCAATCCGACCTGTATTTACATCTTTTTATCATATGTGTACAAAAATCTTCTTGATGAGACATGGTGCGTTGACAATGAGCTAGATCGAGAGGATGAAATTTGAAACATCTTTGAGGACAGCATGTATGAAAATATCTTGATTTGTAAAATTTGAAAGTTCGCAATTCCGGTGGCGGTAGTTGTTTTGTTTTGCATTTGCAGTAACAAGATCCGAAAAATTCACACTTAGTGCAAGCTAACCCGTCCACCATCATTGATCCTAAATCTGTACACTGTTGTTCACAACAGTAACGAGGTTCGTACTTGTAATTTTGTTTTTCCATGTTGACGCTGCTGAGTCCAGTGAAAGAATAAGAGTGTATAGTGTTGAATAGTCAGTTTTATGTACTACAAAAAGTGGTGGGGGTAATTTCAAGGTCATCCAAACGAAGTTTTAAAAAATTATACCTTACTAATGTAAGGAAAATTGATACTTAAGAAGTTTGTTTCTGTTTGTTTTCTTCAGACTTTTTCTCTCTCTCCTGTTTGTTTTCTTCAGCCTTTTTCTCTCTCTCCGCTTTAGCCATAGCGATAAGTTCTTCAGTCGATAGTGGATGTAATTCAGGAAATTTTAAAATTAATTTAGCCTGATATCCTTCTCGGGTTAATATTTCTAAATCTTCAGTCATTTGTTCAACGGTGTTGTAATCTTTTCCATAGATCTTTCCATCTAGTTCAATCATCATTCTGTATAACATCTTTAAAAATAGGTGTTGACGCAGCGAGAGTTGGGAAGCGAATAATTAGTTATCCAAGTATCACACCCTTTTTATCAACTTGACATTGATCACGTGATTCCTTAGTTTTATTTGTTAAAAGTTATTTAACATTGGTAGTACTTGTGGAACTTGATGTTATGTTGACCAGTCGGCGATGAAGATGTTGTAGGTTGTGTAGAAAGAAATACTTCATCATCGCAGTATTTTGTTTTAGTAAACATCCTTACATTAGTAGCACTAACATCAACAGTTAAGTGATAACCACCGGTAAGTAAAACTCGCATTTCGTTGGTTAAATCTTCAAGTTGTTCAAAACTCGTAATGGTGTTGGTATCGTAAGATGCACACTTGACCTTTAGGGACATGTTGAAGTTTTGTATTTAGTTATAGAGAGCGAGATGTGTACGGTACGAAAGCTAGTCGTAGACTAATGAATTTCACAAGTTGATTTTCACTTTTATTATCACACAAAATTGGGTCAAGGTCATCCCGTGGAATTTTAAAAAAAAGCGACATGTTGCTATGTACAAAGACATAACAATATGTTGCTTCTTTTATTTTTCTTTTTTGTTTTATATCATCTTTATTGAGAAACCATTACAAACACATATATTTACAATGTTATGTACAAACTAGTTAGTAGTAGGTGTTACATGAATAGTTAGTTCAGTTGAGTTGTTTCCACTCGGTCCGTGTGAAACTAAATAGAGTGCGCCAGGTTGAATAACTCGAAGATCTTCATTTTGTAGAAGTTGTACAAACCGTTTCGGTAGGAAGATTTGAAACTTCGGTTCGTCACCAACTGTATACGGCGCCTCGCTCAATGTGCAATTAATAGCATCACCAATTGAAGTGTCCATCTTCTTGATTGTATGTATGATGTAATATTTTTCTTCTTTTAGTTCAGAACATTTCTTCGTCGGTAAGATTGTTGATTTAGAATGAGCGTTGAATTGATCAACCAAATTTTGAAGAAAGTTCTGCGATGCCATCTTGATGTTATTGTTAATCTTCTTGTTAATCTTCTTGTTAATAATAATGTCCTTCGGAGATGTTGTCTCTTCGGAGGTTCGAGTAATACTCATGCTGCGTCATGGTAGCGCTCTCACTTTTATTACCGACATTACCCCCACCATTCTGTTGAAGGAAATTATTTAAGCGGTAGGCATTCTTCAAAGCGCACTGTGACCTTCGATGTTTAAAACTCTTTGATGAAATACAAAGTTCTTTGAAGTAGCATTGGAAATCTCTATCTATTATTGCATTTATCACTTCGTTGCTTGTAAATGATTGTATCCAATTAGCTTTTTCCAATCCTCTTGTGTAGATAGTTTTGAACTCTTTGCAGTAATGATTCATAATGTGCGGCATCATGTTATAATTAATAAAACCTTCATCCCATCTTAAGTTGTGAAAATGTTTGTACAACCATTTGTTTGTAACTTTCGCTTTAGTTGTTAGTCTATTGAATGGTAATGGAGGTTTGAATAAGTAATGATAAACTACAGATGTGTTCATATCCAAAATTACTAATTCTTTTATAATAAAATTTCCATCATTTCCTCGAAAAGCTTGAAATTCAATTATACCTTTTTTAACTTCCATTATATGTGGCGCATTAGAAAACGAAACCCGTTTGTTCATGATGAAGTCTCGTCAGCAACTGACTTGTATTACAAACACGATTGTTCTTCTTTAACTTCTTGCGCTTCTTCGTCGATATTAAAGTTGGTGTGATAGTTGTTCAATTGTCTCCACATGTCCACTTCTTGAGGTATTCGATTAAAAATTGAAGTATCCACGGGACCGTATAAAATTAGAACGAAAGGTTGTCTGTCCAATGTATCGATTAGATAGTCTTTGATTATTGCACTTGAAAATATTAGTTGTTTCAAATATCTGGTGACGGGACCGGTAGTACAACTTAAAGTGTAAAATTCTTCTTTAGTCAAATGTAATTTTACATCATGTCTAGTTAAATCTCTGAAGCGAACCATTTGTCCTCCACGATGTTTCACTATATCAACTTCAATATTTGATTCCAATAAACTTAATCTTGTTCTTCTTCCAAATGTGTTGTTACTCAAATAGCATTCCAAAAGATGTAAATGTTTCACAAATGATTCCCAAGAAGTTTCAGTGAATGTAACCATTTTATTTCCATGATTTAAAATAGCAATCGGTGAATAATCCAATGATTTTAAAATTCCAACTGAAATACTTTTCGTCATGCATGAAGAAATGGGGTAGAAAATCCGAAGAAATACTTCTGTTAAAATATTAGTTGTAATGTTAACTTCAACCTTTTTTCTTTTTACTTCTTTTTCAGCTTCTCCTTCTTCTTTTTCTTCTTCTCTCTTCTTATGTTTGTTAAACTTGAGGAACTCGTCCATTTCTCGTTCAACTTGTTTTTCTATATCTGAACTATTCTCATCCATTAGAGGTGTATTTTCTTCTCCGTTAGTAGAACTCATCTTGCGAACGATGTTTCCCATACGACGGTCGAAGATATAATGAATTTTCCACTCATAATTTTCTCGCTTTTATGTTTTTCGTCGAATCCTTGAAATTTATACACTCACATAAATGTTTGTTTTTAACTTGTCTTTGTTTTTAACTTGTCTTTCACAAACGAAATTCTAACCTCAAAAATTGAGACAGATAATTCTAACCTCAAAAATCTGCAGTCGTTATACTAATTCTTTTTAAAGTACATTCTTCACGATTCCGGTCAGCGGTGTGTAAGTAACTATTTTATCATGTAGAATAAGACAGTATGCTGAAGTTCCATCCGCTACTGGTTCTTCAAATTCCATTTCAATTTTTATATCCACACTTGATGATTTTACCGATTCATTTTGCTTTGAACAATCGATTACAATTATCGGAGCCTTGGAATAATATTGGTCAGGTGATAATAGTGGTGTATTAGTCTTTCCATAATATGACGATTGAAATCTTGCATACATATCGTATAAAATGGAAAAACGTTTTTTGCTGAACATGACATTCAAATTGTCATACGGAAAGAATTGAGAGTTTAGGAAAACTTTACAATTCTTTATTTTACAGTTATCAAATTGACCGGCATTTGCAGTGATAACATCTTTTCGCTTAGTTTGAAAACCGAGTATTATGTACCTTGCTCGTTCCAAGTAAGTTGATGTCTTGACGGTCCATGTTTGTCGTTCGGTCTGAGGTAGTGTAGGATATTCATGGAATTCCCAACTTCGGAATGGCATCACGATATCACGGTCAGATTTTAACTTTCTCAATAATACGATTCTATGTTCATCAGCCAATCTTACATGAGGTACTCTCCAAACAACTTTATCTAATTGTAGTTGCCATTCCAGTTTATCTTCAGTAGTTGCAGGGTCTGCAAGTATCAAGTCCTTGTTAGTTGAAGATCTGAGTAATACCAATTCTTGTTTGACATTTATTATTACTCGTTTGTAATCTTCAGCGAATCCCAAAAGCAATCGTAAAGGTACATGAAAATCAAAGTGACCGTTGGGATTCGGTGTTATAGTGTCTTTATCAGGAGCAACCCATCCGGCGGTGACTATTGAATTCTTCTCATGCGGTGTTAATGATGTTAATCCTTTCAATGTCGTTGTTATACCAACCTTTTTTGTCGAATCAACTGTCACCCCTGATATCTCATATCTTATTTCATCAAAAAGATATGCCATCGGGTTATTTATAAAAGGAACTGTTGAAGCAGTTTTTCCATCCAATTTTAATACCCGTCCTTCAATGTATAAATAACTTTCACACGGTAATGTGTAAATATCTTGTTGTTGAATGGGAATCCTTATTTCATCGTTATTGTTTAATTTTGATGAAGTGTAAGGGTTGTGCGTGTGATATTCCTTCTCCCATAGTGTTTCGTCGAATGTCGGTCCTTGAGATATATCCAGGATATCCATCGTTGTTAAGTTTCAATCCAATCTTCTGTAGAAAACGAATGTTGTCCGATGTTAACTCTTCCAATGTCGAGGAGCTACTGAGCTCCCGACTCTTCCGTTGCGGTTTAAATGATAATCCCATGTCGACTTTTATGTTGCCGCTCTGATGTGTATCCGTATAGTTATCGTTTCTCCTCTAAAGTCAACACTAACACCGTCTTGATCCAATATGTTCAGTACGATGTCTGAAATGAAACTAGTGTTTAACGGTAGGTATATCAAGTTTTGTGGCTTCTCAACAATTTTAAAACCGGGAGCCACTGTTGGATAAAATGTATGTAAAATATGCTGATTCACTCCTTCTCTATACGATCCGTGTATAATATTACACGTTACATCGATACTATTGACTTTCAATATTGTAACAGTTGTATTACCCGAATGAGTAGTTCCAGGAGTTAAGATTTTCTTTTTTGTATCTGTAAATCCAAGTAAACTGCCAATGGAGTTTTCCAAGCTGGCATCGATATAATATTTCGAAGTTATTTCTGCTTTTAAAGTATTATTGTTTCCTTTAACGGTGATATTTTCTTCTCCGAGTTGTTTCTGTAGTAATTGGTTTATATCATCGATTTCATAAGCTCCAGTAGGAAATGTAATTATTTTCAATTCTGAGTATTTTCCTGAAGCATCCATAGTTTCATAATAATGTAGTAAATTGTTTTTACCTTCCGTAACATTGGGAATTGAGTTGTAGGTAGTCAAATCAAGTAATGCCGCTTCCCATAATCTTTCCTTGGATAGACGCAATGCTGGGAACAGCGTACTTTTCAATGTGGATGAATTTCCACTCAGTGACACTGTATACGATGACATCTTAAAATTGACTGACACTCTTCGCTAGAAACTCCAAACATAAATGCCCACAGATTTCAGTGTTGTTCTCTTTTGTAATTGTAAAAAATGTTTTTGGAGTTTCGAAAATAATGTTGCAGTTCTTTCGGCGGTGGTAGATTGCCAAAACTATCAAAGTAGTAAACGGTTTGTCCGAGCTTTTTATAGCATACCCAATGAGTGCCTGGACCATAGGTGGAATCCAAATTTACTATTCCAGTTTCATTTTCCCATATTTTAGTTGGTAATGCATCTTTCATAAAAACTCCTCGAAAAAATGGTATTTTCAAACATTTTACATAATCATTTAACTGATGATTTGTTAAGGCTTTATTTGGAATTATCAATTGATTCTTTTAATTTAGTACACACGGTATGGTCTTAGGTATAAACCTGCTCCGTTTTTTACCATTTGCCAAACAGAAGTCTTCTTTACATTTGTCTTACGAGTTCTACGACGTCCTTTTTTAATGTTTCCACCTCTTTTGGGAGCGCTTCTTCCTTTTGCAGGTCTTCCTCTGCGACGTCTTCCAGCACCTAACTTTGCTTTCGTCTTCATGGCTGTAGTTACTGCCCAAGCCGCTGCTTTTTCTGCAATACTTGCGTCACTTGATTTTACTCTTTGCCAAGCTTTTTCCGCTAGAATTTTATCCGCTATTGATCTATTTGTTGAATCTTTATACTTTGAATATGCTATATCGTGTTCTTTGCAAGCTTGATCTAATTTATTAATTCCAGGATCTCCTCTTGCTAAACGTTTTGCCAACTTAGTTCCAGGTCCACAATATTGATAACCTCCGGGCAGATGTAATTCGTATGGTAAAGCGTCTATCGTTCGATTCACAACAGCACCAATTGGAATCCGTCTGAGCAGGGATAATGCAGCTGATGTTAAACCACGTCCTCTCTTGCCGCTGTCTTGACGACGACTGAGCGATACGGTCTTCATTATGCTGTTTTATGTAACCAACGTCTTCACTCTATGAAATACTTTATGATAATGAATCCTTTTTTTGTGTATTCTATACTTAAATATTCATAAGTTTTACTAGTATCTATCAATGATTTCATCTTTAATCCATTGGTTTCTTTGAGAATCTTCGATTTTATTGTGTTTCATCGATGCATTAATCAAATGATTATGCATATCAATAACTACATTACCTACAAGATTCATTACATACTCTACATTAGTAGCATCTTTGTTACGTGTAGGATTATCAAGATTTGTGATACGTTTACCATTACATGTATACACAGATGGATCGTTATTAGAGGTTGCTATAACTTGATTAATAGTAGCAACATCATTCGGAGCTATTCCTGCTGATATGTTAGATATTCTTCTATTTTTTCCATCATATAAGTTATTTATTTTATCTAAAACTATAGTTTGTTTCACAACAACACAATCATTATCATCTTTACCAGATTTTACATGGGTTAATCGTCTACCTCCACATATAAAGTTAACACCAGTAGCTGATAGTTGTGGCACTTGTGTTTAAATAACAGCATCATGTTCTTCCGTGCCTAAACTTATATTTGACAATCTTTTATTTTTTCCATCAATCTTGTTATTTTGTAGTTGTAGTAAGGTAAACTTTTCACTTCCTTGCATAAACTCATCACCTTTCTTTGACACCACCTGATTTTGTTTAACAAAAGCGGATGTTTCTTTCTCCAAGCTTTCATTCATTTGTCTCACGGTAGCAGCATCCGATGGAGTTGAACCATCTTTCAGATTGGACAACACTTTTCCATGAGAATCAATAACAGCACCATTATATAAAATACAATTATCTTTAATGTATTTAATATTAACACCATCACTTTCTTCTTTAGGATATCCAATATCGTTTATAGTATATTTATAGAAGGAAAATCCATCTTTTTTCTTTTCTGGTATTACAGAATGCAAATAACGCTTATTGATTGTATCTGTATCCTCGGTTGGATCTGCCACATTAGTTATTTTATAATTTAAAGCATTGTACTTTTTTCCACTTTTAGTCTTTTCCAACAGTAAAGCGTATTCCATCGCAGATAGAAAATAGCCTTTATTAACAACATCTCCATTGTTGACTGGTTTTGCAACATTAATAACCCTGTGAGATTTTGCATCATACAGTTGGTTGTTGTCGAGTTTTAAACTTGTAGATGTTTCCTCCTTTACTGTTTTTAAATTTGTTGCATCTCCATCTTCTTCTGGATCCTTAACAAACTTTAAACGTTTATTATTTATGTTATAGTCACCTTCGGGTGTTTGCGGTAATCCACTTCTTTTTCGGTTTTCTCCAACTTGCACTCCTAACGCGGAGTATCGTCCGAACTTGTCGACGCTCATGTTAGAACTGACACATTATACGCCTGCAACTCTTATATATCCGCGGACAATTATACGATTATGCCGCGATTCCTGAGTTCGTCAGTCAGAGCTACCCATTCATTATTTAAACCTGTATGACCGGCTTCCATGGCTTCATGCAATAGTCTCATTCTATCAACCAATTTATTGATGTCGTTGTAGTAAATCACATTCGTATTGTATAGATTTTTCATCAATCCTTTGCCAGATGTTGAAGTATCTCCTTTACTCTTTTTACCATGTTGTTCAAGAAGTGATAAATCCATAAGTGATAAAGATTTTCTTTTCAGTGGTTGTCTCACCGCTGGTGCAGTACGTAATGTTGGCAATTTTCGTGGAGGAAACAACTTTTTTATAACAATGTTATATTTTGTTGCACGTGAACGATTAATCATTGCATCCTTTAAGTAGTTTCTTTTATGAGCGTTAGTATTTTGTAGAATTTCCTTAAAAACACTTAAATCTTTGGATGAATATCTTAGTGGTATGTTTTTAAAAATTAATTCATAAAGTCCTTTTGTTCCTTTATATTTATGCTCACCAATAATGATGTAATCGTCTTGTGTTATTTCAAGCTTTGAATCGCCGATCTTTAATTCATTCCCATCAATTCTTGCTCCGTATACGTGTGATCTACTCAAATTCGGGTTTGATTTCATGTCATGTAGCATTTTCATTATATATTTTCTTCCAAGAGGTCCATGTTGTAATATATCACTACTCAATTGAGTTAAATTTGGAATAGATTGTTCAGCTTCAGGTATTGGCTGTTCTTCTTCCTTTTCAACAATTGGTTCTTCTTCTTCTTTTGTTTCTTCTTGCTCACTAGCACTTGTATATGAATCATCATCTTCTTCTTTTTTTAATGCTTGTACTTCTTGTTTAGAAACTGGTAGTAAAACATCTCCTTCATAACGAGGTTTACCAATAGTTTCTGATATCTGTTTTAAAGGTTCCGTAATAGGTTTAAATGTAGTCTCTAGAAATTCTTCTCTTTCACTTAAACCCATCCTCAATGCACGATTCTTCATCCTAATAGAATCACTGAGTGATTTTATTTCTTTTAATAGTTTTTCTTGATTCACCATGTTTACACTGTGAAGTTCAACGTGTAACTAGATGTAGCATCGGTAGTTCAACGCATAAATACAAATTTATCCAACCCTATACGATATCTACCATTTTTAATATCTTCTTCCTTCATAATAACGAGAAAGCCATATTTCTCATTCCATGCTTTGCCACACATTTCTTTAAATTTCTCAAATGGCATATCCGCATTTACATGATCATTGTATATATGCTTTAAATTTGTTTCATCTTGCTTGAAGATGATCAACATATTTGCATTGTCTCTTATGAGTTGTTTTGGAATCTTACTGTATGTTTGACCAATATAAATGCTATCGATATTATGATGTCTTCCCATAGCGAAGTAATTCCTTATAGTGTCGTGATTTTCACAAGACACATCGTCAAAAATAAAAATAGTAAACTTGTAGAAATGCACTTCAGGTACACTTGCAAGTACTTTATCCAATAATTGATATTTTGGTTGTTGCAATGATTTTGAAAAAATTTATATATTGTTAAAGCGCAATCCTTTAGGATTAGTTATAAGGTTAAAAACAACATTTGTTTTTCCACAATTTGAAGGACCAGTTATTAAACATCTTATTGTATTTGGTAGTAATTCACCATGTTTACCATGATTTAACTTATCATTGTCAACCGTCAATTCATCAATATTTTTGATATTAAATCGATCTTTTTGTTGTACAATCTCCATCTTGTGTCAAGGTTAAACACACAATGAGCTATTAAGTTACTATACCAGGTCTTTTGAAGGAATCCAAGAGTCTTCACTTTTATCGAATCCTAACCACCGGACTTTAACCATATCCTTTTTCCTTTGTAAAACCTTCTCAACAAGATATACATCACCGACTGTTGATTTCAACAATTCATGTCCGTAGAATCCACCTTGAAGTAATTCACTCTTGTTATCCTTTAATAAGTAGGTTTCAGGTATAGTTGGTTGCACTTTATAAACTGTAAATACTTCATTAGTCCAATTTGGTAGATATCTTTTACTAAATACACCTTTGTATTTGCTTATACGAACTTTATCGTTGACTTTAAACTTTTTTGGTTGCAACTTTTTACAATTTAGGTGTTGTATTATTTCTGATGCGTTGTAATACAACCTTAGCATTAGCGCTGTTTACTTGGATAGGTTTCATTCCGATGGTACGATGATATTTGTTGTTATACTCTTTTATAAGTTGTGGTAATATGTCATACCACACGTATGATCCTCGTTTTGAAAATTGTTTGTACATCGCTCCTTTCAATGTTCTATTGAACCTTTCAATCATTAAAGCTTTAACTTCAGAATTTGTAGAATAATGATTTATTTGATATTTCTTCATCAAAGCTCCAAAGTCTTTATTAAAATATTCTTTTCCATCATCGGTCTGTAGATGTTTGATTTTGAATTTATTTCTTTGTATCGTTGTTTCCATAGCTTTTGTAACACTTTTACCAGTCTTATCCTTCAATGGTAAAGCGTCAGCTATTTTAGTAAAACAATCTATAATTGTTAAAATATATTTGAAACCTTTGTTTAATTTACTGTGCGGTATCATTTCAATGAGATCAGCTTGGTAAAGATCATTCATTCCTTTAATGATTGTACTTCTTCTTGGAAATCTTCTTCTTGCTGGTTTATGTAGTTCATTTACAATCTTGTCCTTCACACTTTCCATCTTCAGGTGTTGCTTGCACATCGCTTATAAAAATACTGATCCGTACAACAGTTCATTCTCTTTTATATAGTTTGAATATAGGTCAAGGCCATTTCATATTAGTGTAGAAAAGAGGGAACATGGCATTGGGCTTGCCATGTCCCCTCTTCTTAACGGAAAGGAAAAAAAGGAAGAAGGTAGAGGACGAAGAATAGGTTTACTGGTCGATAGGGTTCAGGGAGTAGTGGCCGAACGGTAAAGTATTAATTTTATCTTCTAAAATATGGCGCTTGTCATCTTTGTAGCTTAATGCCCACTTTGTTTGTTTGACACTAAAGAGTTGATGATTATAACTTCTAATAGTGTTGAACGTTGCAGTTGTTTCAACATTTTCAAACAAACATCTTTTATAATGTTCAAACTGTACGTTCTTCTTCAGGAAAGAGGTTTTTATTCCTTTGGCCTTTTTCGTGACTTGATGTTGATTCCTTTCGCTTATGTACAGTTGAAATGAATATAGTTTGGACATTAATGCTACACTTTCCATCATCGGCACACCATTTGTTTCATCTTTAAATTTTCCCAATACTTTCTTGTTTCTGTCGTAGTCGTAATTTGGATGATCCTTGGGATAATCGGAAAAGTCGAAATCATCTTTATACATAAAAGTGCGTAGATCTTCGTACATGTCATTTGTTTTAATCCAGTAAATTAGTGCATCCGTATCCATATATGCAATACCAATGTTCTCTCTTCCATAATAGTTAACCATCTTCTTATAATGAAACTCGTACATGTGAGTTTTGGAAATATCCAAGATTGACATTCCTAGATACAAAGGACGATCCATTAGAACTGACTTCTTGTTCATGGAAATAACAACTAGATTTTCATTAATAATTACAGATGAACCAAAGTTTGGTTGTTGCACTAATTTCTGTAATTTTACTGGATCAGTTACCAATTTGATATCCTTATGTTTCCTTTTGTTTTCCAAAGTCTTGCCAAATATTGCGTTGTTCATTAGTTTGAAGAAATCTTTTTGAAAACTTGATGTAGCGCCGGCTCTTCTTTTTATGTTGTTGTCAATGTACGGTTTTAACCAACAAGATTGAGAGAATTGTAGTACTCGATTAATTTTTGTAATTCTTAATCCCAAGTCTAAGGCCTGTTGTATCATCCAGTAGTGTAAAACATACCGAGACTTGTTGGTTAAAGTCATCAATAATTTTGGCCATCTTCCAGTTGGAGAAATTTCGGTCTTCGGAAGAAGTGGTAAATCATAATGTTCGTCGTGAAGATGTTCGGGATATTCAAAATCGACGTCAAATATGTAACCAGTTTCTCCATATTTCGGTATATCCATTATGTTTCCAATTGATTCTGGGTCTATCCATTTGAAATTATCATATGGAAGGGGATTCGACATTGCCCATCCGTATAAGTTATTTGCATCAAAATAACCCAGGAATGTTGTTGGTTTTGATGCATCATAATCGGGCAAATACTTGTTGTTTGCCCTGACATGACGTGTTACACTTTGCGTCAATCCTCCTCGAACTCCTGACTCTAACATCAAAACCATATCTATATCTGTAAGAAGTTGTATTTTACAATTTGTTTCTTTCAACATGGCTTGCCACGCTAGTCCAGGCGAAGTGTACGAATGAAGAGGGTCCAATCCATATGCCGCAAAACACGTATTTCTAAATTCTTCCATCACATCACATAATAAAGTCACATCTAATTTAACATAAAAATCTGAATATTCTCCCAATGTTCTAAATCCTAATTCGTTCCATACTTTGCATGCGTGATCATAATCATCTTGAGATATATCCATGTCGTACAGTTTACTTTTAAATTCTTCTTTTGGAGGTAGTGATGTTTCATTAAATCTTTCTAAACTGTCTATGTAATCATAAGGGAAAACACCTTTTCGAAGTACCAGATCCAGTTTGTCGCTGTTTACAATCTTCTTTGTTTCGATTAAATCTTGTTTCCTTAGGTTTTCAGAAAGTTTGGACAAACTCGACGGCAAAAATCGGTAGGAGTCCAAGAATCTTAGTTTGACGTTTCCAACTTCTTTGGAAAAACTTATGAACTTTTCTGAAGTTTCAGCTAACACATCGATTTTACCGTCGTCTCTTCCTAGTTCAGGTATTATAAAATGAGCGTCGTACCCACTAAGATTATGCAGAACCACAGGGATAAATAGTGGTAAACGATAGCTCAAGTTGCATTTATTACAAGCAGCACCCCTGTAATAACCTGTGAGGTGGTCGTGATCTTTAACTTTATAATTCTCAATAGTAAAATCATTTTTGCACAAGAAACAGTGAGTCGCATTTTCATGTTGAATTTCTTCTTCTTCGTCCATCGGTTTCATTGGTACAATATTTGTATATAATCTTTGTGTATTTCCAGCTATTGAATATAGGTGATCAAGAAATATTTTTTCCGCATTTTCACCACGATATACTAGAGGTTCTGAAGTTAATCCATATTTGTTCAAATGTTCTTCTGATAATGTTGATTTAACCATTAAACAAAAACTGTTTGGTTTGTGCATTTGATACTTGACACTTTTTCTTGCTTCACAATTTTCATCTTCAACTGGAACAAGTGTTGATTCAAAGTCCGCATACACAACTAAAGGGATACGGTATTGATGATAAACCTTTTGAAATGTAACGAATGCTCTGTTTTCCGAAGGTAAATTAATCTTTGCTTCATAATTATTGTTACATAGTCTTTTGTGCTCTTGTAACCATTCTCTTCCGTGTAGTCCATCTCGTTTAAAATTGAAACATCTCTTGCAAATTAACTTTCTGTGTCGATCTTTAGAAAGCTGCTTATTAACAAGTGAGTCGAATTTCTTTATGTACACATAGTGAGACACATCTCCTCGCGTTAGTAGTAGTAAATCCGTATGATCTGGTAGCTCTTCTTTTGCAATACGTAAAGGATACACTTTGTTTGAACTATCTAATGCAAAAACATCGATAGACGTACCGGGATTTTTCTTCTCAAATTTTGATATATCTCCTAGTGATACAGGGTAAGTAATTCCTTGAAAATTGTACCTATGTCTTTGATTTTCATAGTGTTGGTTAGGTGTATCGAAATGATTTGGTACAAACTTAGATGTCATAGCATATCGAAAACATTCGTTATCTTGATTTTTCACATTAATACACGATCTTGTATCCTTGATTCTTTGTGGCAAAGGAATATAACTAGATCCCATTAATCCATAACCATGTTTGTGTACTTTTATATCTAATAATTCAATGCTTGTAAGACTCCATCCAGATCCTCTTCCTTCGTGTTCCTGAATTTTTGTTAATATTTCTTCTATACAGTTCTCTACTATTGAATCAATGTTTGAACTTTCCATGATGGTTCGGTTTTTTGTTATGAATCCTCTTGGTGATAATTCTTCTTGTACATTTATAAACATAGCTTCTAGTAGTAAACCAAATTTAAGAAAGTTCAATCTTTTCAATTCTTCTTTTAAAGTTTTACTTACGATTGGTTTTGCTTCTCTAATAAATTCTTCTAAGTTCAAGTTTTCATTTTGAATCTTATGATGCATTACTACTTTACCGGGTAAAGCAAATACTTGTAGATTCGGTAAAGTAGTTGAAGATGTTGCTGATATTTCATCTTGTTCTTCTTGTTCTTCTTGTTCTTCTTGTTCTTCTTGTTCTTCTTGTTTTTCTTCTGCGTTGTTATGAATTAGTTCTTTATGACAGTCTAATAGAATTTCATCGTGAAACGATTCCGAACATTTATCGCAATGATACATGTTGAGATGTTTACTCTTCGAAGTTTCGCAGAGAAATGAAATGGGCTCTCACAATCCTCCTTTTATAACGGTCCCCCTACCACTATTTCATCTTCTTCTTCTTAACTATCCAAGAAAACCAAACGTTTTCAACAAAATATTAACCTTCTACAAAATTGATTGTCCGTTCATATTTTTTAATACCAGTTTTAATTTTCAATATTTTCCTTGTTTAACTATTATTTCTTTATATAACATTATTCACACTTTCTACTTCGAGCGTTTTGCTACTATCATCTCTTTATTCCATTTTAACAATCTGCATAAATACAAGTTCATTTGTCGCGCCGACTCACTATAAATCCAGCTTTCGTACAGTACACATCTCTACGACTAAATTACAACATGTATTTCAATATGAATTTTCCTTATACAAATACTATTTCAATAACTTTACAGCAAAACAAAATTCTAACTTCATAAACTTGATAGGAAGATATGCGAACTTTTAATTCAACCCCGGTTAATTTATGCGCAAATTTAGTTCGACCAACAATTGTTGAATTTCAGTTTTGAACTAACTTTTAATTTATGCGCAAATCTACTTCAAACCCTCACCCCACAAATTTGATAGGAAGAATTACATTAATTTGATACTTATTTCTACCGTTACACTAGCTCCATTCTCAAAAAGATAAAAATAAAATGGTCCTGGATACTGTTCTTTTTCACGTCCTGCATGTTCCTTAATGAATTCGTAATCCAATCTTTTTGAATATTCATTATGATACACTTCTCTTACATAAACAAGATTTTTTTCTTCCAGAAATTTCGCTTGAACTAATGGTATTTTGCTTACATCATCCTTGTCCATAAGAGGTAGCTTGTAGGTGAAAGTATTTGAAGGTAGGTTTTGCGGTTTATCAAGTAGAGAACAAAATTTTCTATAGAATTTCCGCTCAGTGCCTGTAATACTATTAAAAGACAAAGTGGTAAGCATCTTGACGGCACAAAGTGCAAGTACAGACTAGAAACCTGGAGGTTCATAGCCCGCCTTTTATGAGTTTTAAAAATGGGGAGGGGGAAGGAATAAGGATTGGGAAGGGATAAGGTGTAAGGTGGGGGAAGGGTAATTTGGTTATTAAACCACTTGCGCTGTAAAATAGCCGCCAACATCCACACCTTGTTCGTAGCACTCCTTCATTGTTTGAGCCCACTGCAGCATGCGGTCTCTATCATTTGGTGTTACAAGAAAAGAATTACAATCATCATACAATATAAAAGAGCCGATTCGTACGTAAGATCTTGAATCCAACCATTTATGAGCTTCAGACATGAATTTTTCTATTGTATCGAATGGGAATTGTGGATCAATTGCTATAACTTTCAGTTCTTCACTAATTTTAACGCTATAATAATCATCTTCATCATCATCTTCAGTTTCACTGTCGTTATTTAAAGTGTCTTCAGGTTGTTCAAAAACATCAGAAATTTCGGAAGAACTGAAATTTTCACTAAGATGAGGAGGCATTTTTAAAGCAAGTAATATTGTAAAGAGCAGAGACGAAACAACAAGAGTGGCGTGTAGAAGCGGAATGAGGAGTGAACAACGCCTGCTCCGCTTTTATAACGGTATGCTAATGAGAGGGGTAACAGCTGGCCGTGACCGATTATTGATCCGGGAGGTGGGTTGAAAGGAAGAAGAGGGGGTATCTATTTTAAATAATTTGCATAACTTTTGACTCAAATAAGATAACCAAATTCTTCTTTTACTAAAATGTTCGTCTTACATAGACGTTTTCAATGATGTATCGCTTGTCGTAATCGATCAAACCATTATCGAGATATAGCCATTTTAATTTTCAGGGGGGGGGTTCTGCTTGAGTGAACACGGGGGGGGGTTCCGCTTGAATGAACACGGGGGGGGGGGTTCCGCTTGAATGAACACGGGGGGGGGGGTTCCGCTTGAATGAACACGGGGGGGGGGGGTTCCGCTTGAATGAACACGGGGGGGGGTTCCGCTTGAGTGAACACGGGAGGTTCCACTTGGGCGCTCATGCGGAACCGATCTTCTCACGAGATAGTCGTTATGTGATAATGAAGGCAAATGTTCATCGCGCCGCAACCACTAATTAACTCGCATTCGCGGTGTTCATATCTTTCCTACTCATTACATATACGTTTCCTACTTCATTATTTTAAGACTAATTAACTTGCGAAACAACTGTCTCTGTCTTTGAATGCTGATGAGATTTCATTAGGAACCATTCTTTGCACGCTATATGAAGCTACACCGGCAAACAATGCAAGTCGGAGAGGTCATATAACTGTACAACGGCCTCAGAAAAGTAGATCACGAGACTTAGAGTGTTAAAAATAATGGAGGAGAAACACAACGCTCTAGCTTGCACTTATACCAGTCGGGAGCATTTTTCAAGCGAAGAGTTTTCTTGACTGGAGTTGAAGCCGTAGTAGAAGTAGAAGTTGAACTTGTAATAGAAGAGCAGGCTGTAGTGGAAGTTGTAGTCGGCAGGGATGACATCGTGGTAGTTCTATTCGCAGTTCGCAGCGTAACGTCTGGAATCAGAATGAAATGTTAGCCGTGGTCGATGCGTCTTTTATAACGGTATGCTAATGAGAAGGGTTAACAACCGTTAAGTGGGGGAAGGTGGGAGGGAAGGAAAGAGAGGTGGTATTTATTTCAAATAATTCGCATAACTTTTGACTAAAATAAGATAACTAAATTCTTCTTTGACTAAAATGTTCGTCTTACATAGACCTTTTCAATGATGTATCGCTTGTCCTAATCCGTTAATCCATTATCGAGTTATAGGCATTTTAATTTTCCGGGGGGGGGTTCCGCTAGAGTGAACACGGGGGGGGGTTCCGCTTGAGTGAACACAGGGGGGGGGGTTCCGCTTGAGTGAACACGGGGGGGGGGGTCGGTCATTGACCCTTCCGAAAGTGGGTCAAGGTCATTTAAGACTTATAAAGAACCAAGGTGATGGGAACAGTAGTAACTGTTCCCACCACCCTGTTTGCCTAACGGTTCCCACTCCCAACCCACTAGTTACGTTCTGCGAGGGACATCGACGCAATTTTGTTTGGCCCGTCCGGGTCCATCCGTAACGGGCCGGTCCGGGTCCATCCGTAACCGTGAATTCGAAGGGAAACTGGAACAGCTAATGCAGAAACGCAACTCTAACACCCACCCAACTAATCCCACCCATCATATTCCTAAACAAAATGCAAAAACCTAGTCCGCAATTTGCGGATGTCCCACCCCTTCTAAGTGAAGTTCAACGGAACTTCTGAATTTACAGTTAATCTACCCCCTATCATCTAGCTGAAAGGCAAAACAACAACATTAATTATAAATACCAACACTTAAAACTAACAACACATCATTATTAAATATCAAATAATTCAACACAACCAAATACCATCATTATTCTTAAAATTAATACACCTTAACGCTAAACACAACTTATAACTAACATCGCAATGCGCAAATTAATTCTTAAATTAAGTGCAACTTACAACTAATATTTACACACACACACACACATACCACATTGCATTAAAGAACGCAACGTAGTATAAGAAGTTCAAATATATATAGGCCTACTATATATTTGAACCTCTTACCGAGTCGCCAACGACTTTTCGCTATGAAAACTCGTTGACGACTGACGCGAAAATCGGGCTCGTATCGCTCCTCGGGTTTTCGAGTGGTGGGGGTAATTAATGCAGTGGTGGGGAAATTGTTTCACTCCAGTACGGTCTTCAATCCACTCCAGTTCGCAGCAGTATAAAAATGAAACGAAGGAGTGGGGGTGGCGCATGCGCAGCGACGTAAAATCCAAGGTTTGAGGTTAGAACTTTCCGTGCACAGTAGAGCTAAATTGAGTAATACAGGACTCGGCGCATGCGCAATAGCGAGGAGTGATTCCGATCCGGAGAACTCGTTGCATTCGCAGCAGCGCTAAAGTGAGTAATACAGACTAGGCGCATTCACAGTAGCGCTAAAGTGAGTAATACATGACTAGGCGCCGTAGCGTGAAGTTGGCTCACTCCAGTACAAGTTATAGCAGCATAAAAATGAAACGAAGGAGTGGGAGCGGCGCATGCGCAGTGACGTAAAACCAAGGTTTGAGGTTAGAATTTTCCATGGTGGCTGCCATGTTTAATTCTGTTTCATTCAAACAATAGTAGTTCATGGCTGGCATGGGATGTGAAGTGTGGTAATTAGATGGGGTTAGCAACCGGTCGTGACCGGCCATTGACCGGTCATCGACCCGGCGGGGTTCCGCTTGAGTGACCACCGGGGGGGGGGGTTTAATCTCCATTTTTTATGAGGGGGAGGGGGGGGGGTTCCGCTTGATTAGTCACCGGGGGGGGGTTCCGCTTGAGTGAACACGGGAGGTTCCACTTGGGCGCTCATGCGGAACCGATCTTCTCACGCGATAACCGTTATAAAAGAAGATTGTTCATCGCACCGCGACCATTAATTAACTCGCATTTGTGTTGTTCGCATCCTTCCTACTTATTACATATACGTTTCGCCAACTTCATTATACAAGTCTAATTGCTACTAACCTGGAGTTTCATTTACATTAGCACATGTCGTCCTGTTTGAATCACCTTCGCGTGCTCGACGTTATATCTCATTCATCTGTCTTGTTGTGACTTCTACACATCTGATATACTTCTTGTGATGGATACGCAATGTTTGAAATTGAAACTTTTGCCGACACAACATATATTACGAAGTAATTCCAAACCTTCTGTTTCAAAGATTAAAACTAATTTAACAAAAGTAAGGAAGAAATTAAGTTTTAACCCGTTATACTCTGCTAGAACTTTGCAAGTTAGCGTTGACGATGGTGTTATTCACAACATTTTGCGTTCGATGTTACGTTTCCACAACTTCGAACTTGTTACACCTATCGACTGTGTTCAGCAGGTTTTCATATTTTACCCCCACCCTTCTTTATATAAGCGCGCTCACGACAGTTCCTGTTTCATTCTCCTGTACACTCTTCAGCTAACATGAACTAACTTTTAATTTATGCGAAGTTTTAATTCAACCCCGACATACTTTCCGTACCCCACATTATCAAGTTGAATTTCAGTTTTGTACCAACTTATAATTTATGCGCAATTTTAGTTCAACCGAGCGCCATCTCCACTCCCCCCATTGATTAATTCACCATCCGACAGGCCGGAAGCCCTAGGCCCCCATTAACTGACATCTACAGTCACGCATATATTTCGACGCGTCATGTTTCATTCTTCATTCTCGTTCTATCCGCGGAACTTAACACTTCTATCTACCTTCTCTCTCTCTCTTGTTATGACTGCGCTATGTTTGAAATGACTTTTATTTTCGTTCAACTATTAGAGTTTTTATTAACACCGTCGAATTACAATTTTGAACTAATTTTTAATTTAGTGCGAAGTTTTACTTCAACCCCGGTTAATTTATGCGCAAATTTAGTTCAACTCCCAGTTGTTGAATTTCAGTTTTGAACTTACTTTTAATTTATGCGCAAATTTAGTTCAACTCCCAATCGTTGAATTTCAGTTTTGAACCAACTTTTAATTTATGCGCGAATTTAGTTCAACCCCCCAGTTGCTGAATTTCAGTTTTGAACTAACCAATATTTTATGCGAAGTTTTAATTCAACCCCGGTTAATTTATGCGCAAATTTAGTTCAACCACCGATTGTTGAATTTCAGTTTTGAACCAACTTTTAATTTATGCGCAAATCTACTTCAAACCCTCACCCCACCTCCCCCAACCTCATTTAATATTCGACCGGAAGACACCTGCCCCGGAACATGGCTTCCGGCGGCACGTGGCCGGTTTTGAAAGTGGCTTTTTCTATCTACTGATGCAATATATTGATGTATTTTGTATTCAGCATTATTATTCGTATATTACCTATAATACTATCAAATTAAAAGTCCAAAATTTTAACTAATAAAATTTTAAATAATATCAGTACTTTACGGCAATATGTAACATTAATTTTTTTAAAATCTAAAATAATTCATTGGTTTAGTAATTGGGTGAATATTAACTGAATTCTCGGTAGAATTACGGCCAGTATGAAATGGCAAACTGTATGAAAGATTATTATTTTTACCGCTCTAGCGTTCTTATATTATTAAGGCAGGTTTGTTTAAATTGACAAGCTGTAATCAGAGATGAATTCGAAATGCAAAAACCTGCCTTAATACATGAAAATGTGAAGTCTATGGATACTCTATAAACGTTTGCCATTTTTTATTGTGTACGCTAATGTGCATTATTTATTGTAAGTACTCTACTTTCAAACTTCTAATAAAGCAAAAAAATACAATTGATTTCCTCTTACAAGCAAAGTTTGTACATGTAGGAATTAAATCAATAAACTTATTTAAAGTCATTACTATGTGTTGCACAATGTCAATTGTATTTTAAAATTTACTCACTCTACCATTCCACAATCAGTTTTCAAAACGGTGTTTTCTTGTTTTAGACAAACTTTTGCAATCAAAGACGAGTCCGAAAGTTGATCCTTTGTAATAGTAAAGTAACTTTTTCTACATACAATTGAAACTTATGCTGTTCATTATTACACAATTTTTTATTACTTCAATTTTGTCTAAGTGTTATTACACTGCAAAAAATAAATTGCAGTTTTTTTTATAAATTTTCAGTTTTAAGCCTACACCTTCCCGATAAAATGTCTTCTAAAAAAAGACTGTTTTTATTTGGAATTTTTTACAAGTTAAAATAAAATTTTTTTATGAAAGTAAAATCTACACCTTAATTAATTTTGTTAGTATAAATTTAAATTAAATAAAAAATGAATATAAATTGTTTTTAAAACTTATTTTTCAATTTATATCATGGATATATTTGGAACATATACACTGTTATAAACTTATCAATAAAAAATATTATGTATAGCATTTTAAAATTCGTAACAACATAAAAATTTTATGATGTTTCCTTAGAAATGCATAAGATAATTATTATTGATGTTTCAGCAAATAATTGAGTATGCAGCAATACCGACATATCAAGAGTCTATTTTTGTAGTTAATCTGTAAATGACGAGTTTGGTCTTTACTCAAATTTAATTAGTTAAAAACTAAAAAAAACCGGCATTTTATATTTTGATTTTTTCCCCTTTCATAGGGCCTACGCACAGATGAAACTCATTAATATATCTTTTTGCCTTTATCTATCTAATTTAATTTTTTTTAAACCCCATTTTTATATTAAGATACTTTTTTTGGATTTCTTCAGAAAAAACACTGCATATAATGTGAACATTTCAAATCTACGCCTTTTTGGTTAGTAAAAAAATCATAATGGCTACGGATAAACCCGTGCAATTCGGAAAACAATTTTTTCTGATTACTCTGTTTCACTTCAGTTAACTTCAATTAAAATTAATTTTGTTAAAATAATAAACTGTTTACTACAAATAGTATATACAACTTTTAAATAACAAGTTTACTTAAATTTAATTTTATTTTGATTTCAAGACCATTAGGCCTTATTTCTTAACGTTATGTAACTTATTATGAAATCATACAGATCTTATAAAAAAAGAGCAATGTGTTCTGAAATTAAATTTACTGTATTTAGAAATTCTAATGATGCATGCAAAAATTGTGTTATAAATATATCAAATACATTTCTGAAATTAAAATTACTTAACGTAAATAAAAGTGAAAAAATGTGTAGTGATTTGGTTTTGATTATTGTTCTTTTGTAACACATTTTTTAATGTTCACAACAGTTTTAAGTGTGAAAATGAATTTAACACTTAACGCTTCTCATCCCTTAGCCTCTTTCACTTTAAACTATAAAATTACCTTTACCAATACCGCATGCTAGTATTAGCATTGAGATTTTATGTAATTAAAACTATAAAAAACCTACTAAGTAGCACATTCACCTCTCAGATCTAAGGAACAGAAGGATTCTCCAAATTCCCCCAGGATTCATTGGCAGCTTGGCAAGCGCTGCGCCTACCTTCCCTTGTATTTATTGTATCAGCCACGGCCGTTGCCAAGGGCCCAATCTCGGAAATGCAATCCTCTCATCGCTGTCTCCAGTTAACTGATTTGTTCGAAAACCATCAAATAAATCGTCTCCTTTGGGCTAAATGAACGTTTATTGTGATTGTATTTACAACCAGTCGTTGGAGTAATGGAGACTCCCACATTTTGTATTCTTAGTGGATTAAAGTTCGGCGAACAGCTCGGTTAAGGGCGTCCAAAAGTTGTGGTATAAAAATTCATAATTGATAACATTATTATTTTTTAAGCACTTATATTGGCAATAATTAATTTTTATATTTTTTCTTCTCCGCGTAAAATGTGCAATTTATTTTAATTTTATTGTTTTTTAATAGTAAACTACCTATAAACTAATCATTCAATTACTTTATTAGCTCTTTGGAAATAAAATCAAGATTTTGATTGTGTCACAGGAAAAATAATTTAACGTCCCACAATTTAAGTAAAGGTAAAGTAATCGTTTACTTGTATATACAGTATGGTAAAACAGAAATTATACAAGTTCAAGTACGGATATATAACTTAATGGTTAAATTATGATAAAATTTAATTAAACTTTCATTAAACTAAAGTTTATTTGTTTACCAAGTTTATTATTCAATATTTCCACCAGTAAATTAAAACTAATGTTAAAGGTTTTCCAATATAAAACCTTGTTCTTTACACATAGTGTCTTGCCAATTTCATTAACCAACATTGACTGAAATAACAAAATATATTAATTAATGGCAAATGCTCGACCTTGATAGCAGGATCAGCTGGTATGTTAGTCAGTTTTATAGATTAATGGCCCAATTATCAATGGCACACCAACCTCTCCCCTGCCCATACCCCTGAGGTATCCCGCCTAACACTTGCCCCAAAACATGAATTATTACATCCCTTAGCATCACGAGTACCTCTTTTGGAAACTACTAACCTAATGGATGCTTAGAACAAGTTTACTTGGGTGATGTACTGATTGCCGTATTCAGAATATGTTCTTTTACGGATAATAAATTTTTCAAAATTTCAAGTTGTTCATTATTTTTAAAGTTTTTTTAGGATAGGGCTGATGAGATGCTATAAGACAAGAAAGTGATTTATATCACAACATAACATCAAATACATGTACAGGGTGTTTTTTTTATTTGTACCTTAATTTATTCAAAAACTAAAATAAAAGTTACTGTTCAGTTTGATATAAACTTCTATCAATGTTGGGGGACGAAAATTTAACATTAACATTTCATCCCCTTCTCACCACAATCCCAAATTTTTAAGTCATTTTTTGATTATATAGGCAAAACAATTTTTTTAATATTTTGGCATTTTTCTACAAACTTAACAGTTTGGGAGCTACAGGCAATTGAAGTTCATTTTTGGTCCCTTTTGGCAAACTTTAATGGCCTCTATCTCCCAAGTAAACCATTCACAAAACTCAAGAATATAACGTCTTAAATGTTTTAAGATACGTTTTTTTATAACAACATCAAATTTTTCTAATTTTACTACTTACCGGCCATATATTTGGGCATAAATTATAATTTTTAGGAGTTTATGATTATAATTTTTAGAAATGAAATTAAAATATCATTCTAAAAATTTGTTCTTAAATATTTTTTATTTTATTTAATAGATTCAAAGATATAGGCAATAAAATCTTGTCCTATGTTATTCTTAGGGGACTAAAAATGAACTTCATTTGCTTTTAGCTCCCTTACCATTACATTTAGAAAGAAATGTAAAGGAATTAAATAGACTTTATTTTGCGTATAAAATAAAAGAACGACATAAAAATTGGGGGTTCGTCTTTGAAATTTGATTAGGCGTTGGGGTGAGAAGGGGGTTAATGAGGGGATGAAATTTTCATGTTAAATTTTCCGTCTCCAAAGTTGATAGAAGTTTCCAGCAAACTGAACAGTAATATTTATTATAGTTTTGGAATAAATTAAGGTGAAAAAAAACACCCTGTATATTGAAGTTAACTATTTGTAACTTACCACATATTAAAAAGTACATTTGAAATTAAGTTTAGAAACAAAAGAGTTACTAACCAACATAACGAAAACAGAAAAAGGGATACTTTAAACGAAGTCTTACTAGTCAATATTCTCTGCACAGATGATGGCGTCATCAGTCACAAACTTGATCTGAACTTTGCAGAGTTATTGTCTTGATGTTTGAAACAAACGTATTGCTGAATGTTGTATTTCCTTCACACGTGCTGCAGTCATCATCACTCAAAATATTGAACTACCGTAAGTTATTACAGTGATCGATTGATAATATTGTTTTGAAACATAAGTCTTACTGCGTACAATATTTCGACTGAAACAATTTAAAGAAGATTTTAAAGACTAGACTCCTAAAGACAAAGTTGAATTCGAAAACAAATCTGGAATATACCAAATTAATTGTAGTGACTGTAATAAATTATATATTGGCCAAACAAAACGAACATTGAAAACGAAATTCAAAGAACATCAATCACATATCAAATTTAACCGCCCAGAAAAATCTGCAGTTGCTGATCATTGCCTACAGGACATCTACAGGACATTCAGTTTTAAACTCCAACCTGAAAATTCTAAAAGAAATAATGAAACCAAAATACCTCAATGCTTGGGAGACATACTACATTAAATTAACACAAGAAGACCTTTCATTAAATAATGATAATGGACCAATTCTAAATTCTCAGTTGTTAAATTCAAATTTTCTGAAAAAATATATAGTATATAGTGGATTTAAATAAAAATTTTATGTTTATTCTACTTTATTTTTATTTTTATGATTTATAATTTTACATATGACTGTATTTTTATCACATGTAATAATATTTACTTTTTGATTTGTGTTATGGAGAGATCTGAAGATGACAACTTGTTTGTCGAAAGGCCTCATCCAGTAAAAAATTATTAAATATTGGCTAACGAAAAAGAAAATTGTATTTTTATTTATTTTTTACTTCAGTGATTGTTTTTATGTGTAACATACATACAATCACACCTGTTAATACTGCAATATTATTAATTAACAATACACTATATTGATAATAATGTGTATTAAAAATCCACTTAATACTGGATATATTGCAGACAGTACTCCTTTCACAGATGATGAAGCTATCAGTCAAAATATTGAACTGAGTGGGTAAGTTAAGATTTATCTTCACCCCTGGGCCAGTAGCCCATTGTTGCGCAGTCGACAATGTTAACCATACGCTTTTAATGCAAAACATGGTATTTTATTCCCCTATTTCGAACACCTTTTTTCAACCGATTTTCTTTAAACTTAGTAAGTGTTTAGTTGAATAGTTATATTAGGCCCTCATACCTCGAAATTTCAAAAAATTAACATTAACTAATTATTAATTATTAAGGAAAATCGAGTTACTTTGCGTCGTCACAGAGAGTAATGTTTGTAAATTTTCAAAATTACGAGGTATGAGGGGTCTAATTTAACTATTCAACTTAACACCTACCAATTTAAAGATAATCTGTTGAAAAACGGTGTCCGAAACAGTGTAATAAAATACCATGTTTTAGCATAAAAGCCGTATGGTTAACATTGCCGACTGCGCAACAATAGGTTTGTAGCCCAGAGGAGAAGATGACTCTTAACTGAACAAGAAATCATATCACTTGAAGAATTGTTCTGATGGTATTGTATCGAAAAGTAAATATTACTACAGGCAATATTCTCTCCATAAATGCTGTAGTAATTAATTACAATCTTGAGCTGAGTAAAAAATGGGAATTGCTGCAGCCTGCTGTATTTCCTTCAAAGGCGCTGCAGTCAGCAGTCAAAATATAATTGAGTAAGTTATTGCACTTGAGTGACTGTCTGGATATATTATCTTGAAACGTGAATACTACATATAATATTTTAATTTTGCAGAGACGCTACAACAGTATTCCGACTCGATCTTGAAGTGAATATTGCATTTAAGTTGTAGTCTTTATGTATTAAAGCTACATATTACTGCAGACAATGTTATCCGCACAGAAGCTGCAGTCATCAGTCAGTGACATTCTTGAACTGAGTATTGCAGTGAGTGATTGTTGCAATCCATGAATACGGCAGACAAGATGTCGTCACAGGTGCTGAAAGACGTCAGTCACGATTTCGAACAGGATTTTTCACGTTAGTTATTCTTTGGAGGACTAATATTTAATTAATCTCCAATCTGGTTGGAATGATTATAAAGACTGCATCAGTAACTTCCCCTGTCGCAGCGGACTTGCCTACTCAGCGAATTTCTAAAGGAAATTGATATTTTGTTCTCAATAAACACCGTAGAAATGAATTGAATTTAGAGAAAATTGTTAAATTTAGAAAATTGAGATCCAAAAATGCCAAAAACCCATTTTTGACCCCTTTAAACACCGTAAAACCCCGTTCCCATAACCCGATCATGCTGGTTCGCGAACTCATGAAAATAGACCTGGTCTTACACCTCCATACCAAATTTCATAAAAATCGGAAAGCCCCTTCAAAAGTTATCAGTACCACGGACACACATATACTGTATATAAATAGATAGATAGATAGATAGGCCTACATAAATATATACATATATATGAAAATTAACAAATGGTATTTTTGGCTTCTGGGGACCTCAAAATGAAAAAGTAAAGTGGTCCCGGGCTTAGGTCTTACCATGGCTACTACCTTAATAGCGTATTCCCGAGAGGGAAATTCGCTAAAATGCATATAAGTGAATTTAAATGGCGGTTAATGGTTTTACATGCCGTTTTTAAGCGGAAAAAGATAACATTAATTGGGGACAAGCAAAACTATCTTTCCTAGATATCGCTTAGTGTGTAAATGTTATTGTAAAAGACATCTCTTAGTTGGTCTATTCTCTAATAACTGATTACACGTAGTGTCCGTTCCTTAGGTTCATAAATGATAGTCAAAGTTTTATAAAACTGGTAAAATAATTCATTTAATTTGAAATAGAAATAAGGTAGTGATTTGTTATTCTTTATACCTTTGAAAATGTTCGTGCATTTGGATTATTGTTTTTATTTTCATATTTGTAACGTAGTTTCATAAACTTGGATTGACCGTAAAAGACCATTACAGATGTTACAACACCAATAGAACAAACACAAACACCAAATGAATAACAAAAATTATATTTTGCATTTAGATGAATTTTACCAACTATTGTTTTGTCCATGTTTCTAAGGACAAATATAGTTCTTGGAAGGTTATTATTTATTTTAATAAGCCCCAGCAATATTTGAATGTCACGAAGATAATTTCAACTTTTCGCCTTTCCCATCTCTATATTGAAATTTCTTTGGCATTTAAATTATTTATTTATTTCCATCACCTGCCGGTGTGCAGCCTATTCACATTTGCTTTCCCTCACATAAATAATCAATATTCCTGGTTAAAGTGTAAATATTCAAACAAAGTATCCAAGAGAGCTTTATTGTTAATATTGATAATTAATTACTTTTATGAGTATAAGACATGTGCTATAAAGATTTTAGATTATTTAATTTCTGAATTCTTTTAGACAATTCTTAGTAACAACCAAGTAGATAAATTATATAAAATTAAAGTTTTTCCCCATAATTCCAGTTTGGAAACGGTTATTTACCGCTTGGCAAAACGCGGGCAGCTGGATTAAACTGAGATTTCACATGGTTTACCCGATTATATCCACTGTTGGCGTTATGAATGCCTTCGAACACTCGACCATTTATTGTTACTAAAGTTAATCAAATCAATAAAGTGAATATACCCACTTGATACATAACTGTTATACATGTAAGGGTTATACATATTTAAATACTAAGCTACAAATGTATCTGTATTTTGTTAATAAAATTATTTTAAATAATTAGTGTGTGGCTTAAACCTTTTTTAAGCTTTGTAAAAACTAACTGTCATTCAGTCAGTTTGCCTTTTATATTTAACACGAAACATTTAATTACAAAATAATATTTTTTATAGCACAAGAAATAATGAAACCATTTTTGCCTAATGCCGCCTCTAAAATATCAAAGATTTTACATACTCGATCTTAAGAAAACTCATCAGACTGGCATTTCAACTAACATAACAAATATCACAGAAAAAAAACATTATAGAACAGTAAAGTATTCCGCTTTAATACTTAATTTAACTCTATAACATTAAAATATTAACTCCAAACTTCTCTTACACCTAAGAGCAAATTACTTTTGTAAACAATATTTAATTTATAAGTAAAAAGCAACAATTGTTGTTTAACCCTACACATTACAATTATGTATTCCGAATATTATTTAAATCGCACTTGACTAATTATTTGTACTAACCATCTCTTAGATACTTACGTGTGACGGTCATTTCTTAATTAAAACAACGGATTCCCACAAACGCTCTAAAGATTAAGGGATTCACGTTTTCAAAACTCAGTGACATGAAAGTCCCCATACATGTCATAAATCACGTCAAGCCCTGCACTGAGCGCGCTTGTATATTCTGTACATGCAGTGGGGGCTTCGCCATTGACTGTTTTATTCAAACTTTGTAAGCGTCTTTGAATAAGGTAAAACAACCAACGAAATCACGCGGCATCAGGTAACAATTTGAACAATTTTGACTAGTGTACTTGATATTCTTTTAATGATAAAAATTAAATTTTTAAACAGGAGTTGAAACTCTTTGTTCAACGAATTATAACTTTAGAAACTGACACAATAAAGTAATACATTATCTGCTTCCTTAACCTATATAAATTTTTCAACACATGTTTACAAAATATAAGTGGCAAAATTTACACAATGAACACATATAAATAACATGCTTCAAATTTTTAAAAAACCTGTTTTTTCTTCATGGTCATCAGGTAATCCAAGAGTCCTCTTGGTTCCTCTTGGTGTAGATAACTGTACTAGTACTATTTAAACGTTTACCAGTTAGCATAGTTAGATTAAATCGAAATATTTATGTTCCTTTGTTTTTCAGATTTGCCAATCAGTTGTCACATTTCAAAATAGCTTGTAAAATCTCTCATTCCTGGTTTTTCTTTTGAAATCTTTACTGTTGTTGCACTATTGTCATCTTATTATTCTTGGGTTTTAAATATAAATTGTTGCTGTCATAATATAAAAAAGTATGTTTGAATGCTTTAAACTATTTTACATTTTAGTTATTTTTAACATTCTATACTATTTGTTATGCATCCAATATTTATTTATTGCTTATTGCATTGCCCACAAGATTTTTACAAAACGTGTGTTATGTCCTTAATGCAACCTATCCACTCATATTGTCGTTGTCACGAGTCAGATATAATATATTATTTCACTTAAGTTTATTATGTAATTTTTGCTTATTTATTTAGCATAAATTGTGTCATTAATCCTATTGTAACAGAAAAATATATTTGTATTTTTAATGTATTATTTAATTGCATGTAAATGTCTTTGCAAAGTCATTCTCCCATTTGAAAAAATAAATAAACTAGTAAAACTGTTTGAAGTGCCAATTATTTTTTGTTTAATAAAACATGAAGACTAGTAGAAGTTTAGATGCAATCTGAAATGTCAAAACTGTTGCTATCAACATAAAGTACAATTCGTCATGCTTTCATGTACATGCGCAAACTAAACTAGACACACAGAGTAATATGCAAACACCAAGAGATTTCAGCTGTGCTACGGTATCAAATATACTTGAAGTGACGGAATTTCGTTTGACTGAGGTAAACCCAGCTCTCGGTCTCAGTTGAATTTCTAAATCAAGTGCTTTCAAGTGATGTTCTCAGCTATGAGGCTTTAAATTCGTAATAAGTACTTCCTTATTATTATTCTAAAATAGTTTATTGTTGTTTTAATAATTGGATATTTTATAACTTTTTTACAAAAAACAAAGTAATCCAATATTGTAATTACTTAAAATTACTACAACGTTTACAGTGGTTTTAGTGGAAATTTATAGAGGTTAAGATTTGCTAAAAATGAATATCAAGTATCCAATTCATTATAACAATATCAGACCGATTTTCAGATGAACAATTAACTTAAAACTTATTTTTTTAACCATGGCATCCCCCTAAAATAAAACTATTAGTGCAAAATAAATCTAACCAGCCTCATGATATAATAGAGAAAATATGATATGAAAGTGTGTAATGGAACAGGTTGCTATATCATATTTAATTTTGTTTGTGAATATTGTGAACCTGGTTGTGATGGATAACTTTTACATAGAAGGATTAAATGATCTTTTCATCATTTAGTTAAGTTATATTATAAGGGAAATTAGGGGTCGGTTAGGGGGTCACCTAATATGTACCTAATGTAGAAAAACCTAATCAATCATTTAATATTTACTATAGAAATATTTCAAAGAATGAATTATCCGTTTCATAAAATTTGATATGGTACATCCGTTTTCTAGAAGATTATTTTACAGTCTAACTGTTATAGTCTGGTAAAATGGTACATACACATGAGTTGTAACAATATAAAATTTGAAAATGGCCTGCCACCGTGCTTTGGAGGATACGTTAAGTAAGTACCAAGTAAGTATGTTAAGGACTATTGGTCCCTCATACAAAATAACTCGTTTGAGACACTCTTGAAAACTAATATTAGACGATGGCTATACGGTTACACATATTTTTCCTTAGGGAATAGGACTTTTTAACAAGAACAGCTGCATATGCAGACTATTAGTAGTATATCACAACCCTCGGTGACGGCAATGCTTGTTTATGTGTGTCGTAACCGATAAGTATGTGGCTGATCCGAGAACGACTCGTCGAGACAGGTCCATTTTTGTGATTCACCTCATCATTCAATAGGAATAAAACATTGGATCAGAATGAAAAGTCCTCTTGAAACTTCTGAAATCGCTTCCCATCAAAATTCGTATTCAAAATAGGCCTGAGTAACGCTTATTAAAACTTTATATTTTGTTTGATTAATTTTATATTCAATTTATTATCCTCGACTGAACTTAAAGAAAAAACTGGTTTTATGTTTAGACAGAGACAAACAATACGCTAAAGTAAGGGTTTTAGTTTATTTAATGCCGAGTAATGTGTTAGTCACAAAGAAGTATTTTCCTGCTCAATTCACATCTGGGCAAAAAATATAACGCGAAATTCCTGGAATTTTATTGTTGTCAAGTCAACCTTTCCACTTGAGGCTGCTACTGAGAATAAACATAAACTGAGCAAGTTCGTGTTTGGCTTATATTTTCCTACAATATGAACAAGGTAAGTATATAAGAATAGGGATTATTGTTGGAAATCATATTCTAAGCCTTAATATGGCTGCTGTATACTTTAATGATAAAATCATGTAGGGTATTTTATATCCATTTTTTTTTATTTTCAAAAGATGTGTGTCAAATACAATATATCTACTAAGATCTTCGAATTACCTTTGTGTTCCTTTGCAGGAATGAAAATTCTTTAGTTAAGATCTCAAAAAATAACAATTATGGTATCATTAAGTAAAAATAAGGGTATGAATTTATGTAATTTTATGAAAATTTTTTATAATAGTAGTTCGTTTATTTACGAAATACAGTACTATCGAAACCTATTGCACTGAATATATTTAAAACAGCCAATTTTAGGTAATATGGCAAAAATAACATATGTTATGAGAAAATGAATTGATTCATGATCAAAACCATGGATGATGCTTAAAATTATACAAAAATAAAACCAATAATAAATAAAAAATCCTTAAGTTATTTGTAAACTGTTAAATATCACTAACCATCGCCTAAGGGAAAAGAAATAATACAACACATATAATAACTTTTGATGACAATTGCAGAAAATAATTTCTCTTGGAAGATCAAATATATATGAAAAGGCTTTCCTAGATTAAAGACGGCTAGATAGCAATACATTCAGTCTGTCTGTGAAGCTTCAGATTAATTTTTAGTATATTCCCTTGACGAATTAGTTCAAAATTATTACATATATTTATATAGTTTTATTACAAATTTTAAAATGCTTTAGCTGTTAGTTTTGTAAAACTTATATTAAGTAAATGTTTTCAAAATTTAGTGTTAGTATTTGGCGTTAGTTGTTTTAGGAGGATCTTATGCTTAATTTTATGAGTCATATAGAAACAACATCATTATGATGAAGATTCTGTTAATTAAAGATTCTTAATTGACTTAAATATACTGTTGAATTTAGTGTTTTAACGAGTTTTTCTTAAGATCCCTATAAATATATATATTTTTCAATTTTATACTTCACACGAATATGAAATTCTTTCCAATCTAGGCTGTGATAACCGTCAAAGGCGGGTTACCAGATTGGTCAAATCATATCTGCTACCGTATCTGGCTTGTAATCAACGTGCCTTGCTATCCTTCTCTCCTATGCTCCTATTGTTAATGGGTGTTCATAAAGTCCTGCCCTGATAAAGAAATCGAATAGCATGAAAACAAATGATGGTGGAATAATGTTTTATTTACAGTTTTAACAAGTGACTTCTTAAGTTTTATTTACATATGTTCAAACTCAATAAAATTCTATGTGTCGATTAGGGTTGCCTGTAAATATTCCAGGCGACTTTTTCTTTTTTCCCATATTTTGGTTAACATTTAATGAATATCAGACTGCACTGCATTTCTTATTCTCTCTCCTGGTGACTCTAAATCAAGAGCTGGGGTAGAACACACTACGTCTTTGACAAAACCCCACATAAAAAAGTCCAGAGGAGTAAAGTCTGGTGACCGAGGTGGCAATTTAGTCGGGCGATCACCCCCAATCCACCGTGACTTCAGTGATGCGCGGGCGTCAAGTTCGTTTCTTGTCACACACACTGCCCCTGTCACAAAAATATGGGTACCACCTCTAGATACTTTTTACATCAGGTGCTGGTGTTCTAAATGTTTGCACAAAAAGTCTTTGGACAGTTCCGGTAATGGTGGACTGGGTTTCATAGAACCAAAGGACACACTGTTACTTCTTGTGGAGGCTAACCATTTCTGATTTGCTTTTGTACAGAATTTAAAGAAAACTGCATTGTTGTCAAACAGCTAAACAAAGGTGTTACCAACTTAATAATAAATAAAACTAGATTAAATTCTCTTCAAAAGAAGCAATATAAGTTTCGTGTGGCTCTAATGGTTTCTGTACAGCAAAGCTATCAAATCAGGGCAAGACTTTATGAACACCCGGTATTTCTCCCCATAATCTTATAGTAACGACAAAAACATTATTAGGTATGTTTTTGTTGTATGTTTTTGAGGAAAAATATTATGTAAAATAATCCTTTGGATTTTATAAATAAATGTGAACACATAAAACACACAAAATTATATATTTTTATCAAAGAAAGTCTGAAATAGATTAATGCTTTTGTTGTTATTTTAGTGAAATAAACAGCATATTTTTAAAGAATTAAGATTACTGTTTTTTTTTCGTATAGTTTTTAGACAGTTTTCCGAAGTACAATTCATGTTTTTAAAGTTTAAAAAGAAAGTTTTATTTATATCACTTATTTAGAAAGACTTATTTAAGGAATAAATAGACCAAAATTAAATAAATTTAATTTTTGACGCATGATACAATTATTGTCAAAAACAAAATCCAGTATAATAAAATATTATAATTCTGTAAGTGATTTTTTTTGTATGTGTAATCCTGAAACGGATGATGAGCAACTGTCATGTTTTTCTCTTATTGCCACTTCTCTTTATTATGTTAATTTTTTGTTTCAGCTCAAGGACTATGATTTCTTTAAAAATCCATTTTAAAAATCTATATATGTTTTAACCATAGACGAAATTAATCATCCATTCATGACGTGTGTCCTAAGATTGTAAAGTGTGCTTTGGAGGTGGATGGTCTAAGTTAACAATATTACTAAAATATCATCGATAAAATGAAATCTCCTGGAAAATTTCTTAGTAAAATGCCGGTAATCCACTAAGAACTACATTGTTTTGATTTTATGATTAGGGGCTTTTGGTCCTGTAAGCCACACATAACAATATTATTTCTACTAACATTCAGCAGACTTGGATTCAATGGCAACTAAAATCCATAAAATATAGCAGTCTTTTATTTAAAAATTGATAGACATTTGAAAGTGACACGCGCTAGCAGCAGCCAGTGCAACTGGCAACAATGGACCTCCTCAACTTGTGTCGCAGATGTCTCAGATGAAACTGCAGTTTGGAAAAAGTACAGTCACCGAACTGTACACAACGGGATTGCTTCCCTACAATACCGGGTAGCATATCACTTGCTGCCGGTGACTTTACCGAGATGAACTTTATTTGTTTTCGTTTTTTTTGTGATCATTTTGATTTCATGGATGGTTTAATTATTAAAGTTTACTTGTAACCATCGATGTATTTAAAAAAAGGTTTTTTGTAAACAAAGGGTATTTACAAACAACCTGGAAATATTTTGTTTGCAATATTAAGACGAGGAAATGAAAAAGCTCAAACAAACAAGGTTCTAAAACTTGTTTCGAGATAATGAAAAATCTCAAACAAACAGGGGTCTAAATGCGTATTTAAGCAGCTAGCCACAATTTCTTTTACCCATAATAATTTTTATTGCCGTAACGGAGCGCAGCGAACGAGTAACATTTACACACCGATGCTTGTAACAGAGCTTTCTAAAAGCATTATTCTCAAGCCAAGTAGGCCTCACGTTTACTCATGCACTTTTAAATATATCCACTGAATAATATGTACACATATTTTGAAAACAAATGTTGATACACTGTTAAAACTGTGTGTTCTCAGTAACTAATGAGCCGTTCTCCACTATTTATATTTCAATTTAAATGGTATGATATTTATATTTGCAGAATTCCTTCAAATTCACGGTTGCCCTTAGGATTACGTGCTGCTATACCGCTTTAAAGTTATGGACAATGCAATTCTTATGGTGGATTAAAAATTTTGTTAACATTACCAGCTGTTTGATAGTCAGCTGTGAGAATATTGTTAAAGTATTGATGACCTTACTTTTGGTATAACAAAGTCTTATACCGCAGTGGAGCATGACCAGTTATCTACTTAAAATGAGTTCGCTTTATTAAATTATTATAAGGTGCCGATGTGATGAATTGAAAATACAACAACCAGTCTATAACAATATTCTGATAATCTATAACAAAACTCTGATATTTTATAATAGTTTCTATTACAAAATTCGTGTCCATAAGATATTGCAAAGACTGCGAGGTGAAGCTCTACTACGAATGCCTGACAAATATAAAAAAATCCATACATAAAAAGTCGATATAAAATAGTATAAAATAAAATTTTATAAAGGTAAACCTTTTGGGACCAGTACATGTAACGATGCAAGTCCCATATGAAACGTCTCATTGAGCAGGTTGTTTCGCATGAGAAGATGTTTAAGCTACTTTTTAGATACCCAACATTAGAATAAAACTAAATATTCCTAACTTAAAACGGTTATTAGACTATTATTACTTCCGTGCTGTTATACCAAATTATGTTTTTACAATTTTATTTTAATACAATTTTTTTAACTATTTAATCGCACAGGTTTATTTGGTTGAGTCCTGTTAACTTGTTATAATCGTGAACAAAGCAATTCCTTTAAATTTCTTGAAAAAAAAATCGGTTCCTAAACTTCCAAACATGTTTAAAATGGCAAATAGATCAAAACTACGTCAAAAATAGAAAGCTAAAAAAAAGTTAATTTTCTCCTTTTTAAACATTTTTAAAGAAAAAAAATTAAATATTTAATTTGTAATCTTACTTAACCTTAAGTTAACGTAATAATTATTGTTGAGTAAGAAATGAAAATAAAAATAGGTTAGTACAACTATAATATAATAAGCGAAAATATAGTAGCCATATTACAATATTTGTACAGTACCTAAATAATTTTTCGAAGTATAGTTACTTCGGGTATAGTATAGAGAAGTACAGTTTATATATTTCTCTACTTTAAGATATTTTGCCTTAAATATGATAACGAAATTTTGTTGAATTTATCATTAAGGATATTTGGGCACGAGCGTACTTGAAATATACATTCCATGAATATAATACGTGATGAAATTACAGAAGAAATAAACAATAATAATTGTTAATTTAAATACTCAGTGAATAGTACTCATATTTAAATAAATTAAAAGTCACGCAGCTATGAGACATTAGAAAAAAACTATTTACTTTATTTTCAAAAAGAGATAATCAAATTCAACAGAACATCAACCGGAAAATCTCCATGACATGGGCATTGTGTTGGGTGCAGTGGAGAAAAAAGATCTTGAGCCGTTTTGCTCCACCGAGTCCTTTCATAGCCAAGACCAAGATCTTGCAATGTTCTCAAGAGATTCTCAATTCTAGATTACATTTTGATTGTTGAACTACATGATTTTTATATTTAACTTTCTAATCTATCGTCCAACAAAAAATCTAAATAAGTGTAATAATAGTTTATTATATGTTTTAAAAATGCATTTTAAGTAATATTTTACAATTATAGGCCTACTTGAAATATTTTTAAATTATTTAAAAATTGAAATTGACATGATACAAACATTTTACAACACACGACACACATGGTATGAAATGTGTGTACTTTAAATCGTCTAACGAAGCTCTTGAAGCGAATTAATTTATTGTTCCTGTATAGCTTGATAATGGCAGAATTGCCGAACAATATAGCACTAAACACTTCAAGTTAGAACTGTAGACGGAGGTAACTTATTAATATTGTATTACTAGCTAACAGCCCGTCAAAAATGACAGATAATTTGTATGATGATTATACAAGAATGTGAGGTTCTTTTAAGTTTGAATGGTCACAAAATTTATGTAAACATGCCTTGCATTAGCTATTAAGTTTCCTTGATTTAGGTTGTATCTGTCAATGATCGAAGAATTGAAGATGTCTGTTTTGTTTATAAAAACAATTTGTAAATTAGCAGTAGTGCATGGTGTTAAATTTCAGTGTAGGATAGTAGGATATGAATCACCTAGAGAAGTAACCAAATTGACAAAAACTCGTCTTAGATTGGTCTAAATAAGGTATAATTTACATTTTGCGCCGTTATAAGGGATTTTTCGAGAGATACCATATTTTTCCTCTCATCTAGGGTCCATAAAAATCCATTGACACAAAAACAACCACGATCCGTAGATTAGTTCTCTCTCTAGATCCTTAAATGCACTCTTTTATTATGTCAAATCGCAGTTCCGGAACTAACACTATGAATTGTTATAACCAATAACCGGGCGTTATACATGTAATTATTATGCATGTAATTAGTAGATCTGAAACATTTTTATAAATCAATAAGAACTGCTAATGTCACATGTAGTGTGCTTATATATCACAGCCTTTGGTAATGCGCGTTGTAGATGTCGTTACCTATCCGTATGTGGCTAATCCCAGATTGACTCGTCCAGACAGTAGGTCTCATAGATCTCTATATAGATCTCTACATAGTAGGTGTGACATGGTGACATGGTGTGATATGCTTCGGTTTCAAATAGAACTTACCAGAATAGCCATATTTATTTCCTAACAAACTAACTTTGATAATCACAAAAACCATAAACTTAGTTCCAGAAAGGAGTATTTAATCATCCATGTTGTTGTTTCAATAAGTAAAGTTGCTGTTTCAACATTGTTACTACAGCATTAGTCTACGAGTAAAGCAAACAGGTTATCTAGATTAATTCCGGGAAAATTGAGAATTATAATGGTGGAAAACACTTTTTGGACTAGAAATAATAATATTGTAGATCGTTTCATTCTCACAATTTTTAACTCGTTATATTCTAAATTCTTGATATTTTTATTTTTTGTGCGTATACAAATATAAAATAGCTATACAACTCTTTAAATGTAAAATAAAACTGACATTTTTATGTACATCTAAAAAATTCATGTGAAATACATTTTGGTTTTCTCTTAAACAAATGCTGCGTTTAGTTAGGTATTAAGGTACAATAAATTCTTCATTAGTAAACTAAGTTACCTAGGTTTGTGGTATGGAAATGAAAATGAAAAATTTCGCGACTTTAACCACTAAACTAAACTTAGAAAATTAGAATAAATGCTACAATATAGTTTTCAATTGGGTTTGCAAAATTTCGATACTTAAAACTAGTTATTTTTGCAACAAATTAAAATATAAATAATATTTGTGCTTTGTAATAAGAATTCAAGTAACTTCGGCCATAGTACAATGAGAGCGTGATTAAAATAAGTATTAAAACCAAATACTGTTTCAGCATAGTTGTAGAATTAAGTAAAAATATAAATATTTTGATGTTAAAAGATATTTGTGAAGTTAAAATGACATTGTATTGTATCAACTGGATTAACTCTGAGTTTTGGCAAAACTGCCAATATCACTTAAAAGTTTTTATTGGATGGCTGGCCAAGTTAGACTTTCAAACTTTCCATACACATAATTTCACCGATTATCTTAAAAACTATTGGTTGGATTTCTGCATAAGTAACACATTATTCAAAACACATTTGATTATTATTCAACAAAGATAATGATTTTATTTAGTCCAACCAGACAAAGTATTTTTTTATGATAAAACATTACTGTTTCTTGAAAAACTCAAATTATTTTAAAACTAAATTTGATGTTTAAGCAATTTATTCTCCTTTACTCACACTAAAGACCTGGATATTTGTTTGTAAATTACAAAGTACATCTTAAAGAGTAAGTGTATCGGAATTACTTTCAGAGGAACTCTCTCCTGTTCAAGTCACGTTGAGACAGATTAAAAGCGATGTTCCTAGAATTTTATTTCGTTGGCGAAAAGTCAAGATTTCCACCTAAGGCTGACTTTCAAATAAACATTAACTTTAATGCTGTGTTTGTTTATCTATATTTACGGACTTGTGCATAAATACAAATGATACCTGATGAGAAATTATGCTTTTTCTCCAAATATTAAGATGTACTGGTGAGAGATAACTTACCCAAACGAGTTTTGTAGCAGGTCCAATTTATGGTTATTATTAAGCGAAACCTTCCAAATATATTATGTTTATCCTCCCATGTTATAAATACCATAAGAAATACTCAAAGAGAAATTTATTTTTCAAAAATGTTTTTCAACAAAATTGGTAATATATTGATTTATTTTAAATAACTTTTATGAAAGAATCAATCTGCAAAAAGTGCACTATTTTAAAGTTCCAAATCCGTAAAATAACTACGTGTAAACTAAAACAGTTATTATTGTAAGTGAAATAATTGCACCGCCAGCTGTGTGGGGTGCTGTTGTAACTCCCCAGTGTTCTTGTCATCAGTCTGGGACTGTGATCTGTTATCATTAATTATCTTTGCTATCAAACCGTTCTCACTGTCCAGAATTTTCTTATCGCAAAAACCGTGTTTCTAGCAAATAAAGTAACAAAAAATTATTTCTTTGTTAATAATAATTCATCACGATAATTTAACTCAAAATAGTATATTTGTTCTCATCTGCTGGAATATGCACTGATTGCAATGATTATCAAATTAAAATAAGTAACGTAACCTATACTGTATAAAATATAATATTGCTCTAAATGATAATTACATGAGCTTTAAAAATCTATATAGGGGCCGTCCATAAATTACGTCATTGCTTTTTGGCCATTTTTGGACCCCCCCTCCCTAAAATCATCCTACCATCATAATTTTCCTGACCCCCCTCTCGGAAAAATGACGTAATTTTTTAGAAACCTCGGTTTTAAGTAAAAATAAAGCTTTTGAAACGCTACATGATAAACTAAAAAAATGACCAATCAAATCTGAATTTGCCTTCAGAAATAAAGCCAAAATGACTCCCTCAATGGATCAATAAACTATAAAACAATGCCTTAAAATAGTCTAATGTATTTTATAGATAATTATTTTATAACAGTTGAGTTGTGTTAGAATTTATCATGTTTTACTGTTAAAATTTGATATAAAACATTAAATTTAAAATGACGTCATATCAAAGCCGACCCCCCCCCCCTATTTTCAGATGACGTAATTTATGGACGACCCCATACTGTATTTTTATGTACTATAAAATACTTCATATAATTCATAAATAGTTTTCCAACCTAATTTAGTTTTCAACATTATTCAAATAAAATGCGTATGTAGGTAATGAATGTGTGAAACAATGGCAGGGTTAATGGTACACAGTACGAAGAACACGGCACCTCCTCACTGATTTGGAATTATGGCTTTGTCTAGATCACGGAGAGGTAAGTATCTTTCGGATCATGGATACTTAAGTCCGTATCTCACCTCTTTCTGGTGCATTTACCCTGTACATCATGAAGATTAGTAGGGTAAGGAAGATGGTTAAAGAACACTCAGATGTAGGGAATGTAGGGAAGACGCTCTAGGAAAAAAACAGATGGTAATCAAGTGCTCCAGTCTCGTATGACGTATTCAAGAGAGGGAGCAAGAGGTTGCATGAACATAGATGATGACTAATGATGGAAGAGGCAGAGGCCACACATTGCGATGGCTAGTCGATGTTCTTGTCTAGTCATGCGTTGTGCCAATGCAAAAGTGCAAAATTCTTGAAAATATTTCTGACAGCTATAACTAAAGACGACGCTAATCAGAGTTTTCGCTCGGAATTCGAGATCAAGTTTTAAGTATTCCACTCTTCGTACAATTTCTGCAAAATTAGTCACAATGGAAACGAAATTCATATGTTGGTTTTTCATCTTAGTTAAAATTTTGTATATCGGTGGTAAAAATCAAACAATAGAAAAATGGAGACAGTTATCTTAAAATTATCGTTACTATTTATTAGGTTCGTTCATTGAGTTTCTTTTAAGTTAATTAGACATTATTTGACCACGTTTTAAAAGCGAAGTAAATAAATGTTTGTTGTGGTGTTAACAATATCCAATTTGTACCCTTTAGAGATTTGAATCAACATACGAATGAAAAAATAAAGTATACAAATTACCTGGGAAGCATTTTATAATCATAGAAAGTAAAAATCAAACTTATAAACTTTCTTCGTTCCGACCACGATGAGGTAGCTTCATGAAGGCGTTGAGAGAAAGTTGTTGGCCATTTCATCTCTGTCCGAGACGATCGCCTTCTCCATCTTCTACCCAGACCAGAGATTATTGAGGTCTTTAGTTTTGGATACTGATCATTCCATTTTGTCTCAGCAAACCACCTAATATTATTTCTGGAAAATGTCAAAATGATTATCGATAAATTTATCATATAAAGTTATAAAAATTATAAAACTAGAACCAAACAATAAAATGTATTAAGTATCCTACGTACATAAGACAACTGTCAAAACATAAAATGAATAATTTAAAGAGGGGTTTCTTCAATTTTATCATTTATTAGTATCATTCGAATTAGTAAACTCCTTCTATCACATCTTCTAACAATAATATTTTCTCGAGTCAACTTCTTAAAATGGGTAATTCGGATCAGTAATGGAATTCAGAAAAAAATTCAAGGACATTAATATTATAAAAAATCTATTTATTGGTTACAAAAAATATTCTTGCACACTCTTTAATCATACAAACATATTGCGTTTCAAGGACTGAAATGTTACAGGAAATTGAGGATCTGAAGAGAACATTGCCAAATCTTGGTCTTGGTTATGAAAAGATCCACTGGAGAAAAATGGCTTGAGCAGTTATTACTCTCCAATACACCCTATACAATTCTCAAGTAATGGATATCATACAGTTTTGGTATTTGTAATTGGTTTGACTTAATGTCTACTAATAAATTTGGAGATATAAATTGAATTAGTAGCTTACATATTGCAAATAAAAACCATTTCTGAGATTAAATCTTGTTACCCAACCTCAAAGTAAAAGCTATATGAGTAAAAACGTAAAAACATTATAAAAATAGTATTTTATTAAATTAAAATAATTAAAAAATACTAAAAATCCTGGTATCATAATACAGTGTTTGATACATGTACATGAAATATAAAAAATAAACTTCGAAATAAAAAAAGCCTGTTTTAAATGGAGGGATTAAAAATTTCCTTCCTTAAAAAAGTTATTTTCCCATAAATCAGCTGCAACATTTAAATGGAACTTCTCATGTGAAACAACGCGCTCGATGATGCGTTTCTGATGGACCTGATCCTGTTATATTTATTGGTTTCAAAGAATTGGAGTTTCACCCTTCACAACGTTAAAATATGTTAAGCTTTTCAACTGAAACAGGGTGTCCAGCTTCAACCTTTACTAACTTTTCCAGGTTATTCAGCAAGCCTAAATAAACAAAATGTTCATATATGTTCTAAAAGTTTTAGAAAGTATAATTAAGTTTATATAAATATTTTTTTATATTTTGGGTTGCTGAATAATCTAAAAAAGTTTGTAAAGGTTGAAGCTGGACACCCTGTATACTGATTTTTCTTAAAGCTAATGTAAGTTCCTAAAATATTCCCTTGCATATTTCGTACTTTGTTTATCATTGTGTACCTGCACTTAAACTCAAATTAAATAACGTCATTGTCATAAAATACTATTTAAAATATCATAATGTTGAATTATTTAGTTTATTTCGCTACAGTCATCTGACAAAAGTATTATATTAAAATAACTTTTTGACTTTTTACTAAGCATTAAATATATATGAACTACGTGTTTCCGAGATTAATATGTCTTCCTCTCCATCACATCCGCTGACGTCATTTCCGAAACTGCTCATCATAAATCCAACTTCCGGTGAAGTAAGTAACATACTAAGATTGAAATTAAATTATTCTTATATTACATTCTTGTACTGTGGTCACGGTTGGTGAATTTTTTCAATATCACAAATTAATCCCGGAGTATAACTTATTAACTTTCAAAGTTTAATGTCAAATATTCCTCAATAATAAGGCCAATTGGCTTATTTGAGGCCATAGAACGTCCATAGTTATCAGTTACCCAAATGTTACAAGTTTTACTTATATAGAGGAAGATTTCAGCATTGCAATAATTAAATTGGTTTAGTTTTTTATTGTGAGTTTTTCGTACCTATTACAATACCTCTTTATTAATTTATAGGTTTTGTAGCAGTAATAGTAAGCCCACCCACCACACGAGTACCCCACTAATCTCCCTAATAATATATTAGCCAACAACATTTAATACATTAAAATCATCTGACTAGCAACCGAAATAGTAGTTTTCATCACTAGAAGCAAAAGTGGGTCTTTTTGGTGGGTCTTCGGCTGGTCTCGAGGCGCAGCTGAGTTTTTAAAAACGATTAAGCATCAAAAAGACACTTTTGCTCCGAGTGATGAACAACGTTTTTTATCATAATGCAAAATTAGACTTTTGATCGTTAAAAATATTAACTATTAAGTTGTATTTTCGAAGTTATATTTACAAAGTAAGTAATATGCAGTGTTTACATTTCTGTTATTTACAAACAATGCTCTTTATAACGTTTGAATTTCAAAAATTCTGCTCCTCAAAATTAATAAATCAATAATAATATACTTAGCAAACAGCTGACTTTTCAGTACTAGGACCTAAAAAATTCTCCAGATGATTTTTCAGTCCTAGGACAAAAAATAATCGGTTTTGGTACTATTGAGAGAACAAAAACAGGCTGATTTCGTGCAGAATGATAAAAAAATTGTTACATTCACGATCATCTCCGATGCAAAACCAGGACGAGATGGAGTCAGGTAGATGTTGACACACGGCTGTATTTCTGTCTCTGTCGCCTTCACTTCCGGTTTCATCACCGACCCACTTCCGGTGCCCGGGCCCAGTCGCAACGTAGGCTGTCAAGTTGATTAATTGTGGCCACAAAATATTTAAAACTCCACCATCATGTTTCTGGTTTAATTAACTTCCGTCTGTTGCAATTACACTACAGTAGTTATATCCACTATTAATTTAATCTTTTATTCTTTCAAATTAATTTTTTTATCTTGTCTTACCATTTTAGGTCTGGGTTGCATATGAATTTACTGCTTTTATATTTTTGTATTATTTATTTTATTTTAACTTATGTCTTGTATTCGAGTTATTAGGTGTGCAATACAACCAATATAGAAAATCCAAACTCGAAATGAAGTTTTTTTTAATACAATTGTTATTCAATAAATAAATGTTGTCTACGCGGTAACAAATTCAGTGTGAGATTCCTAACAAATAAAAATTGTCCTAAATAATTAGTTCAATATTCATCGTAAACCAGTCCATCATTTCTCAACAATTATTAGTATTAATTTATCAGTTGTTTATGTTTATTTTCAAAAGGTTTGTGAAATAATTTATCTTATTGTGATAAATAATAGTTAAACTATATTTTTCATAGTATTATCTAGTAATAATTTTCTCAATAATGATCCAATACATAAAACCACCGTTCATAATTTGTTCACTCTAAGTAAGTCTGATATCTTATTTTATAATTAATATCAATTACCCTACTATGTTAATGTACCTACATACAATCAAAATAATTTCCGCATGTTAATTAATTGAAAGCTTTCCGTAGCTATTTCATTTTATATACATATTAATTCACTTATATGTTATATTCTCACCTTTATAGGTCAAGGAAATTTAACCGGTAGGGCACATATAGAGCACACAGTTAATAGTTTACTAGATGTATGTAAAGTGTCTCTGTAACGCCACCTAAGGTTCAGCAATATGTAGAGAGTGGTAAGGGGAGGGTGTTTGGGGGGGGGGGGGGGAGGGTAGAAGTTAAGGCACAAGACCTCCCCGAATACCAATGGAACATGTTAACCTCCCTTTAAGTAAGCTCGGCATTTATGGTTAGTGGAATAGGTTGTAACCTCTATTTACCTCACAGTTTTCTTAGTATCAAGGCGAATAGAAAATACTTTTTACCACTAGTTCATTCCAGTTAAATGTTGATTATTAGTTACCAGAAGATACATTTCTTTGCAAACTAAGAAGCACAATAGGTTTCTCTCAAATTTTGTAGACAAAAAATGCAGTACAAACAATTATTTCTAAGGGGATAGCGACAAGATTTTTTTAGCATTATACTAAAAAATAAAACACTGGAAGATAATTTTTTTATGAATAAAAAAAATAACAAGAAGACCAATTTTTAAACCTTGTACTTGTGCTTGTTCAATTGTATTGTATTTCAATTACATTTTGATCAATAAAAATGTATTATTAAATATTACTTTCCATTATATAAGTTTCTATTACTCATTCGAAATACATACTGTGAGATAAACCTATTATATGTTAAAATCCATCAACTAACCAGATTTCCGACAAAGTTTTATACACTATAACATTTTTCCTTTAATTTTTCAACAGTTAAATATATTGATGGCACGGATAACTGTTTGATATCAATAATCAATTACATGAGACATAAAACAAAGTGAAACTGAAAACCTAGGGATTTTATAACCAATGGACTAATAAGATCAATAAATCAGACATAAATAAATAAATCAACATTAAACGTTACTAAAAAGTCTATATTCCAAAGGCAAATAAGTACACTAGTACCAAAACGTTAAACAAATCAAATAATAACCGAACGATCGACTCCAAGTATGAATGGTTTTGTATTGTATTGAAGAGATTCCGTCATATAGGCCCTACCCTACAGTTCAGAGGCGTGTGGAACAACTTTAACTTTCCCTAAACTACAGTTTCATCCGAGACATCTGCGACGCAAACTGGGACAGAGTATTGCTGACAGACGAACTTGTTCTAGCATGTGATGCTATGATATTATTTTAGGTTTCCTTAATGTACGTACTACTGTGATCTATTTAGTTTCGAGTAAGTTTGAACGTTGAGAACAGATTTCTTTTAATGCTAGCTGGTATACCTTTGTTAGATTAGAAATTTTCACAAGAGTCAAAGATGTAGGCCTATTTATTATTATTTATTTAAACAGGTACCTTTTGAGAGCACATCAATCGGAAGTAACTTATAGAAAAGGATAAAAAAAAATAGTTAAAGTTGAAGTGAATGTATAGATAATCTAAAATTATTGAAAAGGACGACGAAAAATCTTTAGCAATGAATTAGAAGCATCATATGAGTAAGATTTATTTATCAGAATTCCGCTGTAAAAAGGTGTATTTATACAATCGGTACTTTTTTTAGGTGATTTATTTTCAAAAGAATCACATTTAAGAATTATGTGGATTATAGAAATCGGATATAGCTTCGAAGGGAAATAAAAATGTCACTTGTCTCCTTCAATAACTGATCCGTTTCCCACAAACAAACTGACTCTAATCTGACCTATGAGGTGACCTTTTCCAAGTCTAACCTTGGCCGTTCTAAAGAAAAAAAAATTAGATTCGTTCAAATGGTTCTCTGTTGATGAAAGTAATTGTTGTGTTCTTTTTATGCAGGCTTCGTGGTTTAACTTCATGCAAATATTTTTCAAAACCATGGGACTATATAAGTTTTAATTATTACAGAAATCATCAAATTACAATAACTATAATCGAGTAGTGTGATTGTAGAGGAAGTCGTGATGGGCGGGGGCCTTAGGAGAGGATGGTGGTCTTGAGGGGATATTTTTTGCAATCAAAATAGATAACGTATTTGCTTATTCTTTCTATTAACCTAAGATTAGCTTATTTTCTAGTAGTTTTACTGGAAAATAAGCTACATCGATGAAAAAAACAGAAGTTTGACATCGACGAATAAAAAGCCATTGAATTAAAAAATGCCATGATGAATAATTCACAAAATGACACAGTAAAAATTGGTTATTTTGATTATAAACAATTATACGAGTAAAAAATCTTATTATTGAAACTTTTTAACAATCTAAAACTTTTTAAGTAATTTATAAAAACAGGATAACTAATGATAAAAATTATTATATTGAGAATAACCCTTATTATTTTAACACATTTCGTCCACTATATTCACACCGACAAATAAATAGTGATGATATTTTCATGTCCCCACGGACACTCATCGAATCGTCTTATCTATGTATTTGCGATCAGATATTAAATATAGTATTTTAATACCATTTGTTTTATATATATAAATATATATATATACATATATATTGTTCTATTCAATGCCAATTTTATTCACACACAATTTAACATTCATGTTTTACATTTCATTAGTTACCTGTAAGAGCAAAAAATACTTGTGTTAACTAAAACTTTTTAGCATCATAATATAATGGATATTGGTTCAAATTGATAGCAGTAATGGAAAATCGTTAGGACACCTCCAGTAATACTTCACCAAAACTCTGACTGCATCTTAAACTGGCATTAGCCTTCAAATGGCTCACTGGCATTCTATTGGAAGTTTCATTTTGGGCACATGCAACGTTAAAGCTCATTTAAAGTATTTTGATCTCGATTTCGTTAAATATCAGCTCAAATATAGAATTTATATATAGTTTGTCTAGTAACTATGAAGTAACTCAAGATATTGAGAATTTAACATATTTTTAGTTTGTTGGAAACGTTTATCAACGTTTAGGGTGGGAAATTTAACGTGAAAATTTTATCCCCTCACTAACTCCCTTCTCACTTCAATTCCTAACTCAATCAAACAATCATTTCAAACACGAACCCCTAATTTTTATATAATTTTTATTGTATATGCAATTGAAAGACTATTAATTATTTGACATGTCTCTCTAAGCTTAACGGTTTGAGAGCTACAGGTATTTGAAGTTCAATTTTAGTCCCTTTAGAATAACATGAGGCAAATTTTAACCGTCCATGTCTCCGAAACCATCTCCTAAGCCATCCGATAATAATCATAATAATCATCCGATGATAATAATAATAATAATAGATCTCCGAAACCATCTATAATAAAAAATACTCTTTTTATTTTATGTAAAATAAATTAAAACCGCATGATATATACCTTATTACCATCCAGAAGTCGTTGGCTAGAGAGTCTGGACCGACTATATCAAAAAGAAAATTTTAAAACTCACAATCACAATATCTATTTACAGTACTATTTATAATGTGTGGCAGGGATTTTAACATATATAACAAAGACTCTCCATAAAATATAATCTTTTGGTCGACTTACCACTTTCATGTATTCATGAATTTATTCATGAATTTCTTCAAGTCCAAAGTCATCTGGGGTGTATGTTGTACTTCAGGGCCTGCACCCCTAGAACTGGGATGTCCACTACCCAATCCCAGCTCAAAGCACCGAGTTGGGTAACGGGCGTGGCTCCCTTTCTTTATTAACTGAAGTAGGGCAGCTTCGGCTGTTCCGAGCCCTGGCGGAGGTGGCCTTGTGTCAATCGCGCACTTACTGGGTGTCTCACTCCAGCCTCCGCCCAAAAGGGAGGGAATGAGTCAGGATGTCGGGGATCTGGGGCTTCCGTGCCTTCGGGTGCGGTTGCAGTGTAGCCGGCGCCTTTGGCGTGCGGGTTTCCAGTGACCTAGTTATTCAGCTTGGGAACCACCCATGACCTAAGTAAAACCTAAAATGGGGACCTCGGGATCCAGTTCAAGCCCCTGGCTTCGGCCAGTCCGGATATTGGGTTGGACTCGAGGGGGTCGTGGTTGTCGATATGCTCGGCACACAGCTTCGGCTGTGGGTTTCCCTCCAGCCTCATCTGAGGGCGTTGCTCACAAATGAAAGCTGAGGAGTACCATGGGTAGTGGTGCCACTGTCACTCACAGCGGATGGTCGATTTGGGTTCACCGCCGGTTGAGTACCACAGGCCTGGTGAATTCCGGGTTTTATGGGGGGTCTAATCCGCCTTAATGTTATTTGGGATTGTTTCTAATGGTTCCATAAGTTCCCTGTCTGGGGGGTTATCCCTTCAGACCGACCGGGTATGCCGAAAGGTCAGGTACCGGTCGCCACCAGGGGAACCCAATCCTTGACTTCGGTCTTGGAATTTGGAATAAAATAGTCCAAAGTCATCAGTTGTATCGAAAGTCGGTTGCATATCTTGTAGACTTCAATTGGATTGCTCATGGTCTTACTGCGTCTGTACCGAGATATATGTATGTCTATTATGTTTTTCATATTATAATTACATTAGACCTTAGGCATTACATTACATTAGACATTAGGCGGGATATCTAAACTGCTACGCCATAAGGAGTGAGTTCAGGAAGAACGGAGAGTATACTGTGAGAATTCCCATAACGAAATAGAGGCGCTCACACTTCCAATTACACAAACTCAGAATCCACCTATTTTTAAAACAATGGCTGATTTCTACCTCTTACCCAAGTGAGAACGTAAAATAAAATGTTTATTCATTGTGATTATAACAGTATCAGGCAAGAAAAGAACACTCCAAACATTGCTAGAAGTTAAAATTCGTAAATTTTACGTAAGAAGCAGTTTCGATATCTTTGTCGCCTTGTGATAATGAGCAGATCTGTTACCGGAAATGAAAGATGCGACAAGTGTTCAGGATCCGGCGCGGAACGGCGCTCCTGAACTGCAATCTCAGCTGATAACCCCCCCCCCCACAACACTTTTATAGTCCCCCTCCTGAACATCTTACCAAAATATTTCCATAATACTTACATAATTTTTTATTTTGTCACTATTCGGCATTATTAGCTTTAATGATTAAGATTTCAATATGGTAAACATTTACTTTCCGTTCATAAACAAGACTTGATGTTCGTTTTTAATTTGTGTGTGTGTGTTTTTTTTGTTTTTTTTTTTGTTTTACATGGTAAATGCCATAAATGACCAAATAAGACTTTGGATTTGTTTACATAACATAGCCTTGAATTAAGACTGTCTAGCATCTACGAAGCAAAACTTAAAACATTCGGCCTACTAATTCTAATTTTCAAAATTTAAACCCAAACAGTTTGTAGCTAAAAAATTGTTAAAACTATTCTCATAATTTTTAATATTACACAGATAAATAAATAATTTAAAGTTTTTTTTTTAAACATCGTATAGTAAAAAATGAGCAATTTTTATTCGTTTATTTCTATATAAGTTATTACATTTTCAAAAAATATACACTACCTTACATACACTACCTTACATAATGACCTTTTGAGGCTATTGACATGTAGTTTAAAATATAATTTTACACTTAACAGTGTCTCATTTATATATAGATGAAATAAATCTAACATATCAATAAAATCATTTAATTGATTATAGAAAATATTTCACTACAATGTGTCTAGAATATTTTCGAGTAGAAGAAAGATTATTACTTATTGTAAAAAGTAATATTGTCCGAAACACAGTAGAAACCACAGACTAAGAGCAACATCACCAGGGGCGTCAGGCTGTCTTTAATCTTGGAAGCTTTTCATATATTTTATTCTGCAAGAGAAACAAAACTAGTTCCTCCAGTAGTGTAAATGTTAAGCTATTCGTGTTGGTTGATTTAAACTATTTGTTATTGGTTTATAAGATTTTTCAAGTATTATTTTCTTAAAATTGTATTTCATATGTTAGTTTATATTTTCACGCCAACAACCATAAATAGGAAACCATAACAGTATAATCATTATTATATATATTGATTGTAACCATAACCTCAGTATAACCATAACAGTAACTATATTAACATTGGATATTTAATAATAAATTTGTAATTTTATATTAATCCATTTAAAAAATATATTTAAAGGATGGCAGTACCGATTGTATAAGAGGTTGGTTATAGTTAGAACATTAATTACAAGACATATTTTTCATAGGGAACAAATGTCTAAAAGGTAGGGTGTTTTTAACGCAATCAGTTTTTGGAGACATGGTCATTAGGATGTGATGGTTAGTTATTCTTCTTATTTTTTTAGATGTAGAGCCTTGGCCGTAGATATTTGTAATATTAAGGGGCTTGGAGGCGAGGGGGCGTAAGGGTTAGTGGTTATTTGGAGTTAGGAAACCAACCGATCTCTGAATACCAATACAAACACGTGCGCTCCCTTTCACTGCAGATACACTTTCTTACAAATTTATGTCGAGTTGAATCCAATATTTATCACACTCTTAATACACTTACACATTGAATTTTGAGTCTCAAGCTTAAAAACATTCAAACTTTTGCCATGCAGCTATTGTTTATATTTTTCTCGTTATATTAGCCTATACAGTTCTTAATAGTACTTGATTGGTAAAATGGCCGGGTAAACTTAGTATTTGACAATAATTTTCAATGTATAGATGTGATTGATCGATATTTTTATTCGATAGTATGGTAGCCCAGTTAAAAAACTGCACCTATTTTCTAATTCAAACTACTAACTTTAATATTTTTACAAAATAAAATGACAGTGTCTATGCTTATGGTAAGTACATAAAAATCCCGTCCTTAATATTACATAAGGAGAAAATCTCATGTCCTCCCTAGAGCTAAGAGACACATTGAATGTGATGTTATTTAGTAGGCGCAACGTTACCTTTCTACTTTGGTCTACCACTCAGAATAAATCATATCAACTTGATATGTTTATGTTTTACCAAAAATAAAGCAGCATACCTTGGTTTAATCTTTTAAAATTTCTATGTACTACCATTTTAAAATTATTTAATTACCAATGAATATAATTATTTTTTAATACAACCCAGTTGACAAAGTATTGATTATAAACTGACTAAACTTATCAACATAAAATTTATCCATGTGAGATAGTAATTTTAAATTTCATTACAAAATTAGTAAATTAAAATTGTTGAGCTTAAAAAAAGTCGCCACTATTTCAATTTTAATCGTTGGCTAACGTCAGCTAGAAAGGTTAAAAATTCATTAACTTAATAAATTTAAAGAAATATACCTATACGAATTATCCAATCTTTTTCAAGCATGACCAAAATGGAAATTTATTTCATAAAAGTACTAAATACTCCCAACCTAGAAGTATTTTCATCTCAGTTTAAAAACTTGTTTTACTATTATCTTGCTAAGCTACGTAAACCCTCAACAATAGCTAAATTACAAAAATCAATAATTTCTTACATCTCTAGACACACGAACAAAAAAAAATCATTTTATTTGTTCTGTAGCAGACTCATGATTCATTACGAGCATCATGATTCAATATAAAACTATAGTACGTTTCACATTTTGGTTTTCTAATACACATTTCCTCAAATTATTACAGTAAAATTAGTTTAAGAATAAGAAAAAAAATATATAAATTAAATATATAAATATATATAGTAGTGTCAAATTGTTGGTGCTGGCTCAGTTCAAGGTCACCTGAGGGATGACGTCATCGAGGTCAATGACCTCACCGATGACGTCATCGATGACGTCATCGATTGCGTCATCGATGACGTCATCACTAATGACGTCATTTCTATGACGTCACACCCATGACGTCACAGAAATGACGTGCTGATGACGTCATCACCCCTTACGTCATCAAAATGACGCCACCGACGCCACTGAGGTCAAGGTCACGCCGAAACTTAAATTTTTTGGCACTTTTGCCGTTTCTCGCACTACGCTCCGAGTTTCAGTCAGAGTCCCCGTGACCTTGACCACTTGGAGCGAATTTTCGACGAGAAACGGCAAAAGTGCCAAGTTAAACTCGAGTTTCTGACATGACCCTGCCTAAATGGGCAATCGGTTATCCCTCAGGTGACCTTGAACCAGCACAACACCAACAATTTGACATTACTGTGACCTTGAAAACCTAACAACGGAGCGCCGACACCGATGCGCACCCCACGACAGCCACCGAGTGACTGACTGTCAGGCTCTGTGTATGCTAGGTATATTGGCTTGAAAGACTAAGACTCTAAACTGTCAGGAATGGGAGTAACTAACTGAATTTGCAAGGAAAAGTCATTTCATCCAATATTTTAAACAAATCCTCATCAGTAAAACTGACATTAGTCTGTTTTGTATAAAACTTAGGGTGTCCGCGCAACAGTTTGCGCCACTTAGCTAAAGTTGAAACTCTCTTAACTTTGAGTGGTGGACAGTGAGCAACTAATAAAGTCTTAACACGGCTAAGTTTCTTACCTAAGTGTCCTGCGACATGGCTTCACCTCACAAAAGTCCGCACAATACTGAGAGACTGCTTGTAGCGCATGAGTCAAGGGAAAAGAGGTGGGGAAACAGCAGGAGTGGGGGAAGGTCACAGTGGCGGGGGAAGGTGAGTGGTACGCTGGAGTATCGCATCACTTCACCATGAGCTGTCCTACAGTCAACACACTGTTCTCTTGGCCCGAGTTGGCACTAGAAGAAACATTTCTGTACAGCTTAGGCTGTGAGAGCCGAGGAAGCAAAGTCAAAGTGGAAATTGTGTTAAACTCCAAGATGAAGAGTCTCCTAAATAAACTAATTGTATCCTTGCAATCTCTATAACTTTAGAGAAATACCACTTTATTAAGCGACACCTTATACTTTGGCAAAACGAAGCGGAAATGGAAAAGATTACAGTAAAAGTAATTTAACTTAAAACTTGGACTGGACACTCATGGCAATACCACGTGGCGTGAAAACGCCACCCTAAACATTACAAGTTAGGTTATTGAGCACCTCTGTACGATAACCGATGTGCTAGAGTTAAAGTGTGATGACCTTGAGTCAAAACACTGAAATACTACAAGTCGATATCGTCCCAGAGTTAAAGTGTAGTGACCTACATTCAGAACTTGTAAAATTACTTACATATAGAGAGCTAGAGAACAGCGAGACGCACCGCATGGAAGCCGGAGACATACTGGCGAAGCGGTGTTGTGCAGCCTAGGGACCCAGTTGTGGTGGGGGTATAGCCAACACTTAGAGTACAAGTGTTGTGGGTGACCTTGACCCACATAACTTACCTGACCCCCCCCCCCCCCCGACAAAAAGTGCGAACCCCCCCCCCCCCCGACAAAAAGTGCGAACCCCCCCCCCCCCCGACAAAAAGTGCCCCCCCCCCCGACAAAAAGTGCCCCCCCCCACCCCCACCCCCACCCCCACCCCCACCCCCACCCCCACCCCCACCCCCACCCCCACCCCCACCCCCACCCCTGATATCCTGGGCGTGGCAGCCCCGGTGGGGATATAAGGGGGCCCAGTCAGAGCCGGCTCGCAGTCCGCTCCCGCGCGTTGAACGTGAACGATCGGGACGGACCGCCATAGGCATCACTAAACATTGAATGGCGCCTTCAGTGTTTAGCGAAGTCTACTCTAACTTTAAGACTTGTATTAGTTGTAAGATATTGCGCTTGCGTTTGGGTATTGCGAATTGTTTTATATGAGAGTGTTTTACTTGTACCTTATGTCTCCTGTGTGTCTTTTATCCTTTGTGTCTTGTTTGTTATATGTGTTTAACATGTATGTGCTTGTTCCAGCATTGACTACGTTGAGCTCAATTGTGTGTTGTAAGTGTGTTATATTTTTCTAAAGTGTATACGCTTGTTTTAGCAATCCCCCCTTGAGCTTTTGCAATGCTCAAAGTAAATCGTAAAGACAGGGAACGGGAGTAGGCCCCCGTGTAAAGTTACTTTTGTATAATTGTTAGGCTCCTCTCATGCATGCTTTAATGCGGCTGAGAAATAGGAGCGTCCGTTTGTACGCCTATATGGGGGTAATAAGCCGATGGCCTCTGCACTCGGACCGAGGACGTAAGCCACTAGGGTGTCCTCAGTTAGTTTCCCTTCTGGAAACTCAAAATTATGTAAATGAAACTTTGTTAGCTATTTGTGTTTTTTGTCCCCAAGGCCCCCGAACATTCGTGGTTCGCCATGGATGTACGGGGGCCGAAATTTTTTAATGTCCGTGTGGCCTTGACCCACATAGGACTTGTAAAAATTTACTGCATTGCTAAATTAAAAATATTAAAGATAGGGTTACGGGAGTAGGCCCCCGTGTAAAGCCACTTTTTTTTTATAATTGTTAGGCTCCTCTCATGCATGCTTCAATGCGGCTGAGAAATAGGAGGTGGTCCGTTTGTACGCTTATACGGGGGTAATGAGCCGATGGCCTCTGCACTCGGACCGAGGACGTAAGCCACTAGGGCGTCCTCAGTTCCTTTCAAAATTATGTAAATGACATTTCGTTAGCTATTGGAAATGCAGTAAATGTTTACAAGTCTCGCGTGGCGAAGGGTACACGACATTGGATGTTGCCTTGTTGTCATAGTTGGGTCTCTTCGGAGGCTACAGCGATGACAACCCAAGTGCCCCACACCCCCATAGGGGGTGTGGGGCTTAATTTTTTTAAAGTTTTTTCGTGACCTTGACCTAAATATAAAAGTTTTCAAAATCTTTAACAGTCAGATCTTACTAACACAGTTATATATATATAGAGGTCTTTTAAAAGTTAACAGTTAGGTATTAGTAACGCACAAGTTTGGAATTGGGTGTCTTGGGAGGCTTCAGCGATGGCAACATAAATGTCCCAAGTGGGGTTTATTTTTTCAAAAAGTGCGAGCCCCCCCCCCCCCCGACAAAAAGTGCGAACCCCCCCCCCCCACCCCACCCCCACCCCCACCCCCACCCCCACCCCCACCCCCACCCCCACCCCCACCCCCACCCCCACCCCCACCCCCACCCCCACCCCCACCCCCACCCCCTTCCCCACCCCTGATATCCTGGGCGTGGCAGCCCCGGTGGGGATATAAGGCGGCCCGGCTGCATGCACTTCTCATTCCCGTCCAAGCTCCCGTACGGACAGGTTCTCTCTTGTTCTTGAGATTATTTATAATAACTTCACTTTTTTATTCTCATCTATTCTTCTCATTAAGTCCATTTATTACAATGGGTAAAATGGGCCTTAAACTCAAAAACTACCCGCCAGCTTCAACCTCAACCGACACGACTCAACCTCCATCATCCTCCGCCTCGATCCTGGAATATCTGATGACTGCAAACATCTTGAGCTGCCTGACGATGCCACCACCGCCGCCGCCGCCACCACAGCCCGCCTCCATGCCCAGCCTGTCGCCACTGCCGCCGACAGTGGAAGAGGCCGGTGCACCTCCACCATCGTCAGGAAAACTCAGCGGTCGAGTCCCGGTAGCCTCTCCAGCACTCTCGCTGCTATCGGACTCAGGATCGGAGTCTGCAGTCTTCGAAGAGACGTCCAGGTCGAGGATAACCCCCTACAGCAGAACCCAAAAAATCCTATCCTATACCAAATCACAATGTCCCTCACCCATATCCCCCATGCCATCCACACCAACCAAAGCATCCCGTAAATCCATCTTTTCCCCTGAACTTCCCTCCATAGACCTAACACGCTCTCCTACCCCACCCAAAATTGTTTGCTCCATTCCTTTTGACCAATCTTTGCCTCTTCCACCCCCTTCCACCCCTATTTCTTCTAGCCAGCCTAATTCGGAGAAGCTCCAAAACACTAAGAGTCCAACACAAAAGAAACGTAATCGTGTTAAATGCCCTGCTGGCAAGCGTGATAAATGCGATTATGTTTGGTTTAGCAGAGAGGCTGTGGTTCTTTGTTGTCCGAGTTTTGCTCTTCCAGAAAAAGATCGTTGCCAACGACACTTGAATAAGAAAATCAAAATTCCGACACCAAAGCCCTATAGCCTTAATATTATGCCTGAAAAGTCCAAGTTCAAACACCCCAACAGTCCGCAGAAGCTGAAAATTAATAGGCTCAAGAGGGACAAAAAATATTATTTCATTGTTCAAGCTTATGGAGCATTTAACATAAATGTGCAAATCATTCTAAAAGGTGATGGCCGCCTTCATAGAATGAAAGTACCACCTGCGATGGTACAAAGAGAATTTTTTGTCCCCGGGGCTTATTTAATTCGAAGAAAAGGATGCCGATCTGTTTGGGAAATGGATTAGGACATGGGCTCACTAAAAAGAAAAAGCCAAAATTGTTAGGTTGTGTTGGACAATATTTAAAAGTCTTTTTCCAAATTATTTTTCCAAATTTAGTCTTAACCCTCTTAAAGTAAGGGAGAGGGGTATTATACAAGTCAACTAATAAAAAAAAAAAATACTTGACTTGTATAATACTTTAACCTGGCGGTGATGTAAAGTCACTGGGACAATCTCAAACCGTGTCCTTGAGGGTGAAGACTAAGTTACAAATAAATCATTAACAAATAAATCATTAACAAATAAAAACTTACCTCCAAACACTTGTAGCTTGCTACAAGTGTTTGGAGGTAAAAATTTTTCAAAGTTTGAATGACCTTGACCCATATAAATTACTTACAACTAATGTTGTGTATCACGTGATACCCCCACTCTAACGCTCTTACTAAGCTTGTATGAGCCGTTCATTTGCTTCAGTCTGTTTCTGTGCTCCGTGGTAAACATGTCACGGTACAATTACAAAGGTGGTGACTTCTTGATAGATCAACACAATGCTTGGGAAGTGCTAAACCAGCATAGAATGGAAGTTGAGTATTGTATAAGACAAGACGGGTCTACATTTTATCTATGTATTATAAACAACCAAACTCATAAGTATGAACACTGGACAAAAATTAATTATAACAACATAGATGAGCTGTTTGCTTGGGTGTTTGAGGTGTGTAAAGTTATTGAAGAAACCAAAATAATGGGTGTGCTAAAGGTATGTAAAACTGATGACCGGGAAGACTAAGCAAAATTTCTTTTAAACCCCCCCCCCCCCAGTGTTATCCCCACCACTAAAGATGGGTATATATAGGAGTGGTGATCAACCGTGCTCTCATTCTGCTTTACACCGTTAAGCTGAACACCACCATGTCTGCTATGAACGTCCCAGCCTCTACCTCTGGCCCGGTCGCCTCCAACTCCAGCCCGAGCATTGGACCAATCCGATCGGGCCTTCGTCAAGAAGTCGTGTCCGATTCTCCGGCTTTGGTCCTGTGAGGAAGGAGTTGCGGAGCAGCGGAGCGTCTCAACCAACCACGACGGATGCATCCACTCAGACTCCACCAAACATCATCGAGTGGTACGACGAAGTGATAGAGCAAAGGGACAGAATGCTAGAGAATACTCGCAGGGAGCTACTTTATGTCAGGAGTAAATGGGAAAAACTGATTAAGAAGTGTGAAAGCCTGTTGGACAGTGATGATAGTGAGGATGAGAGTGGATAGGTGTGTGGGTAAAGACTTGGACTGGGACTTGTGTGTATGTATGAATGTGTGCGTGAATGTGAAATACAGAGCGGGGGATAGATCACTCTGTGGCAATGGACTAACATGCCACTTAGTGATCTATCCCCCGTTCTGGTAATGTTTTTGGATGGCCTTGACCCACTTTACCAAGGCTAGCTAGTACCCCCACCACTGATAAGTGTATATATACGGGTATTGATGTGCAGTTTGGTTATTCTGCTTTGTATCGCTTAGCTGAATACCTCACTTCAACATGGCTTCCAACTGCAAAACTTCTCAGGCTTCCTCTTCTTCTTCAAGAAGGCGTGCTGCCAACGTCCTGCCTGCTACTCGTGGACCTGCTCGACCATTCCACAGCATAACTGTTGCTCGGGCAAACGCCTGCAAAGCTCCAATGCTACGGACCTTGCTGGAGGTGAGCCAAGACGGGCAAGGCTTGCTCAGTCCTGGTCAACGGCAGGAGCAAGAAAGGCGTATGGCGTACTACAGGCTGCAGGGTGTAGTTCCCAGCTTGAAGTTAGGCGATCCGAGAGTAGCAAGCATCAACGAGGCAGCGGACTACATATCACACCTTCACAGTGTTTTAGAAGTAAAGGACCAACAAATTGAAAACTTAAAAGAACAATTGAAACAATTTAACTTTAATCCTGTGGAGTTTGTGGAAGCAGTGATGAGTGATAGTGATGATGAAGGAACTGAATATATATTGGGTATGTAATGAAAGACTTGGACAGGGACATGTGTGTGTGTGTGTGTGTGTAGAATACAGAGCGGGGGATAGACTACTTTGCGGCAATGGACTAGCATGCTGCTTAGTGGTCTATCCCCCGCTCAAAGGGTAGCATTGGATGACCTTGACCCACTTTACAGCAAGGACAACCAGTTAACTGGTATAAAAGAGGGGGGTCTGTACATCCCGACTTCATTCTGCTTTGAACCTTCCAGTGGAACGCTAGAAAATGAGTGGATCACTGATCATTGGTAAGGAGTGGGAGTATGTAACCATAAACTATTTAAACTGTAAAGGGATGTTGAAGAAGGTGTATGATAATGTTAAAAGAATGGTTGTTGAAGAAGGTAGGGTAGTGATTGTAGCGTGGAAAAAGAAGCAGTATACAGGACAACAAGTGAGAGCAAGTGACTTTGGGGGGAATAGTGTGTTTCAAATTGGACGAGCGAACTTGGTTAATTTGGACATTGTGTTTTGGGACTTGGAAAGGTTAATTGAAAATAGTGGCAAACATGGGGAACTCTTAATTGGCAGGGAGGACAGAGTATATGAGTAAGTGTAAAAGACTGGGGGCTTATGTGTGTGTGTGTAAAGACTAGGACTTGTGTGGAATACAGAGCGGGGGATAGATCACTTTGCGGCAATGGACTAGCATGCTGCTTAGTGGTCTATCCCCCGCTCAAAGGGTATTATTGGATGGCCTTGACCCATATAAAGGTAGAGGGGGAATGGGTAATAGGAGGGGGAAATTGGTATATATGTAGGACTGATGAATAAAGCATTTAGTCAAGCATTTGTCTAGACACTATCAACAACAATGGAGAGCTTCAGTGTTGAGTTCATCCTCTTGGAAGAAGACATCAACGAAGTGGTGGAACTTATAGAGGAGAAGACCAGCCAGGGCACATTGGAACTTGTGAATTGCGAACCGTTGGACAATGCCGCAATCGATAAGATTGCATATTTCATGATGCATTTGTATAACGAACAAACAACCAATATGGAGTTTGTGCAGTACCTTTATCAAAACCAAGTAAATGTGCGAGTGACAATTACTTGGTGGCAGTAATAATAAAGTGTAACATATGGATGTGGACTTGGATGTGGACTTGGACTTGAGTGTGGTCTGCGGAATAGAGCGGGGGATAGATCACTTTGCGGCAATGGACTAGCATGCTGCTTAGTGGTCTATCCCCCACTCAAAGGGTATCTTTACGTGACCTTGACCCACATAAATTGTATAGTTGGTGGGGGTATAAAAAGGGTAAGCAAATTGGATGGATACAACACTTCCATACCATGGCTCCACTTGACAACACCGTGTTCCATCGCAACAGAATTGTCTCTATTCTGGAGGTAATACCTCTAGAAATTATAGAAGTAGAGGACCAACTACCTGCGGTTGATCAAGAAGAGGAGGAGGAAGAGATAATGGATATTGAAACGGACTCTGACGAAGCTGGTTCAACGGACAATGAGGTGGACTTGCATGCCTACGAAACATTAGAGTCGTCATCTGAGTCGGAAATGGAATTCCAATTGGAAATCGAAGAAGAAGAAGAACAAGACACTCCCCATCGTCCAATGGATAGGATGTTAGTTGCCAGAAGAATTATGTATTGTCATCGCTGCCTATTCCGTGATGAGGATGATTCCGACTCTGATGGTGATGTTTCACCCTTGTAAAAAGTTTAAACAAAAAGTTAAAAAAGAATGTGAGCGGGGGATAGAGCACTTTGTAGTAAATGATGCTGCTTAGTGCTCTATCCCCCGCTCAAAATAATAATTCCAAATGACCTTGACCTACATAAACTTGCTCAAACAGACATCTTTGAAAAAACGTGTACAAATTATTGAATCTAGACCAAATATCATCAATTTATCAAGCCTACTGATAAATGTATTACAAACGGTTGTGTAAAGGCTAAATTTAGCACATGAGTGATAACCTGTTTCCATATGACGTCACTTTCCCCACCTATCTGCCTCGGATATAAAGGGTCCCGGTGGAGTGCGCTGCTCATTATTGCATGGACATTCACAGAGTGTGCATTCAAAGCCAAACTGTTTGAAATGGCTCTTTGCGACATTTGTGGGGAAATCTTTCAAGACGAAGATCTTTTCACCATACACAGAGAATTACATGAAGACGAAGATAGAAAAGAAGATATTACCATGGATGAAATAGACTTAGACTCAATTGACCGGTTTTTGGAAGAGCACCAGAAGCAGACGGACTACTGGGACAGCTATCTACAGCAAATGCAAAGAAGAAGACCTAGTGTGATTCAATTTGCTGGTGCTGGACCATCTACTGCTACAAGACCTATTGAAGAAGAGGACACCGAAGAAGAGGACACCGAAGAAGAGGATATGGAAGAAGAAGAACTGGAAGATGTAAGACAACTGCGCACCACAGCCTTGCCAGGACGAGTTGTAACACATTTCAAAATTAATAACGTTCAATTGGAATTGGAAACATTCATAACCCAGGCTAAGGAACTTGTTGGTCAAACGTTGAGGGAAGAATTACAAAGGCTAAATTTTATTAAATTTGGAATGGTGTTAGAGGCTATGTTTAACAATACTGATGGTGAAACAGCATTGAGAGCATTCATTACCAAAAACCGAACCCTTACCTTCACCTCCGACATTGATGATATTATTGAAGAATGCTTGGAGGAACTTATAACCAAACTCCAAGAACATGAAGGAAGAGGATCTGGATGGACTTTGTCATCAATCGAAGGTATGGATGTTAGGGTTCATAAACATGGATATGGTTTAAGAGGTAGTAGTTTTATCCCTCTACCAAAGAAAATCCAAAACACTAACTCGTGTAGAAATGTTCAAAATGAGGGTAATGAATGTTTCAAGTATGCAATGTTAACCAAGTATGTTAAAAACAATCCTTGTAGAGTTAGTAGAGAATACTACGAAAATGAACACCGCTACAACTTTCAAGGTCTTACTTACCCAGTTACTTTAAAAGATATTGACAAATTTGAAAAGAAAAATCCTGGCGTTTCAGTCAATGTTTTTGGTCTGGATGATTCCAACAACGTTTATCCTTTGCGGGTAGTAAAGGTTGAGCAAAGAAACCATACGGATTTGCTATTGATAACCAAGGGTGAAATTTCCCATTATGTATGGATAAAAGACTTTGAAGCGTTAGTTGTAAAACAATTGACCAAAAGAGTAAATAGGATTACAGTTTGCAAGAGATGTTTCTGCTTTTCTTGGAAAGATTCAAGACGTGGAGGATTGGACTGGTTATTGGAACATAAAAGACTTTGCAACGAGAACTATGAAGTAAAGATAAGTCTTCCACCGCCTACCCGAGCTTCAATACAATTTAACAAGACAGTTCACCAATACCGAATTCCAATAGTGGTCTATGCAGATTTTGAATCAACGTTAGTACCACAGGAGCTGCCGGACGGCGAAGTGACTAGAAGAACAAAATATCAGTTGCATCAGCCCAACAGTTTTTGTTTACTAGTTAAATCAACCTTGTCTGAAAACCAATTGCAAGACTATGGTTTAACATCCACTCCAATACTCTACCGTGGTGAAGAAGCCGCTAAGTATTTTGTAGACCAACTGTACGATATTGCTGGAAAGGTTCAACGCTTGTTCGGTAATATTGTACCTATGGAACCTTTAAACCAAAATCAACAAGAAGAATACAACTTAGCGACAAGATGCTATTTATGCAAGAAGATGTTCAGTGAAGAAAATCCAAAAGTAAGAGATCACGATCACCTGACAGGGTTATACAGAGGAGCTGCTTGTAATTCATGCAATATAAATTACAAACTGCCAAACTTTATTCCTGTCGTTTTACACAATCTTAGCGGCTACGACTCCCACTTTATTATCCCGGAGTTAGGAAGAGATGACGGTAAAATTGATGTTCTTGCTACAACATTGGAAAAGTACATCAGCTTTTCAAAAACAGTAGGTAAAATTAAACTTCGCTTCGTAGACTCTTACAGATTTATGGCATCTAGTTTAGCCAAATTGTCAGAGAACCTAAGAAGAGAAGACCTAAAAGAAACCAGAAAAATTGTACCTGAAGATAAATTAGACCTAGTATTACGGAAAGGAGTGTTCCCCTACGATTACATAACTTCTACAGAAAAATTTGAAGAAACCAGTCTACCGCCGATTGAAGCCTTCAACAGCAAATTAAACGAAAGTGAAATCTCCGTTGAAGACTACAATCATGCATGTAATGTTTGGAACCAACTAAACATTCAAACCTTAGGGGAATATTCTGACTTTTATATAAAATTGGACGTAACTCTGCTGTGCGATGTGATGGAAGAATTCAGAAACACCTGCTTCTCCGCCTATGGACTGGACCCTCTACACTCGTACACATCTCCAGGATTAGCATGGCAAGCTATGCTAAAGTCAACCAACTGTCGACTGGAACTTCTAACGGATATTGATATGGTGCTCATGATGGAATCTGGTGTACGGGGCGGTTTGACACAAGCTGTAACACGTCATGTCAAAGCCAACAACAAGTACATCCCCGGCTTCGACGAGCAACAACCATCGGTCTACCTTGGCTATTTTGATGCAAACAACCTTTATGGTTGGGCAATGTCAAATCCGCTTCCCTACGCTGACTTCAAGTGGATCGACCCGGCCACCATCGGAGACATCTCACAGATTCCAAAGGATGGTCCAAAAGGCTATATTTTGGACTGTGATTTTGAATACCCGGAGCACCTTCATGACCATCACTACGACTTGCCTCTCCTAGCCAAGACTGAAGTTTCACCAACAGGAAGATGGCCAAAATTGATGATGACCTTGGAGAATAAGGATCGCTATGTGGCTCACTACTGGGTAGTTCAACAGGCTCTTGAATTGGGTCTACGTATAGTGAGAATTCATAGAGCAATTGAATTCACCCAGTCTTGTTGGTTGAAACCATATATTGATTCCAACACTGCAAGAAGAGCTGCAGCGACAACAGCATTTGAAAAGGACTTCTATAAATTAATGAACAATGCCATCTTTGGGAAGACCTTGGAGAACAAAAGAAAACACAAAAATGTAAAATTAGTGAGTGATCCTAGGAAATTGGAAAAATTAGTGCAAAAACCAAATTTCGGAACATCCATGATTATAAACGAAAATCTAGTCGCTGTCAGTATGAAGAAAACAACAATAGTCATGGACCGTCCGTTATACATAGGTATGTCGATTTTGGATATAAGTAAAACCCTGATGTATGATTTCCATTATAACAAAATGGTTAAACATTACGGAAGGGAAAACATTGGAGTCGCATACATGGATACGGACGCGTTTATCTACTGGATAAAGACTTTGGACATGTATGAAGACCTAAGGACTTTTCCATACAAAGAAGATTTCGATTTTTCTGACTATCCGAAAAACCATCCAAATTTTAATGAAAAATATAAAAAAGTAATTGGAAAATTCAAAGATGAAGCAAATGGAATGCCTTTAGAAGAAATAGTGGCGCTGATGGCGAAATTGTATTCATTTAAGATGTACCACGAGAACAACACACCGACAGTGAAGAAAGCAAAAGGAGTGAAGACATCTTATTTGAAAAAACACGTGACATTTGACCACTACAAGACTTGTTTGTTTGAAGATACTACGATATCAGCAACATTCAACAATATCCGAAGCTTCAAGCATCAAGTCTACAGTGTCACCGAAATTAAAAAAGCGTTGTCAGCTCGGGATGATAAAAGATACATTATGCCCGACAAAATCCACACTCTTCCTTTTGGCCACTACTCTCTAAACCCTATCAACTAGTAACCTATTCTTCGTCCTTCTACAACTACGACCTTATTCCTTTCTCCTTCCGTAAAAAAATGGGGAACACGGCAAGTCCAACGCCGTGTTCCCCATTTTTTTACACAAGTTTGGATGACCTTGACCCATATAAATGATGTGAATATTTAAAACAACATTCATTGTGATTATACATGTGATACAACAAACATTGAAACCTGCAATATGAAGGACTTAAAGCAACAAATTGTCAACGAACTTCATAAACCTGCAAGAAGAAAGTTTCCACGAAGAAATACAGTGATAAAAGGAATTAATGATTTATATCAAGCGGATTTAATCGAAATGATTCCTTATAGCAAACAAAATAAAGGATATAAATACATATTGACTGTTATTAACTGTTTTTCAAAAATGGCAGATGCTTTACCACTAAAAGATAAAAGTGGCAAAAGTGTTACAAAAGCAATGGAAACAACTATACAAAGAGACAAACATACTATTAAACATTTACAAACAGATGATGGAAAAGAATATTTTAATAAGGAATTTGCAAATTTAATGAAAAAACACAATATAAACCATTATTCAACCAATTCAGAAGTAAAAGCCTCAATAATCGAAAGATTCAACAGAACTTTAAAAAGTGCAATGTATAAAATGTTTTCCAACAGAGGATCGCACATATGGATTGATATGTTACCAAAACTTATAAACGATTACAATAACAAATTTCATAGGACTATCGGGATGAAACCAAACCAAGTAACTAGTAAAAATGAAAACCTTGTATTAAAACGTATAAAAACGAATACTAAACCAAAAGTTGAAAAACTAAAGCCTAAAAAATTTAATGTGGGTGATAAAGTGCGAATAAGTAAATATAAAGGTGTATTCAGTAAAAGATACCTGCCAAATTGGACCAATGAGGTTTTTACTGTATTCAAAGTACAACCTACAGTACCTGAGACATATATTTTAAAAGATAATAAAGGACAATTGCTTGAAGGAGGGTTTTATGGACATGAAATGTTAAAATCAACAGTAGGCGATGTATATTTAGTTGAAAAGGTGTTGCAACGGAAAAAAGATAAGGTCAAAGTACGATGGTTAGGATTTAATAAGACGGAAGATTCTTGGATACCTAAAAAGGATTTGATATAACGATAGAGAATCATTTTAGGTTGAACCATTACAAAGGATGGAGATAGTACCACAAAAAGAGAGTTTTACTATTAATAATATAGATGAACTCACAGTGGATAATTCAGAATTCAATAGTGGGAAGCATGGTGATTTGTTACCAAACACCGTTCGTTGTCTGGTTACCGGACCTTCCAACTGTGGAAAAACTAATGTAGTATTCAATTTGATTACAAACCCTAAAGGATTACGATTTAACAATTTATATGTATTTTCAAAATCACTACAACAACCAAAGTATCAATTATTGGAAAAAATACTGACTAATGTGCCTGAAGTTAAATATTTAAAGTTTAATGCAAGCGAGAGTGTCATGCAGCCACAAGAAGCTAAACCATTCTCCGTGTTTATATTCGACGATGTATCTTGTGAAAACCAAAACACAATAAGAAATTACTTCGCTATGGGTCGACATAACAACATAGATAGCATTTATATTGGCCAAACTTACAGCAAAATACCTAAACAACTCATTAGAGACAATGCAAACATGTTAATTGTATTTAAACAGGACGAAACCAACCTAAAACATATATATTTTGATCATGTAAATGCGGATATGACATTTGAACGATTTAAAGAGTTGTGTGGAAAGGCTTGGGCTGAAAAGTATGGGTTCCTAACAATTATGAAGGAACAACCGCTAAACAATGGTCGATACAGGATAGGATTTGATAAATTTATATTAATACATTAAACGTGGTATAACACATTCATTGTTGTACAACACGTCTTGCTACAAACATGGTTAACCAAGAAAAATTAGTAAAAGAAATAAAATCACTTAGTGATTCTATTCGGGCTAAAAATAGAGCATTAAAACTAGGTATTAGCGAGAGGGAGAAATTCCTTGAATCTACTTTTTAAACCTATTACTGAACCCTTAAAACAATTAAACAAAAAATTCGCTAAACCTGTATTGGAAGGAGATGCGATTGCACCTATTACGAAGTTTGAAAGAGAAAATGTAAAATCAGAAGAGTTTAGTGATGAAGACCCGGAATCCTCTACGTATAGTGGTTTTACCGGTGGAGAACCCGAAAGAGAGCTAGAATCACCGGACTATAGCGGAATAAAAGAATTATATGAAGTAAAAGCCAAAAGAGGACATGAAGTTGTATCAACTGCTAGTGAAGAGGAAAAAGAAGAAGAGACAAGGGAAGGTCCGTCAAACATAAGCTTTTTGGGTGAAAACATTCATAACAAAGGACCTTTAGGAAGGAAATACATGGTAAAAATGTTACTCGGAACAATTCCTAATAAGGATTACCATAGTTATGGAGCGAGATTAACAGAAGACGGTTTAATGATAGGTAATAGCCCGTTAAACGTTGACGAACATGATAATATTGTCATTGGTGATCAAAGGTATAAGGGCACAAAAGGATTATTTGAATTATTATTTGAAAATAAGCCTTCAGTATCGGTAGTGAAAGAAAAAGACATGGAAGCATATAAAAATATTTTGGAACAGACAAATGCATATAGGAGAAAGTATTTACCTGACCAGCCTCCTTTTAGATCTAAGTCTTTAAAATATAAACAATTTGTATCCAAGTTAATACCAACTAGAAGACAAACAATGCCGTTAACACAAAGAAAACCTGTAAAACGAAGATTTATGGCATCAACTTTGGATGTAAGTGCTCAGGAACGAAGAAAAAGAAGTAAGTCCGTTACGGGTACAGGTTTAATGAAGAAACTATATAACACAAATGTGATTTATTATAATAACATCAATAAATTGGTGGATAGAATGAAACTAATACATGAAGCTAAAGAAGTGGGTCATACTGGATTGGAAAACGAATGGGTGGCTTTAGTGGATGAACTCCGAAACCGTGGGGTAATCTCATAAAAATGCGTTACTCCTTAGAGTACTATTCAGTTGCACCATGAGTGTCGACAAGTTCGGACGTTACTCCTCGGATGGGTTATATTATGCGAATAATTTAAAAAGAAGTGCTGGTTTACCACAAACACCTGATGGAGATTATGATATGAGTAATAAAAGGTTAAAAAACATTAAAGATCCTTCGGATGAAAACGATGCAATAAATCTAAAAATATTAAAGGAAAAGATATCGCCAACATTAAAACTACAAAATAACACATATGACGCGGAAAATCATAGAATTATCAACGTTGGTAAACCAAATGAAAATGGTGATGCGATAAACAAAGGTTATTTGTCATCTGAATTAAAAAATACGTTAAAATTCAATGGGAAAACGTATAGTGCCAACAATAAACGTATATCCAACGTAGATGACCCTAAAGATGCAAAAGACAGCGTAAATAGACGCTATTTACATTCTTTGATACCTGAAAAGACAAAAGATGGATTTTCTTTTTATAAATTTGTTATTAATGATATAGGCTATCCAAAAACTGAAAACGATGCTGTAAATCTAAAATATATTAAAGATCATTGCATCATACGTGATGTAGGGGTTATAGATTGTTTTAATAATTGTTTAGCAAATGTTAAAGATGGTTCGGCGCCATCAGATGGTGCAACAGTGGGTCAAATGATGGAAACCTTAAAACAAGAAACAACCTCTTTTGTAAAACAAGATCAAGTAGTATCGAAGCAAGGGGATGAATTTGTTCAAGGTAATGAAAAGTTTAATTTATTAACATACAAAAATGATGCTTGGGATTGCATGGATAAAAAGTTATCAAATATGGGATGGGGTTATGAAAAACAAGATGCAGCTGCTTTATCACAAACCGTACATCTAGATCCAGATCGATATTTTAGATGGTTTACATGTAAAAATAGAGTGATAAGAGACTTGGCACAAGGAAGAGAAGCAAATGATGCTGCAACTGTAGGACAGACCATTACAACATCATTAAAGGATAGTAAAGTGTATAATTGTAATAATAAACGTATAACAAACCTTAAAGACCCTGAACATGTAGATAATGCTGTCACTGTTAATTTTCTTGTAAAAGTTTTAGGTAATGCGATATTTGATTTACACAATCATTTTACACCAGATATTCTTCAAGGAAAATCAGGTCATAATACTTATTCTGAATCCATGAGAGGTGAGTATATTAAACGAGAAATTTATAATAAATACTTTATTAACCCTAAAACGAAACAGTTTAGATCATCAGATTGGGGTGATATTGATATTTAAGTAAATAACTCAATAAATGACTTCATTTATGTGCAACCTGTCATAGAGTTAACACATGAGTTGCACATTGCCATTATAAAAGGACAATAATGACGTTCAAGTACATCAGTCCATATCGAGACACTGCAAGAAAAGGAGGTGGGATCACGTCCACAGCGGTTTCTCTGTTAAGTAAAGCTTTAAAACAAATTCCAGTAGGATCCATAGTAAATAGAGCAATAGACGCATTACCATACGAATTTCATATACCAGGAGGTTATCAGTATTGCGGACCAGGAACTAAATTGAAAAAACGACTGGAAAGAGGCGATCCTGGCATAAACAAGTTAGATCAGGCTTGTAAAGAACACGATATCGCATATTCCACGTTTGCCGATTCAAAAAATAGATCAATAGCTGACAAAAAGCTTGCGGACATAGCTTGGCAACGAGTAAAATCAAGTGACGCTAGCATAGCAGAAAAAGCAGCAGCTTTAGCAGTAACAGCAGGTATGAAGGCTAAAACAGCAGTAGGAGGTGGAAGAAGGAGGAGAAGGAGAGTAAAAAGGAGGTCAACCACAAGAAAACATGGAGGAAATATAAAAAGAAGACGACGATCTACAAGAAAAGGCAGGAAGAAGCCCACCGTATGGTCAATGGTAAAAAACGGGGCAGGTCTTTACCTAAGACCTTATCGTGCATATTAAATGAAAGAAATCAATTGGTCATACCACATAAAGCATTAACCAATATTGAATTATTTAAATATATTTCCTGTTTAAAAATACCATTTTTCCGCGGTGTGTTTATGAAAGACAGTTTACCAAAGAAAATGTGGCAAAATGAGACTGGAATTGTAAATTTGGATAATACTGAAGGGCCTGGCACCCATTGGGTTTGTTATAAGAAACTAAATAACAATGTATATTATTTTGATAGTTTCGGTAATTTGCCACCACCAAAAGAACTTCAAAATTACTTTAAATCTGCTAAAAACATATATTATAACTATAAAAGAGAACAACCTGATAATACTTCAATATGCGGCCATTTTGGAAATTTTGGCCATGTTTGGAATTTCTAGCTAAAAGTATCAGTCACTATTGAGATGTCTTCCTATACGGTATCATTAACAGGAAAATCGTCCACTTTACGAAGTATCCTTTTTCCAGCGTTACGCTTGCAAAAAGGAAGGTTTTGGGAGGCGGCACTATTGGATTTTACAACGTACAACTCTATTCCCAATGTTACGGAAGGTAAAAATAACATATTGCATTATTATAAGGGAAAGGATGCCAGTGGAAAATTTACAGACTTACAAGAGTGCAGGTTACCCACAGGTTCTTATGAAATTGATCATATAAATGAATTTTTGCAAACTAAAATGGGAAAAGACAATATAACATTAAAAGGTAATAATAATACGATGAAAGCTGAAATTACTTCCAAATATTATATTGATTTCACTCAACCAAACTCAATTGGTGATTTATTAGGATTTTCCAACGATGGGCCTGTATTAGAACCAGATGTAACACATTCCGGTAAGAAAACAGTAACAATATTAAAAGTCAATAGTATAGACATAACTTGTAACATTATACAAGGTGCTTACAGGGATGGGGCTAACACCCACATTATACATACTTTTTACCCAAGTGTACCACCTGGATTTAAAATTGTTGAAAAGCAGCAAAACCTGGTATATCTACCGTTGAACACCACTTTCATTTCAGACATCGTGTTGAGCGTATTGGATCAAGACGGTAACTTGGTAGACTTCAGAGAAGAGCCTATTACGATTAGATTACATTTAAAATCAACACTTTAATACAAAACCATGGGTTTAACATTTAAAAGCGAACAACCTACGGGAAACCGCATTAGTAGCTCTTCAGCTGTGGAGGAGTTAACACGCGAGAACATCCGTTTCTTAGAGAGAATTGGATTAAAATTAACCGATTATGGATATACTGGATATAGCGCAGGGTCCAACATTCGACGAAACCCTATGGGAAAAAGAATATCACACCCACAACCCTTACACTTCATCGAAATTAAACAATAACGATGAAATTCGTATTCCCATACAAAATCAAGACATTTACACATTACCATGTGAAAGTTACTTGTACATTGAAGGACAAGTTACTAAAAAGGACGGTACTACTGTTGGTACAACAGTTCCATTTATAAATAATCCTATGGCTTTCTTATTTGATGAAATTAGATATGAAATATCAGGTGTAACAGTTGATTCCACTAAAAAAGTAGGTATTACGACAACTTTAAAAGGATTAACATCTATAACACCCAATGAAACCAATTTACTTAAACCTGCCGGATGGGTATTACCTACGATTGACACGATCACTCCAAATCCAAATGGATATTTTGATTTTCATATTCCATTACGTTTGTTGCTTGGTTTTGCTGAAGATTATAGGAAAATAATATTAAACGTTAAACAAGAATTAGTTTTGTTGAGATCTTCTAACGATAAAGACATTATTAAAGCTGCAGATGCTACTACAGATGCGACTTTAGAATGGAAATTAAAATTAGACAAAATTGTATGGAGAGTTCCACATGTTAAATTGGCTGACGAGCATAGAATGCTACTTTTAAGAAAATTAAAAGCCGATCGTGATATTGTTATTCCATTTAGAAGTTGGGAATTTCATGAGCATCCCAGTTTACCTACTACGGATCGACACACTTGGACTGTTAAAACATCGAATTATGTAGAACGAGCCAGATATATTATATTTGGTTTACAAACAGGTAGAAGAGACGCCATTACTAAACATGCAGGACAATTTGATCATTGTGACTTGAAAAATATTAAAGTTTATTTAAATTCACAATTCTTTCCATACGACAATTTAAATGTGTCATTCACTAAGAAGAAATACAGTATATTGTACGATATGTACGCGAGATTCCAAAGTTCATATTACGGTAAAACAAATACACCTTTATTACCACCTGACAAATATTTCGATGCCTACCCAATAGTTGTAATCGATTGTTCTAAACAAAATGAATCAGTAAAGTCTTCAAGTGTGGATATAAAAATAGAAATGGAATTCAACGATGCTATACCGGCTAATACAACTGCATACTGTTTAATTCTACATGATAAAATCGTAACATACACACCTTTAACTGGAATTGTTAAAAATGTATTGTAAGAACCGGTTTTGTTTCATTCCGAGAGTATAAAAGCAGAGCGTACAGACCGCTCCTCATCAGTTTGTTGCCTACTGTTGTATGGGTAGCATCGTATTCAATATGGCTTCTCCTAGTGGTACACCTGAAAATATGGTAGATATTGAGAAGGAGATATCTGAGTTTTTAGATCCTCAAGGTCACCAGGAAGGAGGTGAACAAAACGTTTGCGGACAACTTCACGCCAGTAATAATGTTGAAGAAAAAGGTAAAAGAAGAAAGACTATACAAAAGAGAAAAAGGGATATTGAAGATAATATTTCTCCAAACATATTGAGTGAGGTATTTTTGCGAATATTTTACCCGATCTCTTCCAGTTTGGATAAAAGTGTTTTAATCGGTGTTATGAAATCTACAGATTATTCCCCTACTGTAATTTTAACTCATGGACCCAAAATGATTTTGTTTACGGACAGTGCTTGGGAATCGTTTATGAAACATTTGCATCTACTAGAATGCTATTTAAGTAGTAACATGTTTGGAAGAAAGACAAGAGTAGGACTTTTGGATTCAAATGTGGAAATTGATATCATTAAACAACGTGGTGATCATCAGCTACGGTTTAGAGACACAACAAGACATGATAACAAAATTCAACTTAATCGAGAGGAGTTTTTCATTTTAACTTGTGCTACTGAACCTATAACAAGATACTTGAGACAACTGGTGTTTTCAAGTTCGATTATTAAAGATTATCTGGAAGACACTTTGGACAAACAACCGGACGCACCTATATTATACGGACCTGTGGATACTTCTATATTTAATAGAGTTCCTCATGAAGTACAGATGTGGAGACAATTGGAAAAGTACGCTCAACTACATAAGAAATCAGTAAAACAGGAAGAAGAGGAAGATGGAGGAGAAGAATCAAGTGTTAGTGATGAAAATGAAAATAAGGAAAATATAAAGATGGAAACTTAAATGACAATGGTTAGTTTTTAAAACAATAACCAACATTTTGTGGGGTTAGGCCTATTGGGGACGGTGCCCACGTTAAATATACACCAACGCGCCAACAACTGTACGGCCTGGTATAAAAGTAGTACCTACCGTGGTGTGGAAATCAGTTGACCTCCTGACTTCGTAATGAGCAGACGTGTGACCTTCAAAATGGACAAGGGAGAAGAACAACAAGTAAAGTCCAAGCCTGGTATTATTGAGTTTCAAGCGTTTCGTGGTAATGATGATAGATTCATTATAAAAGAACTTGTGTTTTTGGACATGAATACAAGTGTTCCTTATTCGTTTTTATTTAAACCACCATGTTCTTATTCGTCTTTAACTAGTAAAGCCGCTACTACCAACAGATGGATTTCAAAACACTTCCATCATATCGATTGGTATGATGGTTTTACAAGTTACACGGACTTGTATCACATTATGCATCATTTTTCAGACAAGTTTACCAATATTTACACAAAGGGGCTGGAAAAGAAAAGATGGATCGAAGGATTTACTCATGTTCCGGTTAATGATGTGGAATTGGATAAGAACTATCAATACATGCTGGAAACCATATGTATTTGTACAAAAAGCCCAGAACATGATAAAGATAGACATTGCGCTTTGAAAAATGCCTATAAACTCGCCTCTTACCTTCAAAGTGGGGAATTGGGGAGTGGTGGGGGTAACGGAGAGTATATAAGTGGGGAGCAGACAGGGACCTGGCATGAGTATTACTCGAGATTCCGAGACGACAACATCTCCGAGCAAGAAGACGATCTGTAACCTGACCATGGCATCTCAACAGTTCCTTCAGACTTTGGTCGAGCAGTTCAATGCTCACTCCAAGTCAACAATATTACCTGTAAAGAAGTGCTCGGAACTAAAAGACGAGAAGCACTACATAATCCATGCTATGAAGAAGATGGAGACTACAGTTGGGGAGGCCATCTGCTGCAGTCTCAGCGAGGCACCGTTTACTCCGGGGGATGAACCAAAGTTCCAGGTGTACCTGCCCAAGAGATTCGTCCATCTTCTACAAAACGAGGATCTTCGCTCTATTCAACCCGGGTGTCTATACCTGGTGTCCCACGGCTGCACGGGTAGCAATTCTACAGAGTTGACCATCCACATCGCTGACAAGCAGCAGTGTTAGATTTAAGTTTTAATGTTGTACATATGTTGTTGTTGTAATGTTTTATAAATAAACGAATCATAAAAGACAAAAAAATAAAAAAAAAACAAAAAATGCAACATATCAATATGTGACAGACTTCACGTATTGATATGTTGCATTTTTTTTAAACTTCGCGGGTGACCTTGACCTTTGACCTTTGCATTTCACAATTACCCCCACTACTGTAATTACCCCCACTACCGCACTAGGATTCAAACCTGCTTGGATGCGAAAAACGGTCAGTCTGTTGCCAACTAGCAAACGATGAGCACCTTGTACGAGCTTTGCATACAACGAGTTATAACTCACAAGGACTTGTTCCCAACATGTTTACAAGACAACATCCCACTAACAATAAAAGAAGATGTCAAACGCTACAGGAGGGAAAATAAAGGGTATTCGGAATACTCCTGGTATAAGTTCCACGACGGGGAAAAGTTTTGTAGGCCTTGTGGCGAGGCCGCCGTCAGAGACCTTCGGCGATTCGTACAGGATGGTGGTATAAAACAATTCGGATTTCTAGCGCCACTGTTTCGATTTGAAAATTACAAGGACACCTGCGCTATTTGTTCCATTCCATTGTATCGATGGAAAAAGTTTAGAACTGTTTAATTGGATTTTCTATACCCCCACCACTATTACCCCCACCACTTTTTCATGTACCTCCAAGCGCTGTGCCTCGGCTTCATTTCTACTCCAGCAGCCAACCTAGCAACATCAAGATGTCTCTGAACGTTAGTTGCGCAAGTTACGAGGAGGTGAGCATCAAGACTCAGCAGGAGCTAAACGACTTATACAAGGAGTTGCAGCTGATGGTGGCACGAGGCTACCGTATAAATGTGCAAGTTTACGCTTGCAATATACGGAACACCCGGCAGTCAAAGGAAGAGCCTGGACACTCCTCGACGGCTTCCTCACCAGCGTCCATGAAGACCGAGCCAGACAACTTGGACTACTTCAGCTGACTAGCAGTTGTATTTCTTGTCCTAACCATTGTAGAATATGTATATTTTTTCATTATATTAAAGAAGTAAAAGAGCAGAAACACCTATCTTGTTACTGACATATAAGCTCAGTAACAAGATAGGTTTTTTTAAAACACAATTTGGATGACCTTGAAACTTCCCCCTCCACTGCTTTGTTACCCCCACCACTTGACTATTGGTGTACATGGCACATCGCAATTGGAAACCTCATTCCATCTTCAACAGCCACACCGACAACATCAACAATGGCAAACCTACCAACAGATGAAAGATGTCCTCACGCATGTTGTGACTTCGTCCACGAGTTGGAGAAGAGGATGCAGGAGAGGGCGATAAGAAGAAAACAGATCCACTCAGAAAATATCATGATAGTCAACGGCTATCTTTTATTGTTCGGCCTTATTATGGTTGTACTTTTCATACTGTACGGCATAGTCACATGTGTCGGCAAGGTTGCAGAAGAAAACGCTCGCCACCATCAATTGGAAAGTTTCAATGTTACTTTGTAAGTTTTCCTTTTTTTTTAAAACTCCGTTTGGATGACCTTGAAAATTCCCCCACTACTCCACCACACCCCCCACCACTTCACCATGTTCCTGCATGAGCATCACATCAACCGTCATTCCTTGTCCGACAAGCAACCATGGCAGACAACAACACCATCAGCCAAGCTGACTCCACTACTGATGTCGGTACAAGTACGGGTTGGACACTGTCGATCGATAGTGTACACTATTTGGAAACAATTTGCGAACGGATGAAGGAAATACTGCGGGACAACCCTGGAATCATAATACAAATGAATTTAAATTATGATTGGTCCCAAGTCAGAATGCAAGGGGACGATAACAACGGTCAACAATCACCACAATATTCGCCCATGTCCCCGATCTACCCTTACGGCGAGTCTGACGTCGATGAAGATGAGGCTAATGAGGATGTGGGGGACAACGAGGCTGAAGAGGAGTAACCTTCATTCCTTTTTTTAAAACCCAAATTGGATGACCTTGAGAATTCCCCCTCCACTATTTCCTTTTTTTAAAACCCAAATTAAATGACCTTGAAAATACCCCCTCCACATACTTTTGGTTTACCCTCTCTACTTTTCAATACTGTTACCACAGTCTGTAGCTCACATCATTCCTTGCTTAGCTATCATGGCGGACAGCACTCTTTCTCGAGTTGACTCCACTACGGATGAAGAATGGCCATTTTCCTGGAATGTTCATCTGCAAGACTCGGCAGAAGTGGATATGTTGCATGAGAAATTGGTGTATGTATTAAACGAAAACCCCAACATTGAATGTAGAATGACTATGGATTTCGATGCGACAGGGGTCCACACTCAACCTTCTACTTCCAGCCAGCCTGAACCTCAGCTACAGCCGAAGAACTTTACACATCTTTACACTCCAATACGGCCGGAGGATGTGGTTATCAGCGAGGCAGACTCTACTACAAGTTATATTGAACCAACGAATTGGAAGCTTGTTGTTGACACCTTACACAAGGTCGACTTAGTATGTGACAAATTAAAGGAATTGATGATGCAAGATCCTGGTCTTCGTTTTAAAATTGATTTGTTTTTCATCTGGGGAGCACCTGCACGGGGCTCTTCGTCTGACAGCTCTCTAAGTACAACGGATGAGGAGGAGGAGGAGGACGACTAGTTATCTTTTTTAAAACTCCGTTTGGATGGCCTTGACCTTTCCCCCTCCACTGAGTTTATTTAAGGTGCACTCTCAATGACTGCAACATCATTTCATCGCGCACCTTCACCACAGCAACATGGAGAGTCAACTCAACTACTGTTGCGAACGGAAATGTTTTTCATGGCCGAATGACATTGATGTTGCGGATGGCCTGGCGTGTAGAAAATGTGAAGCTTTTGGTCAATGCATGTGTAAGTGCAAGTCTTGGAAGAAGCCGAAACCGGAGTTGAAGACATTCCATGTGTACCAGATGAGAGGGCATAAGTACACTTGTTGCCCTGAACGTTGCATTGAATTCACATTAAAACAGCTAACTGGCTGCAAATTGTGCAACAATCATTTTGCAGGTTTTTGCAAACATTATTTAGGAGCCTGTCAGTACAGATCAACTTGGCATACAGAAGCACTCACTATCAATGAAATCGCTATAGATACACAAGAGTAGTCTTTCTACTCTTTTCTTTTTTTAAAACTCCATTTGGATGGCCTTGACCTTTCCCCCTCCACTCACCTTAGTTTATATAAGCTCCATTCCCGCTGACCACGGCATCACTTCATCTTGCTCCCTCGCCGAAGCAACATCAAGTATGGAAACTAAGCGTGTCTCATGTTGCGAGCATAAGTGTTTAGAGATACAAGGCGTCATCCATTGTGCAAAGAAGCTTTGGGAGGAAGAGACAGGGACAACCTATTGCTGCGAGGGCAAGTGTTTCCTACTACCAAGATGGCAAGTGGACGGGCTGGCCTGCCGGCAATGTGAATGCTTCGGATGTTGCAGGTGTAGATGCAAGAACCAACAGCTGCCACCACCGGTACTACAAACTTTAAAAATCTACAAATCCAACTACTTTTACACTTGTTGTCCGCAGCGGTGTATTAAATTTCATTTCTCCAATCTTACCAATTGTCGGAAGTGCTACGGACAACCTGATGGGTGGTGCACCTGTTTTCTGGACTCCTGCCGCTACAGATCGGATTGGTTTACAGATCCGTTGGAAATTGATGAGGTCGCCCAGGAAGCACAAGAGTAGTCTTTCTACTCTTCAACTTTTTTAAAACTCCATTTGGATGACCTTGAGATTTCCCCCTCCACTTCCCCATATACCTAGAGTACACAGAGCCTGACAGTCAGTCACTCGGTGGCTGTCGTGGGGTGCGCATCGGTGTCGGCGCTCCGTTGTTAGGTTTTCAAGGTCACAGTAATGTCAAATTGTTGGTGTTGTGCTGGTTCAAGGTCACCTGAGGGATAACCGATTGCCCATTTAGGCAGGGTCATGTCAGAAACTCGAGTTTAACTTGGCACTTTTGCCGTTTCTCGTCGAAAATTCGCTCCAAGTGGTCAAGGTCACGGGGACTCTGACTGAAACTCGGAGCGTAGTGCGAGAAACGGCAAAAGTGCCAAAAAATTTTAAGTTTCGGCGTGACCTTGACCTCAGTGGCGTCGGTGACGTCATTTTGATGACGTAAGGGGTGATGACGTCATCAGCACGTCATTTCTGTGACGTCATGGGTGTGACGTCATAGAAATGACGTCATTAGTGATGACGTCATCGATGACGCAATCGATGACGTCATCGATGACGTCATCGATGAGGTCATTGACCTCGATGACGTCATCCCTCAGGTGACCTTGAACTGAGCCAGCACCAACAATTTGACACTACTATATATATATATAAATAATATGTATATATAAATAAATATATATATATATATATATATATATATATATATATATATATATATATTAAAAGCTTTTAAAAAAACCAAAAAGCTTTTTTAAAAGCTTTTGAAAACTTTTATGACTCTACAAACTAACATTATGTAGTTGAAAGCGTCAAAATATTCGTAGAAAAGCGTTGTCAGACTTGGTCTCGGCTATGAAACGAATCAGTGAAACATAATGGCTGGAGAAGATCTTTTTTCTCCTTTGCACGCCACACCATACACAATAAATAATCTTTATTTCAAGATCCTCATATCAGGAAGATTTTTCAATCGTTGTAATGTTAAACTTGAAAATCTATATAGAAAAAATAAGAGTAGTGTATACAATTTAAGTAAAAAAAACCTTGAAATTTTACATATTTCATTACTTACTAAGGTATATTTAACTACTCAGTACTAGGTCAACCGAGCCTTGCTCGTTGGTTTTAAAACACCTTTTCCACCAACAACCAACTATACCTCTTCATAGTTAACGGCTGTTTCAAAAAGTCTGCTTAACATTAATGTTACTTTCTTTTTGCTTACATTTCGTTGTTATTTCGTTACCAAAATAGCAATCTATAAGACCAATGTTAAAAATTACGATTTTTTAATTTAATTTAAGATAAAATTGTATTTTTCCTGGGATTGAGGCTGTTTCTAAACTTATTTTTGGGCCAAAACACTCTTGGATGCAAAGTTTAAGCAAAATCTACCCAATAGATTTCGAGATCAGGGAACCACACATCCCTTCAGACGGTGCTCGTATTATAATAGGATTTTTGTATCATTGTGCTTTGTTCTCTATACTCTCTTCGTCGCGGATTTTTTCATGGAATGTATATTTCACTAATTTAAATAGTTTTAAACCCTCAAATACGAAAAGTCTTCTTAATTCCCTCAACTAAAAGCTCTTAATTTGAATAAAACAAAACATCTAAATATAGATGCAAACATTCTGTGTTCATGCTTGGAATATTTATTTTAGATTTTACTACAATTGTTGTAGAGATTTCATATTTTTTCTTTTAATACCATTGATTTGATTGCTCTGCGTTGATTTTGTTTGCAACAGTTTTCAAATACAATATTTGGCAATGTTAGTGTAAACTTTGCCAATATAAGGTGATTAAGAATATACAGTATATAAACTAATACAAATCTATGACAAAATAAACTTAAGAAATGTTTTGATTATTTTTATTTAACCATGATGGTGTGTTTTGAAATTAGTGTAAAAGCATTAATGTTTAGATATCCTATACTCTTATACGAGCAATGTTTGCTTATTTGCTTGTTTGCTTGCTTGCACAATTATCTCAAAAACGGCTCCGACGATTTCCTTCAAATTTTGGAATAAACTTAGTTTCACCTTAAAAATACGATTGAGATGGGTCTCGCCCCCAGGGAAAATCTAATTTTGCTAAAAATTAAAGTTTAAAATTACAAAATTTTAACATTGGGCTTATGGGTTGCCATGTTGGCAACGAATTAACAAAATATAAACAAGAAGTACATTCAGAACTTCAAAAAGAAATGTAACAGCTGTTTATGTACTGCATATTAAATGTCAATAAAGTTTATTCTGATATTTAAATTTACTAACATTTCACCGAGCAACGCTCGGTCCTCCTGGTACGGGAAACGGACACTGCGCCAGCTCATCGTTATCGGTTGGGGTCATAAAAATGTCAAAATCCATCTCGCGGCGCCTGCGCCAGTTGCCAGGTAGACCCGCGTTGGGGTTGGGGGAGAGGTAGGACGACGCTGGGAGAGGGGCCGGATGCAGTGTAATGCGTTTCTCAGAAGTACCCCGTGCCCGTGACTAAACAATATAGGGGAAGTTGACACGGATATGAGTCACGGAACCCGGGGCTAAGGTTTTGTGAATATTAGAGATTTGCAAGGATATGGATCACTTCCTTTTCAGCTTTTATGCGGCTGTATCCGGACAGGAAGTTGAATCCTAATTTTCTTAAATGTTACAGTGAATTGTACGAGTATCTTATAATATACTTATTTCTAAAAGGGTTTCGTCTGTAACACCCATTTTTCTCTCGGCCTAACTGATTTTTAAGATTGAGGTGTAATTTTAAAGCTTATGATGATTAAAAATATAATTTCGTTTTGGGCTTCGGCCCCCTGTCCGTTATGTTATTTCTAGAGGGCGCTTTATAATGATGACCAACTTTAAAACAAGATCTTTAATGTGAAATAGAGATCGCCTCCTGGTCGAAATTCGACCAAAATGTCAGTTGATCTGGGCCCAATGTTTCAAAAATATTTTATAACTGAAACATGTGATCTTAGTGATTTGCTATTACACTAGCTGTCCTATGATTCAAGCAAACACCCTTCATCTATAAGATTAACATTGACATTCAAAAGCTTGTAGAGCGTAGCTTTGGGGGCCAATGTGAATTAAAATGTGATTCTGCTCATCTACAGGACTATACCTTTCTAACGGTATGCGCAGATTTCTCCTACGTTGGGCACAAGCTGAGAAAAAGGAGGGAAAGAAACATGCTTGCCTATTAATACATAAATCTCTCAGAGAGGCCACGACCCAATCTAGTTGCATATTTTACGGTACGGTGGGTGATTTAGTGCGTTGCCAAAAACATAATAAAAATTTTGAATAATAAACAATTGTTCATATACAAAAGGTTAGTTATGTGTTATTTTATTTTCATTTCAAAGTTTTTTTAATCCACCATTGAACTTTTAATAGGCCTAGACTCGTAATTTAAAACCAAGCTCCAAGTGGCAACGTGGAATCCCAAATACAGCTATTGTGCTCGACTGAGCGACTAAGCGTCGAAAATTCTTGGAACCAGATCTAGGTTGGGGGGTAGCGTTCTCCCGCCCCTCCTTCCCCTTCGACTCTCCGACCTCTCTCGAAAGCTGGCGCAGTGTCCGCACCACGAGGGTCCATAAACTTACCCTCGTCAAAGTTTTTGTAGAAGTTGGCGCACTGTCCTACAGCCTCCTGGTACTCCTTTCTTTAATCATTTAACCTTTTTGTAAATCGTGGTATTAAAAGTAACATTGTATTTAAATATGGCTACAATGTACTGTACTTAAAATTTAAATAAGTAGTGTCCGAGGTACAAAGCCCTGCTCAAAGACGTCCTTCAAAAGTTCATGAACCTTTTAGATTTATTTGGTCCCAGAATGTCAATATTACAAAAATTATAAGATAATTAATATTTAATATTATTTGTGATAAATATTTAATATCATATATCTTTAAAGTTAAAAAATGTTTGATATCAAATTATCATTGAATTTTTAGAACTAAACCAGAAGGACTAAATTAATATCCGTAAACAAATTACACACAAAAAACTATAACGATACTAAAGAACCTCTAAAAGAAGGTAATGTTCATGTTGTTAGTTTGGCGAAAATAAATGGCCACATAATCTGTCTCGCGAGATCGGCCAAGATTAAGGCCCAGATTAGAGCCAGTGGTGGAATTGGAGGCAGTGGATAAATTTTAGAAAGAGACGAACTGCTCTTCTTAGTAACCTTCCAAACTCTTTTACTCTTCTACTCCTCCTGAACCAAGGAGTTCACTTTAAAAAGTTCTTACTGTACAACAAATCTTAAACCTTTGAATAGTTAAGCTTTTTGATACAAAATAATGGAAGATATTTCAGAAGTTTTTGTGAGAATAGTGGGATCATTTTGAACAATTTATTAACAACTATTATTTCTTACATGTTTGGAATTCTTTAATGCGTTTAAGCCTGTACATTACAAATTCCAATGCTAACGGTTAAAATAAATATATATTAAAGCTAGTTCAATAACTGTTTGAAAAGGGGAGAGGTTTGTACTATATCTAGCTTTAAAATAGAGTTGATTTCTTCTATTTTATATTGGTCAAGATAGAAATAATCATAATCGTAAATAAAAAACAAATTTCTTGACAAACTAAAATATTTGATTATTTTTATTCTACAATTTATTTCTTATGTTGATGCTATTTTAGAACAGTACTTCCTACAAAGTCAGACTGTTAGCAATTCTCCGTAGCAACTCTTGTCGCGGATGCCTCAGATGAAACTGTAGTTTAGGAAAAGTTGTTCTCCCAGCCGTTGAACTGTACACAATAGGATTGGTTCACTACAATACAGGATCTCGTATCACTCGTTCAACCTTTTGAAGATCTTCGGTTAAATATTCTGTTTTATTTTATTTAGGATAGTTTATTCGTTATTCTTTACTTGTTACAAAACATAGAGAGTAATAATGTTTAAAATAATATAAAAATTAATTTGAATAGGCCAACCTTAATTAAGTATCCAGAAAAGGAAGGTAAAGCATTTTTCTTCAAGTAAAATATTAGTTAAGCAAACTATAAATAAATCAAACACTTAATATGTTTTGAATAAATGATTCACATATAATTGATCAACTTTTGTGGGATCACTGGGATCAGCGTAATGGGTCTTTCGGTTACAGCTTTTTTATACAATGTTTTCGAATAAATTTAAATTGATAAACTTTTTAAAGGTATTAACAATTAGTATGATGGGCTTTAAATATTCACTAGTAATCTTTTATTCAAGAACATTTCAAAATCTTAAGTAATTCAATTATTTTGTTGTATATTTTGTATGAAATTTTATTTTTGAATTTGGGTGATTCTCTTTTATAAGCAGTTTTCCAGTTTATCACTACAGTTGATAGTTTTTTGTATTTTTTATTGGAAAAATGTTTATTTGTAAGTTTACATTGTAAAGTAGCAGACTGTTGTTATGTCTCAAGATAATTTATTTTCAATAATTAAACAGAATCTTGTAGTTATATGTGGCAAATAAAAAAACTTGGAACTTAAAACCTTCCAATTTAATGAATACAAAAAATGCAGTTTTAATATTGGAACAAGGAACTCTGTACAAAATTGTTTGAAAGGTTAAAAATAGTTTCTCTATAATTATATTTCCAAAATTTATCCATTATATAGTGTTATAAGGTATTTCGTAGATTATAATTTAGTATTGTATTCATGAGATTCTTTTTTTTATTGGTTGTTGACAACTCAATATAAATAATGCTAATAAGTAAAAAATTATAAAATGTTAATAAAATAGTATTTTTGATAAAACAAGACTTTTTTTAAAGTAGTTAAATATAATGACTGTCTTCCAAATTAGAAAGTAGTTAAGAAAGACTCATGTCCCTGTAAATCACTAACAGCAATTAGTTGGAGGCGCAATTTCGATAGGTAATTAGATCATATTTTCCTTTTATGTTTTACCACAAACAATAAATTTTAATACAGCATATTTTTACGGGGTTATTGAATGGAATTAATTTTTCCTTAGACAGGGTGTTCGGAAACTCTCACAAGAAACTTGGTGTGGTGATTCCATGGATCAAAATGAACAAAAGGTTCAATTGGAACCTATAAGTCCTAAAATGCTTCGTTAAGCCTTATTTGTCCATTTTAATCTAATGAATAATTACACTTAGTTTCGGAAGGAAGTTTCCGAACATTCTGTATGTTTAAGAATTCATTCAATTCAATAATCAAATTCAGATCTGCCGCATTTAAATCTCCTGTTTGTAGCATAACGTTCGTAGAAGGCTTTTTATTTTAAAATCATTTTAAATTAATATAAATATAAAAACGATTCAAAGCAGTAACGGATAGATCGTTCGGTCACGTACAGTCATACTTCACGGGAACTCCGACTGCATCTTAAACTGGCATTAGCCTTCAAGTCACTGGCGCTCTCCTGCGCGTTATTTGGGGCACCTGCACGTTAAACGGCATTTGTAGTTTTTACTGGAAAATCACTTTACTTAGAAAAAAAATTGTCATTAAAGGCGTGTTTTCACAAATATATTATAATTTGGCCACACATAAATATAACAATTAATTGAAATAAAAACAAGTATTTTAATATTTTTAATGATTTTAGTATGGCTAAAAAAATAAAACATTTTCTAATTTAATAAACGGTAAAAATATACAAGTAATTTTATAGACCAAACTAAAAACTGGAAATATCAAATTGTTGTTGTTTGTAGTACTAGAATGTGATAGCAATGTAAATTACATTCATAACACTGTTACATCATCATTGTTAGTCCCTTTACTGTTCAGAATATGATCACAGATAAAAGAACCCTTGTAGCTAGAGGGATAGAAGGAACTTATCTATATCTGGTACATTTCCGATCTGCGATTGGAATATTCAAGAGAATTTTATCATGAAAATGATGACTATCATCAACTGTTGGTTTTATTTAAAACTAGGACAGCTGACTTTACAACCGTAGGATTGTAAAACTTCAGTATTCAAATTCTTACTTGGAAAAGAACGTGATCATAACATGATTACAAATCAGAATGGTGAAACTTTTATCAACTTATGTTATACTACAGTATCCCTTTTTTCTTTCCTTCCTTAAAGATAACAACGGGGGTTGAAAAAGTAAGAGCCAATAAAATAAGATGTTTAAGGTCACATTCTAGTTAGTTTTCTCTATTTTGTCCAATACTGTAACTGTAATGTTACAACCTCTACTGAAATCCTCAGCTCTATAGGTTTTTACTATACTACCTCAACGGCCTTGCTCAATAAAACTTTGTATGAAAAAGGTGAAGTTATTAAAACAATAACATACATCTCACAACTGATAATTGAAAAGGTGAAAATTTTAACAGAATATTACTCTTTCATAAGAAGTATTGGCCAGAAACTATTGGGCTTTAAGACTTAACCTAAAGCAGAATCATGCATTTGAAGTGTTATTCTGCAAATCTACGCACCATTCCCTTTAATTTGACCTAAATCTTCTCCTTCTTTTCCTTTATAAATCTAAAGGAAAGGCTCAGTATTTACTGCGAACTCAGCGTTTCAACCGTGAATTAATACATAGGATTTTTAAAATAACATTATTGAAGTCTGTAAAAGTTTACCAATACATTCCACTTCTAACATAGAAAAGAAACTATTATTTTAGAGAACTTTTATAAATATCGAAAACATAAATAAGCGTTAAAATGCGCATAGAATACAAGACGCTAGTAAATTTAAATAAACGAAAAAATAAACGTAAGAAGCAGTCTCGATATCTTTGTCGCCTTGTGATAATGAGCAGATCTGTTACCGGAAATGAAAGATGCGACAAGTGTTCAGGATCCGGCGCGGAACGGCGCTCCTGAACTGCAATCTCAGCTGATAACCCCCCCCCCCCCACCAGACATTTACACCCCTCCACCATCAGCACCTTTCTTGTAAGATGAATGCGAATATCGTTTATCAAATGGTAACAAATCACCTTTTCGACTATTGAAAACTAGATTCAATAATTTTACCTCGTAATAATTATGAAAAGTTATTATATTTTATCTGAAAAGGATACATAAGAAAATGAATTAAGTAAACCAATATACTGTAAAACCCCTAAATGTATTGTTACTAATCTTTAATGCATTTTATATTTGAATGATTTTTTTAGATATCAAATTTAAACAAAATTAAATACATTACTTTGGTTATTTACATAATTGAAACATAAATTATTATGTCATTCGTTACAAATAGCGCCGGGCCGATAGAGCATCAAAGACATTACGCAAGTTATTACCACGGCGACAGGCTGCCTTTTATCTGGGAAGCCTTTCATATATTTGATCCTCCAAGAGGAACTAGTTTCTACAGTTTTTATGATTTATAAAATTTTGTTTTAGATTTTCCATAGCCGAAGTTTGAAAATGTTAAATGATTTGAGTTACAATAGGCATTGATGCATTTTTACTCTTTTTATGGCATCGATTATACTAAAATTTTAAGTAAATAATAAAATAAGCAAGACTAAAATCGTTCCATACAGTTGAAATAAATGTTTCGTTTTGATTTTGTGTTTGCACAAGCGAGTAGAAGGGCTAAATATGGCACGAAGTGATCCAGAACCCCCCCCCCCCCCCTTGAACATGGATCCCTGTCCATTACGACAGTCATAAACTGGCATATACTGTGACCATCTTACACCGACTGGTGTAGCTCAAGGTGCTTTCATATTCAAATCACTCTTGATGCTTATTGATTTTTAATAAAAGTATTTCTAATCATCAAAGGATTAAGAGTGTTTATGCATGTTATGCAAGAGTATGTGATTGCGAAAGGGGTTGTGACATTGTTATTGCATAATTTTAAGGCATTTAATTCGATGTACTCAGCTCATAATTTTATGTTTGCATTAATCATTACTTATTTAATACTCTAAGGGCTGTTTTTAATTGGATCTCCTCCTACAATTTTGAGCTGTTTTTCAAGTTTCAGTATCATTTGATGGAACTTGGTCTCTTGTCGTTTCCGCCAAAAATGTATGAGATTCTGACTTAAACTATAAAAAGAGCTATCAATTAAAAAGAGCTATAAAAAAGAGCTATCAATTTTTGAAATTTGAAATTTTCTCATTAGAATAACATTGCGATCTTAGATAATTCTAAACATCTGCTAATTCACAGCTTCAAGTGTCGTTTTGTGTTATCACTGTTGATTTTCACTATACTGGATTGGTTTGTTGTAATCGATTTACAACTAAGCATAACGCTTTTATCAATGACATGTGACATTAAATTTCTCGATTTCGGACTACAAGTGCACTTGTTATTAACTAATTCCCTTGCAGGCCGTCCCCTAGAGGTTAAAATAATAAACATTACTCAAAAATATCCTTTTATGAGAACTATTTAATTACCAACTTTGCATTACTTAGTCTATACAGGTCTGCATAGTTTAAATTATGCAAACTTCATGCAGTTGCAATTATGCAGGTGTCATTGTTTAAATATTTAAATTATTAAACAAATCGAGAGCTTTGACTGATAACTGTTTGTTTAATAATCCTACATAATGTATTTCAATATATAACGACGAATATTTTTTTATACATATTTATTTGGATAATCACTGTCTACCTCACACAACTGACTTTTTAGAAACGTATCTTAAGCCTACATGTACAAACCCATGCTCAATGTAACCAAATCACGAACAAGTTAAGATTGCGTTTATTCTCAGTGGCAGCTAATAGTGAAAAGGTTTACTTGGCCCCAACAAAATAGAATTTCAGGAACTTTTCATTTAATTTGTCTACAAGCTCTGACTTGAACAGGAGAACTGGGAATCATATCATAGTCATGCTAACAATACATCCATGCTAGTAGTTTAAACATAAGGTAATGCTTGGCATAATCTAAGCAAAAATACTTTTTTATTTTACAGTAGTTTAAGAGAGCAAAAAAATTTAAATTGACAATATACAGAAGTTTAATTTGTTTAACTAAAGCTAGTAATAAATGGTATACCTGAGAGAAGTTTTAAAGTTAAATAGCATAGTGCTAATCATTCAAAATTCAAACAATTATGTGGTTAAATTAAAATTAACTATTATCAGTTAAATCCTGTGTGTTGAGAGTTTGAAAGTATAACTTGGCCATCCGTCCAATAAAAACTTTTAAGTTATATTGGCAGTGTTGCCAAAACTCAGATTTAATCTAATGGATACAACACATCGCCATTTCAACTTGGGAAATGTTTTACTCTTTAAATTGGAACTTTTAGGTAATTATCACAAACATAAATTATAATCGAACATATTTTTTTACAAATATTTGATATTTCATATTAGTTCTAAATTCAAGTTTTGCGTCAAAATAATCTTATTCTGCTTTAAAAATATGGGAATAATATTTCTCTTCATTTCTCCCCATATAAAAAATCCTCCCTAAATCACAGAAATCCCCCAAAATTTTTACCCGATAGCTCAAACCGCGCTAAAAATACCCTCTGTTTGCACCCCTGACTTCCATAAACAAGGATAGTCAAGTAGAGAATCAACATTGGATCATCTGATATGGCTGATCCATAAAAAATTACAACTGTGAATATGTGAACCATGTGAACTATGTGACTGTGAACTATGTGAATATATGAATGTCCTAAAAATACAATTTAGTGATGCAACACCAAAAACACAACTTAAAGTGGCACCAGGAAACACTAATTGAAATATCAAGCCTCGTAACTGAGAACATCACTTGAAAGTACTTGATTTAGAATTCAACTCAAACCGAGGGCTGAATTTGCCTCTGTCAAACAAAATTCCGTCACTTCAAGTTGTATTTGCCGCTACCTCACGGAAAGCACAGCTGAAATATCTGCGATATACATATCACTCTTAGTGCGTGGAACAAACGACATATTACGTAGAGATCTTTCACTTCCTGATACCAGCACCAAACTTTTGGAATTGACTAAACACATGTAAAAGAGTAAAAATCTGCCGGGAGGCAAACTTAAATATAATGACGTCACGAGCAGTGACGTCATCAATATGGCCGCTCAGCCAATTACAATACTGTCGCATATCTCGGAAACCCCTTAACCGATTTTGACATTTGACATCTTATTTGAAAGGTCTAATCATGATCTATAATAAAGGTTATAACACTTTTAGCGGTAAAAACAACCGTTTTTGAGTATTTTGTAAAATATTAATTTTTATAAATATTTGCAATTTCAGCGAATTTCCCACAGGGAAGAAGCTATTGCCGTATGTGTTATGGTAAGACATAAGCCCGGGACCATGTTAATTTTTCATTTTGAGGTGCCCATTGACGAAAAATAATAGTCATTAAAATTATATATGCATACATATGTATGTATGTATGAATGTATGTATGTGTCCCTAGACACGAGAACTCTTGTTAAAACCGTCCGATCAAGACCAAACTTAATATGTAGAGATGTGTAATCGTACGTTTATTTGGATGAGTTTGTAAACCAGATATAGTTTGTAAACCGGAAAGGGTAGTGTTAGGGGGTTTTTACCCCAAAAGTGGATTTTTTGCATTTTTCACATCTGATTTAAAAAAAATTTAAATTTTGATTTTTATTACTGGATTTAGCTAAAAAAAGCACACAATTAAGTATTTTGCAGCTTTGCTCTATCCCCATTGGTTACCGAGATATTAAAAAGTCTAAAGACAGTACATTGTATTTTGGGGCTCCAATGTTAATCTTAAGGAGGAAAAAGAATGTTTTAATATTTCACTTATTAATCAATATATTTTGACGAAACTTGGTATTTAGCTTCATTTGGTTAAGATCCATCCATTTATGGTAAAAATTCTTGGTTTTTTGTACTTATCATGGCAGCAACCTGCATACTCTTTTCCCATGTTAATCACATGGAGAATATTCAAACTAATTTATTCATGGACGGATATTGATGAAACTTAGTATATGGCTTCATATGGTCGAAATAATTTTTTATATTAAAATTACCTACTTTCAGTGTTCCCCATGGCATCACACCTGCATACTCTTTTCCTATTTTTATTGTAGGGATAATAGACATTTATTTTCCTATTTATGAGCACGTGATGAAATTTTGGTCACAGGTTCATCTGTTCTAAATTAATATTAGGGGTCTACTAATTTGGAAATTCGCTGAGTACGCATGTCTGCTGCGACGGAGGGGTATTATGTATGTAAATTAAGTTTAATAATAATACAAGACAAAATTAAGGATATTATTATTGTTAACATATATTTCATGTAAATATATCCAGCTACCTATATGTTTATTCTTGAACAATGACCTTCACAAGTACATAATAGAGTTTACCGAAGTCCCATTTTCACACAGCGTCACTTATTACGTTCCTTACACTTAAATAGAACAAAATCTAGACAGTGTACACTAACGTCTGGAATTGTCGTCCAGAGAGGTGTAACCATCGGACCATCATCGGATTTCCAGCCCCACTGACAAGGATCGTTCACTGCTGGTCTTCAGGTTTAGCAGTTTCTCCAAACGTTACATTGAAGCATTGCACATTTTAAGTGCTGCAATAGCGCACCCACAGCTGGTGGGATATGTTCTATGTTCCTATTCATTTGAGTAAAAAGTATTCTGCCTGCATGGTTTACATGAAATATATGTTAACAATAATAATATCCTTAATTTTATCTTGTATTGTTATTAAACTTAATTTACATACATAATACCTTTCCGTCGCAGCAGACATGCGTACTCAGCGAATTTCCAAATTAGTAGACCCCTAATATTAATTTAGAACAGATGAACCTGTGACCAAAATTTCATCACGTGCTCATAAATAGGAAAATAAATGTCTATTATCCCTACAATAAAAATAGGAAAAGAGTATGCAGGTGTGATGCCATGGGGAACACTGAAAGTAGGTAATTTTAATATAAAAAATTATTTCGACCATATGAAGCCATATACTAAGTTTCATCAATATCCGTCCATGAATAAATTAGTTTGAATATTCTCCATGTGATTAACATGGGAAAAGAGTATGCAGGTTGCTGCCATGATAAGTACAAAAAACCAAGAATTTTTACCATAAATGGATGGATCTTAACCAAATGAAGCTAAATACCAAGTTTCGTCAAAATATATTGATTAATAAGTGAAATATTAAAACATTCTTTTTCCTCCTTAAGATTAACATTGGAGCCCCAAAATACAATGTACTGTCTTTAGACTTTTTAATATCTCGGTAACCAATGGGGATAGAGCAAAGCTGCAAAATACTTAATTGTGTGTTTTTTTTTTTTAGCTAAATCCAGTAATGAAAATCAAAATTTAAAATTTTTTTAAATTAGATGTGAAAAATGCAAAAAATCCACTTTTGGGGTAAAAACCCCCTAACACTACCCTTTCCGGTTTACAAACTATATCTGGTTTACAAACTCATCCAAATAAACGTACAATTACACATCTCTACATATTAAGTTTGATCTTGATCGGACGGTTTTAACAAGAGTTCTCGTGTCTAGGGACACATACATACATACATACATACATTCATACATACATACATATGTATGCATATATAATTTTAATGACTATTATTTTTCGTCAATGGGCACCTCAAAATGAAAAAGTAACATGGTCCCGGGCTTATGTTTTACCATAACACATACGGCAATAGCTTCTTCCCTGTGGGAAATTCGCTGAAATTGCAAATACTTATAAAAATTAATATTTTACAAAATACTCAAAAACGGTTGTTTTTACCGCTAAAAGTGTTATAACCTTTATTATAGATCATGATTAGACCTTTCAAATAAGATGTCAAATGTCAAAATCGGTTAAGGGGATTCCGAGATATGCGACATTATTGTAATTGGCTGAGCGGCCATATTGATGACGTCACTGCTCGTGACGTCATTATATTTAAGTTTGCCTCCCGGCAGATTTTTACTCTTTTACATGTGTTTAGTCAATTCCCAAAGTTTGGTGCTGGTATCAGGAAGTGAAAGATTTTTACACTTGTTCCACACACTATCTGGGCGCCAAGTCTAGTTGGTGTGGGAAACATGAGTGTTTGAGAAATTTCTAAATTTGTAATAGGTGTGTTCGTATGTTCCAAAAATGATTGATAAAACTGTTGAAACATTTTCCTTATAATACTTTTTAATTGTATTTATTTTTCGCTTTGAAAAATTAGTGTTCAATACTATATTCAAGCTTAACCACACAATATTCTTCTTGATTAAATTATCGTTCCGTTAAATTTTTAACTCAGTTTTTGTTGAGTTTTAAATTTAATAAAACGAATAGACCATATTTTAAAAGATTTTTAAAGGTTTGCAACTTTAATTATTTTTCCATTTGACCTAGAATAACAATATGAGTGGGGATTACCGGAATCAAAGTAAGAGTTTTCTGTATTGAGGACGAACGAAGAATTTGGATACGAAGTCTACAACAATAAGCAATAGTTGGAAAAAGTGCCAGCATACAGTGATTCGCTCAACAGTATATTCTTAACAATTATTCATTAGGGTTCTTAAACATTCAAAAAAAGGCAAACCCTTAAAAGAGAACCCAAATAATCGGATTAAAGAGAAATACATAATGTCAAAGGTGATTAACATAATAAACAGGGTGATTGAACCCAATTAAGTCTATTCAATTTTTGTTGTCCAATGAAAACTATACATAAAAAATAGCTAATGATACGTTAAACCCATTATTCTTGGCTGAAATTGTTGAAATATTATCTTATATCAGGGTTCTGGAACTAAACAACTTACAAAATATTAATGATGATATAAAAAATCTAGTATTAAATTTGTTATAAGATAAAATTCATCCTTACTCTGCAAGAATTAAATAATGAGATTAATAAAACAAATATCTACCAGGTCTATATTATATTATTGATTATTTTTCACACATTTCTCCTTATCAATAATCCCTGTTCGTAAGTTCTCAACTTTTAAATGAAATATTACATTTATTAATTATAATGAGAGATAAGGTATTTAATATTATCAACGCAACCAGGCAAATGTGTTATCTGGTTTGTTGGTAATTAACAACTTGTCCCCTAAGGACCTCCACCTTCCAACCCCTCCCCAATCACAACACTCCTCTGTAGCCACACTACATCTGATTGCAATTAATTTTGTTTACTAATCTGGTTTATACTGGATATAATTTCAACTCCCATCAGATTCAGCTTTTGTAATAGTTGAGTATACAATAATACAATCAGGGATACTAAATAAATTGGTATAAATTCCAGTGAGTCGCAGAGGACAGTTTGAAAAAGGCTAAAGATGTTATAGTTTGGTTGCAATAAAGAGTATAAAAATCTGTCTCATTAAATCTTCTAGGAATTAAGTCCAGATTAGTATCCGTGGTGGATTGGAAGCAGTAAATTAAAATTGGAAGGATCAAATTGCACGTTACCCTTTTAAACTATATTTCTCACTAGCTGTTGCCCGTCACGGCTTCGCCCGTGATTGAATTTATTTTATAGGTAATACAATAGTTTTGAAGAGCAACGAAATCTACTTCCTTGAGAATGACATTGGAACAATGAAGTAGTGTGAGTGGAGCTCTGAAGGAATTTCGCAAAACCTGTTCTTAGAGAGAAAAGGTTTCTTAAATAGAAAAGGCCCTAACCTATAAGCAAATAGGAACGACCATGTCAAATTTCAACCCCGTAGGCTCTACAGTCATATTGAAGACATGTGGGTCGGAGCCCTAAAGAACATTAAACAGTACTTTTGCAAAACTGTTTCTTAGTGAACACCTATTAGCAAACCGGAACATTTACGTTAAATTTCAACCCGTAGGATCTATAGTAGATTTAAAAATTTGTGGGGTGGAGCCCTAAAAAGAAATTTGCAAAATTGTTTCTATTGATCACCTATGAACAAAAAGGAACGTCCATGTCAAATTTAAAACACGTTGGCCCTTGATTAATTTTGAAGTCAGGTGAGGTGGAGCCCTAAAGAACTACAAAAACTATATTTACAAAACCATTTCGTAGTGAGCACCTGTTAGCAAAACGGAACATCCAAGTTAAATTTATACCCCCTAGAATCGATGGTAATCTTGAGGTTCTATGGGGTGGAGCCCTAAACGAAATTTTTCAAAATTATTTCTTAGTAAGTAACTATGAGCAAAGAGGAACGTCCGATTCAAATTTAAACCCCGGAGGCCCAACAGTAATTTTGAAGTCCTGTGGGGCGGAGCCCTAAAGAACTTGGAAAACTGTATTTGAAAAACTGTTTCTTAGTGAGCGAGCACCCGTGAGCAAAGAGAAACGTCCATGTTAAATATCGACCCCGGAGGCCCAAAAGTAATTTTGAAGTCCTGTAGGGCGGAGTCCTAAGGAAATTCGAAAACTGTATTTGAAAACCGTTTTTTAGTGAGCACCCATGAGCAAAGAGAAGCGTCCATGTCAAATATCGACCCCGGAGGCCCTAAAGCAATTCTGAAGTCCTGTGGGGCGGAGCCCTAAAAGGGATGTTTAAAGCACTTTTTTGAGCACCTAAGAAAAAAGAGATCACTCCAAATTTCAACCGTGCAGGTTTCCTAATTCGTATTTAAAATTGGCCATGCGGATAGGCCAAATTATTATTATCGATTACAATTATTATCGATATTAAAATTTCGAAGGCCTGTGGGGCGGAGCTCTGAAGGAATTTTGTTAAATCATTTCTTAGTGAGCACCTAAAAGGCAAGACGAACCTGTGTTTAATGTTTCAAGTAAATACGTTTGGTAGTTCCTGAGATTTCATGATGAGTCAGTCAGTAATCACTCCCCGTCAGGTTTAGCTTGGTCGCTAAGCTCACTCGCCGCAACTATCCTCTAGTTTCTTATTACCAATCTCCCCTCAATAATTTGAATCAGAACAGCTGTTTACAAAATTAATATTCCTTAATGTAATCATATGTTCCAATACAAAAATGTTGCTTCCATAAGAATAAAATGGTTAACTTTGAAGACGTGTGGGGCGGAGCCCTGAAGGAATTTTCAAAAACCGTTTCTTAGTGGATGCCTACACCCTAAAAGGAACGTCCATACAAAATTTCAAGGTTCTAGGTCTAGTAGTTTAGGCTGTGCGTTGATACGTGAGTCAGTGGTATTTGACAAATATATAGTAGAAGATTACTTCTGAAACTAAAAGTGCATCTTAAGAGGATTACTCACTAATAAAAGAGTTCAAATTTTATAAAGACAAACTATTATTTGTACTGTATAGCTAAATTCTGATCACTAAGTCTCACTGTATGATTGCCCCTCATTAATTGATAAGTTCTATTTTAATATTTTATAAATAAAAAAAAGTGTGCTGGTAATTAGTTATTTGATTCTCTTGGTATTTTGGTGATATTGTTTTCTCACCCTGAGAACAATTGCTAATGTCTATTAAAAAAAGTAACCATTCACTTTAAATCCTAAAGTTCCCAAATATCACCGCAGGGAAATTAAATTTTATTTAAACAAACCATATTTCTACTTTAAGAACAAGCTAAATATAGCATAGATAACAATGGTACAATTAATTGATGTAAAATTTCCAAATTAATTTCATCAAGCTACGTACACTAGTAGCAAATGTTCATATTTCACTATTCTACAAATTCCCTAGTCACAACATTCAATTTAACACTTAACTTGTTGCAGATGCCTCGGATCAAAATGTAGTTTAGGAAAATTTGTCCCTCGAGTCACAGGACTGAAAACAACGGAATTGCTGTAATAAACACAGGATCACCTGTGCCTCCAGCTTTTAGAGTTTCAAATCGTTTTTTTCTGATTTGCCTTCATATAGCCTAATATCTTCCGCTTTAATTTCAATAACTGTTAAATATTATTGATTCATTATGAATTGAAACCCCGATGCCTTATTTCCATGGTTTTGAGGTGGTTGTAGGGGTGGGGGGGGGGGGGGGGGTTACAAAAGAAACTGTTACAACTAGCTTGAAAAATAAAAATATAAATCGTAAGTTTCAAGATTATCATATAGGCTACATTTAATAGTAGCTTCTGGCCACAGCCTGAATTTGAAATAATGAACAATAATGAATGTGAAGTTTAAATTTGAAATATTTGATTATCACACACATTTATTTGTTTTGAAAGTAATATTGCACACTATGATGAGTGTTTTGAAGTCCATTGTTAGCAACATTAGCAAGGCAACATTCACTTTGAAAATTATGATCTCCCAGAGAGATACTTTGCTTTGATCTTAAAGAAGTACTGAACTAGTACATGAACCCAGGGAAAAAGTATTGTTTTATTTACCAAATACACAAAATAAGAATGACGTTAGTTTTGAATGACGGTTATCGGTCTAATGGTGTTTATTCTGTTACCTAATGTAATCAGTCTTTTTAATTAAACATTTATTTATATAGTGTTAAATAAAATATTTATGATGACGTAAAATTTGTCGTAAGACCTTTTTATTAAACCCCCTATATTGGTCTTGCTTATTGCTGTTATTTTAGGTGATTTCTAATTAATTCAAGTAAATAATTAAAAAATGATCATCAAAATATGGTTTTATTAGAAAGTTATTTTCAGATTAATTTTATCAGTTTAGCGGTAAAAATTTGGCAAAGAAGTTACATGAACAAAACCAGATGTTAATGAAAAAAGTTTAATTTATTTCAACTATTTATCTTATTTGTCATTATGAGATAAACTTTATATTACAAAAATAGGGATAATTTTTAAAATAGTTTTTATTGCTTATACTTTAGTAGAAAACATTTAGAGTATAGTTTATTTTTCAATTTTATAGGTGGTTTAAGAGAGGAAGTCCTCTTTGTAAAACTCGAGGAGTAATTAAAGCAGCAATTAAGAGTGGTTATAAGATAATCTTTCCCATCATTATATTTCTTCCTACTTTCGTTTTTTTTCAAGCAAAACGTCAAAAGTTGAAGAAACTTATTTGTTGTATTATTGTTTGTTAAATAAAATACAAAAACGAATTTTAAAATAATCAGCCGTCTTTAAAAATATTATTTTAAAAGGCTTCATATTCTCAGTACTGTATTTAAAACGAAGTTTATTTAATGGTAACATGTTGAACGCTTCAATAATGATGGTCTGTTTTTAAGTTTGAATCTCCGTTATATACAAAAATAATCAAGACAAACCTTATTTTTTAAATGCTAAGATTTTTAAAATTTGGTTTTAGATGTGTTAATACCTGCTCTGAAGTAAGACTTTATTATACTAAGGTTATCAATATAAATATCGTATTTATTATAAACCTAGTGTGTATCAAATACCGTGCACTGAAACCCGTGGCCGAATCTTTTTGTTTAACATATATACTAGTTCATTTTTTCAAATATTTCAAATATCAAAATTTTAGTCTACATTTGTAGGATAAAAATATTATACCTTCAGTCTCTAATAACCTGCTTATGTGAATGAAACCGGAAGTTGGATCCACTATGAGCAGCGCCGGAAGTGACGTCAGAGGATGCGGAGGCGAGGGAACATTAGTCATGGAAACACATCATTCGGTATATTTTCATCGAATCGTTAATAAATCGTCAGTCTGAAAACTATCTTCTTAAATTATTCTTGTTGTAGTTATTATGTTTACTGCTATAACTGAAGTAAATTATTAGTACAGTTAAAAAACTTGAAAACTCTAACTTACCCAAATTATATTAATTAAAGTTATATTTTTTCCAAACTGTTCTATTTTAGTTTCTAAACAAACCTTCAACGGAAAATTATCTGAAACTTATATCATAAATTTATACATAGGCCAACCGTACTTTTCTATAATCACTTTAATATGATACATATAAAAACTTTAGACATGAATCCCTTTGAATCAATACAAAAGTTTCAAATCCATATGAGAATTGTCAAGTAGATTTTTTCATAAGAGAAATTTTGTAATGTTTCATAAAATTTGTCATTTGATACCTTACGTACATTATTATCATCAGAAAAGTAAATAAATAAATCTTTATTTTCTAAACAGTACAGTACAATATTTTACAAAACCACAATCAGTACAAAATTTTAAAATTAACCAGGCTGACCTCAATAAATATATATAACAAAAAATTAATACTAAAATTTAGAATAATAGGGTGCCTAAGACACATAGTTTGTTCATGGCTCCCTTTACAATATAAAATTCATATTTTCTGAATGTAACATCTGATGATACTAATAAAACAATTTAATTCTGTGAATAATAATATCAGGACGAAAATAATATCAACTGCTCCTAATATATGATACAAAGATAAAAAAAACATAAATAGACCTATTAAAACAACTATGATAATACCTACCTAACCTGAATTAAAATTCATAAAATAAAAATAAAACAAATAAACAGCAGTTTCGAAAAAAAGAAATAGCAAGAAAACACAGAAACAAGCAAATAATCATTTCTATGATAACTTTACAATTGTAAAAACTTTTAGTTCAACAAAAGTAAGCAATGCCCTAATGTAAAAATAACAATAATACTGTAATAATAATTTTGTAAAACTTTGTAATAAAATTTTACTTAGTTTTATTTTGTAATAAAACAAAGTAAAACTTTGTATGGGAATTTACAAAGGAGTTTTAAAGTTTTTGCCCTTATTTACAATTTTACAAATTTCTATTTTATTACAATTTCATTTAATAAATTTCTCTTGACTTTTTCTTTCTTTTAAACTTATTCGACATTTTCTTCTTTCTTCTTACTCCGTTCTTCATGATTTATGTTTAATTTATTGACGGTCTACCGCTTCTTTTACGTTTTTCATTTTAACTCTTCCATCCTTAATTCCTTCTATGTCTCCTTCCATATACTATAGAATCAAAGTAATAAGTCTATAAAAACTTTACTGATATTTATATAAAACACTGAAACATTATAACAACAAAAAGTAAGGTTAACTTTAAAACCAGCATTAGAAATAACATATACAAACACATCTACACCATAAAATTTAATAAATCCTCAACACTTTCAAGTGACTTTAACCACATACTAACTTCTTTCGATAACTTTTGTGTTTTACTATTAATTTAATATTACTAGGCAGTTTATTAAAAATTCTTGGAACAATGAAAAAGTACGTTTGAACAAACAATGTTGAATTAGGTTATGGGTACTAAATGTGAATTATAATTCACAAAATGGGAAGTAGTTTTTTTTTTATTATTATTTGCTTTACTTGTTATTGTACATCATCTTTTTATTTTAAATATTTAGTACAAGAAATAAAGTTAAAAATCCTTTAATAAGTTTTTAAAAGTGGTATGTAACATATTTTTTTAGTTGTATAACTCCTGGCATCTACAGTTTAATTTAACAAGTTCATTTAGTAGCATATAGAAAGTCTAACTAAACCTAAGCATTGTGCATTAATACCATTTTACAATAATTGTAAATAGTTCATTAAAAATATAAATATTTTACTAACAGTTGTTTCATCTACTAAAGGTTATTGTAGTTTTGTAAGTTTTTACATGTATAAACTAATACCAAGTGCATTTAGCGGTAGTTAGTGGAAACGTTATTTAAAATAAATGGAGTATTTTTGAAGACAAATGGAATGATCAGTATCCAAAATTAAAGACCTCAATAAGTTCTGGTCTGAGTAGAAGATGGGAAGAACGATCATCTTAGACAGAGATGAAGTAGACAACATCTTGCCCTCAACGCCTTCGTGAGGCAGATAAATTTTTGTGGAACGAAAAGATTAGTTTGTTGAATTTGTTTATTATTATAAGTTTTGTAGTAAAATCTATTTTGAATTCATTAGTTAAATAAGTTTTTCGTGATCGGGTATATTGTTTTTGAAGTTTACATAAATTGCTAATTAGTTTTTTTTGGAAGTACTGTATACAGTTTCGGTGATTATATTTCTGAAATTTTTTGTATATTGTGTAGTAAAGTGAGCCTTGAATGGGTGGAATAAAATGTTCACTGTTTACTACGAACAGTAAAACAGATCGTGGAAATGTTTACTGTTTAGATATCTAGAATTTCTTATACTTGTCAGAGATATTTTCAAAATAAAATATCATATTTCATGTTCTCAAAACATCATAAATCGAATAAATAATAGGAAAATCAAAAGCTTATTTTACTGGGGTGTATGCATTTTGAACTCCATTAAATTACTGGTAGTTAATTCCATGCAGTTTATTAAACAAAATGATTAAGTTGAAGATTCTACTGCGTGTATTTTTTAGCCTGAGCTTTTCGCCTAAAAAAAATGTAATTTTTTACCCATATTTCTTGCTGATCTTAAACTTTTTCCCTAATAATCATTATTTGAATCATACACAGATCATTTGATTTACAAAAAGGAATTAAACTAATCTAGAATGATTAAAATTGATTAAATGATTTGAGAGCTCTTTAAAACGATGTTGTAAATTAATGTAGACTATAACTTGATATCATACTTCTTGAAAACGACCGTAATACATATACAATATCACGCCATGGATGAATTTTCTCAATTGTAACTCTTTTTTAATATCAGAAACACTGTAGTTTGATGTCTATCATTTATTATAAAACCAAGGTTGTTTTTCTTGGTGGGACATTATTTTTACACACGAAAACTTGATTAAAGTAATCAGTCGGTGTGGCTTTTAATTGTAAGAGTTTATCGCCTGAACACATTAAAACTACAGTTTTTACAGTCTCCTTTTATGAAGTAAATCAAACATTTTCTGAATATGTTTCATGGGTTATCTGCAATTGTAAATCATCTCATTCTTAAACACCAATTCATATCGCTGATTTTTTTCGTGCGGGCCACAAATCAATTACCTCCCCCACGTCCTCAACAGTTGGAGGGGAGGGACTGAAGGACCGCCTTCTCCGTGTACTGTCATTGTTATAATGTATGTCCTGCTCCTGGCGGTGTAAATTGAACGAACTTAGTGTAGTAACAATTAACAAAATATCAACAAGGTACTTTAACATTGCGTTTGTACTTAGTCAAAATAGGTTACCAGTTAAAAAATGTTTGTAAGTCTTTTCCTTGCAATTTATTTCCTTCCCTTTTTCTTCTTATCTTCTTTTGGTCTTCAAGAGGCAAAATGATAATCCTACAATTATGTTCTTAACGCTCTTCAGGATACTTTAAATATTCTATTGATTATTTTTATATTTGATACTATAGCTGCAAACCCGTTCTTCGCACGGGGTGTATTTGCAGTTTATTAACAGAGTTATAAAAATCCATTCAAAAAGTCAATATGTCAGCTTCATTTTGTTTATTTTTAAGTATTTAGATATCATAACGTATTTTATGCTAAATAGCTTCTTGGTAAATTTGTCAAAATCTTGTTATATTCATTTCCCATTTGGGTTAGAAGTCATGTCGACAGTAATATTGCTAGGCCTATGTGATTAAGTTTATAGTTCTGTAAGTACAACGTACCATTAGAAGATTTAAAAAAACTCAGACTTGTCAAGAATATTAATACTTTGTGACAATAGCTATTCTAAAAAATCCAATGAACCCCTGTACCCCACCTTTGTATTTCTTGTTATACTTTTAAAAGACATGTACAACATTTAATCCATATAAAAAAATTATTGAAATTTGAATTCGCAACCAAAGTAAAACAACATCCAAGCAGGAACCGTCATTGCATTGATAAAGATACAAAAGAATTACACACAATTGTATTTTATTGATGAATTTTCACTAACACTAAATATATTTTAACATTTTACTTTGAGTAGACACGGTATGGATATACAGAAAATCAAATTCTGGACAGAGAGAAGGGTTTGATAGCAAATATAATTAATGATAACAGATCGCAGTCCCAGACTGATGACAAGAACGATGGGGATAAAGTTACAGCAGCGCCCACACAGCTGGCGGTGCAGTTATTTCACGAACTGTTGTAATTTTCATCCAATTAAGTTTAGGTTTTCATACCTTTGTTTATTAAAGTAATTTTGTCGTTACACTATTTGTTTATTAAACCAGTTTTGTTTATTAAAGTAAAAAACAGTTTTTAGTAACGTTCTCTTGCGACTTTGCTGGCGTTGATGTCATCAAGTAAATGTCAAGCAGCAAACTAGTTCGCTTCGCTCACTCGCCTCAGGGTCATCTGTCAATCATAGGCATCATCATCAGGCAATCATCTGTCTAAAGAAAACTGAGCTTATAGTGGTAACATGGCAATGAAATGGGTTCCTCATTTATAAAAAAATAAATTAAACTATGTTAATCTTTGATACTTTTCTTTATTCTTACAAAATGTGTTAATTGGGTTTCGTGATGACAAACTCAATTTTCTATTTATAAATTCAGTAGGATCCAAAAACCGTATCATTCTAAAAATACAAACTATTAAAATAATATTGTTACATTGGGTGATGTATGGTTTAGCCATGAATAAATTATCAAATTTCGTATTACCAGTAGTAGTGTGGTGGTCCACATTTATTTCGATAATAACATTACACAACAGACAATCGTGTATTTGAATCCAGACACGTGATCGAACAATCAGACCCAAGGTTCAAGGGAGTGGTGAAGATGGTTTTGGGGATGGTGGTGAGGGGGGAGGGAGGAAGGGAATTGAGACAACATTGTTAATTATCCTACAATCAGAAGACTGATTTGCATGTGGCTTCGTGCTAGCACACAATATCATTATTCAAGTATGACTAGCAATGCTGTGCAAGTATTCAAAGCATGTTTAGTTTAATGCATGTAAAAATATTTTGAATATCAGGGATTTTCTTATGAACATTACAACATCTTTAATTGCTTAAGTGCTTTCTTCACAACCATTATGAAAAACCAAATCATAGTCAGACCTCCATAGAGTTCACAAGTAAAATTCATACAAAACACTAATATGATATCAATTATAGCTATTAATTGCGACTTCCTACAAAAATCATAATCAGTTACAATCCGAGACTCTAGAAATATTCATGGTTGTTCAGCTTTCAAATGTATTAATGCAATTATTAAATAGGTTATAATACATCTTTATTCAAATCTAACAGTAGTTTCGAAATCCAATGCAGGAATAATAATTAAGACTAAGTGTGACAAAATCGTATTTCTGAAAGGATAACCACTAAATATCACAAATTATTTCAATCACCACATTAAATTTTAAAGACATAAATCATTTATGTGTACTATATTTTGAGTTCGTAGAATGACAATGAGCTGGGCAGTGAAAGTTTGATACGAAATAATATTTAATGATAACAGATCGCAGTCCCAGACTGGGGACAAGAACACGGGGGGGGGGGGGATAAAGTTATAGCAGCCCCCCTCGTGGTTGGCGATGCAATTATTTCACTAACATCTGTTGCATTTGTTTACCTTTTTGTTGTTCTATTGTTGCAAGATTAGTTATAGTTACATCTTGGATTATTGAGTGTGAATTGTATTTTTTTTTTCAGAAATTTCCTATTTAACAATATTTTAAAAATAATTTTAATTACTTTCTATTTTACTAGTATTTTGTTTAGACAATTTTACTATTAAATAGATTTACTTACAAAATCTGCCTGTTATGGAAGATATGGGGTTTTCAGGAATTCATTGGATTTGAAAACTATATAGTTAGAAATATAAATCTATGGATTCATGCTCAAAAGTATGAGGTGTTATATATTTTTCACCTAAAAGTATTCAAGAAAGAATTAAAAAATATATATCAAGTTCTCGTTGAACAATTATTATTAATTAATGTTGATAAAAATAATTGTTAAGTTAAATGTTATATATTTGTTTATGTTTAAAATATTACCTCATTGATTAATGATTTGTTTTATATATTGAAGTTAAGTGTGCATAAGAAAAGTGTTATATTTATGAAAGCACACTAGTTGTTCTAACCATTTCTAATTAAATACTAAATATTCTTAATTTTGAATCGTCAGAAATTGTTGTGTTGCTTGGATGGAACTAAATTTATCTACTGTATGTAATGTACGTTTTTATTTAACCATGCGTAAATAAACCAGTTTTGATAAAAATGATTAACTTAGCCGGGCAGATAGATATAAAGAATAAAATAATAATTTAAAATATAATCTCAAAGTGACATAAGGAAAACAGTTCATATAAATGTAAATACATATGAGGAAAGTTGAAAGGCAATATAACAAGACACAAAGCCTTCGGGCTTGACTTGCCACTGACTCTCAGTTCTTCGATGTATGTCAAGTCGGCTCCAGGCAAGTTTTGGATATAGCATCCTTAAAACATTGTGTGATAAAATATACAAATTGAAGTTATATCAGTTTTTAAATATATATGTAAAATGAGAAAGTTTTGCGACTAGTTGGAGTAACTAATAACTTAGCATAATATACCTAGACTATGTACATTAATTTAAATATTAAAATATAAAATTGACTTTTTTGTAGCATTACTAAAATTAAATAAATAAAACTATGCTATTTTAATATAATTTGCAGCCAGAAAGTTTTATACATTTTTATGAGTTTAATAAATATATCCTAATGAAAAAAATAAAACAAAAGGTAACATTTTGAGTGCTAGTATGTACATGATTGAACGCACAACCTCTTTTCAAAACACAGTACTATAATATAGTATATTATATATATGTGGTGTAGGATACCTTTTTTAACTTGAATCTTCGTAGGAGGTTAGAAATAGTGAGGTTAGAAATAGTCGTGGGAAATGGTTGTTTATCCTTGCTAACATTCTATTGGCTGAAGCATTTTTTTTTTTGGGTTTATTTCACAGTTGCATACCAGCTGGTAATTTTATATGACAACATATTGTGTATCAGATTTTTTTAAACTAGTAACAGTTGCTTTTCAATAAGTTTACTTTAGAACTGTTACTATTAAATAAGGCATATGTTTGACTTAAAAATATAACAGCTGACCATTAATCACTGAAAGACATTAGAAGTTATTTTAATAGTATATTTCGTCACAAGGGCCGAAAGTGGCGTTTTGCCGGCCCCGAGATCGTGTCGCCATCTTGAGTCGAGGTTTGGCAAAACGCTTTCGGCCCGAGTTACGAACGATATTTTTCATCACACTACACAATTCAATAAATTCTAAACAAGTGAAAACATTACTTTTTCGTTCATAACAAACAAAACATAACATCAACTAACCTAGCGAGATGTACTGCTTGAGTTTCCGGTTGCTAGGCAACCAATTCATTTCATTGTGCAGTCACATGTTTTTGTGATACTGTACAACGTGTTGTGAATGTTTTTATGTAAGGTCTAGGCCAGCTGATTTTGCAGGCCTAGGCCGGAAAATTTTGCCGGCCTAGGCCGGCAAAACAGGTGTTTCGACGGTAGAAACGAGGGTCGAAAACAGGTGATATCGATGTAGTGTGATGAAAAAGTCTTTTAAGGAAATCTTGTACTCGAACATCTTTGTCACAAGTTTAATTTTTTTGTTTACAGTTTAAAACTACACCCCATCCCTATATTCTCGCGAAGGACCAAGTAAATAAAAAAACTACCTATACTAAAATTGTTAGTTTGAGGTAACAGAATAGGTTGGAAAAAAGTTGTCTTGTAGTCACGTATTCCAAAAGTATATATCAATTTAAAATGTCGATCATCGAGCAAATTTTATTTTACATTGATCTAGTATCAAAAAGTATAAATATTGTTCAAATTTAAAATTTTCTAACAATTTCTATACGACGTTTATTGCACTGACGAAGCTTTAAACTGTTGAAGGCAAATTGAGAAAAGATTATAAATTAATTATTGTGTTGAATGCTATTGTTTTGATTCTCATTGAAGTAAAAAAGACATTTTTAAACATTACAAATAAATAAATCATGATTTTTTTCTCATGTTCTTTTGTAAATTTATGCACATCCTCGATTGTCAGGAGCAAAGAATGTATAAACAGCTTCAATTTTTTAAATTATACTAATTAGTTTATTTACATATAAATATTCAAGAGTAGCATTGCTCAAATTCCACACAGAAAACAAGAAAAGTTAGTTTGATTTGGTTATTATGAAATAAAAGTTGACTAAATTTTAATTCTTTGTTTAAAGTTCATTGTTGGTGATGGTAACGTTACTGTTTAGTAAATTGTTGCGGACATTTTCCATCACTGATTAGTAAAAAAAATTCACTACGTTTCGGGGTCTATTGGTTTTTTTTTTTGGGGGGGGGGTTATTAGTGGTTATTTGATTTTTTTTACTGTCTGTTCTGGTTTCAGGTTTGGCTATGGACTTCTACAGGTTCGCCTGGCCTGTTTTTACTAACTTTGTTATGTTCTAGGCACCTCTTCCACCTGAAGACGGGATCAGATTCCAGATCCCGAAACGTCGTGAATTTTATTTACTAATCAGTGTGTAAAATGTCCGCAACAGTTTACTAAACAATAATGTAAATTTTAATGGTTAAACCGAGTAATCTTAGGAATGAAAATTAAGTTTAAATATTTCCTATTTAATGTTTGGAACAAATTGTGACTTATAAAAATCCCACGGATACTTACCTAATGCTTTTAGGGGAAAATGTTTACACGTGAGATTGTATCAGACAAAGCAATAGAGTTCTTGACACACGTTTTACTCAACAACAACGTTACTTTTGCACGTCCGCCCTGTTATGTTGTTGGCTGCCACTGAAAGTGCCTCGCCCCGATTAGGAACAGTTTAGTGAAGAAAAATTACCCCCATTCAACAAACAAAATTATTCCTGTCATTCGAATTCTTTGAGGAATATTTTACATCTCATTCGATCAAATGGAAATGATATTTTTATACTTGCTCCAGAGTTCATTATTAGTGATTGGTAAACATAATTCAACCGAAAAACTCTTATATACACATAGGGGTATAAGAGGAATAAAAATAGCAAATAGGAATCATTATAAAAAGTAAAATAACACACAACAATAAAAAATAATTCCTTATATGAAGTCCAAATGCGTTCAAATAGATCCAAAAGAATACTTGGATTGTTTGATAAAATATGAATTTTATTCTACTATTCATTTTTAACATGTTACCATACATATTTTCACATCTAAGAATTATAATTATTTTCTCTTTGGTCTCTAATATTACTTCTAGCTATGTGTAATGTTTTATAACGTTTGCTGTGTAAAAACCTGTCTATTTTGCTTTGTGAAAATAGAAGGGGTTTGAGTTTGTGTTTAATCACCAGTTGAGATGGCCATACAGAATGATCAAAAGAGAAACTATCCTTAAATGCGGAAATTAAAAATAATGGCTTTTTACTGGATCCTTCGAACGTTTCATTTTTAAAAATTGTAATGTAAGGTATCACTTTTCGAATAATTATTGTTTAGTAAAAACTGAAAATGAAAGGCAACTAACCATGTAATTTGAAGATATCTAATACAGAGCCATTATGCTTTCATACAACAATACATTAACACTAGAACACCACAAAATTATTCCAAACTTTGATGACAGATAAGTTCGTTTCCTCCTTCAGCTTAAGTGAAAAAATGGAAGGATCTAAGAAGTTCAAGAGCTCAATTAAATTCAATTCATTTTATTGCCAATACAACATGTTCTTTGTTGGTAGCAATGTCCTAATACATAAAATGTTGTCTAAACATAAATTATAATATAGTAAAAGTATATATCCCCGTCGCAGCAGACCTGCGTACTCAGCGAATTTCCAACCGATCTTGAGATATCGTATTTTCCCCATATACACCATAGGGATGGGTATGTAGGTTTGCTGCCATGGGATGTTGTTAGAAAATGTTAGTTTTGTTAGGAAATGTAATAGTTACGTAAGGTAAATATCAAACTGTATCAATATTCGGCACTTTTTAATTGCCACCATAAACCCCATGTGGTGAGTAGCCTACATAGGTTTTCCGCCATATGGGTGTTGTAAGCAAATATCAGTTAAACCCTACCAATGAATGTAAATACCAAATTTTATCAAGTTATTCCAATAAATAAGCGAGATACAGGGTTTTGATTATTTCCCATAAGATTAACATGGAAAACCTATTTTTGGCTTTTCTCCGTGACCTGTTAAGCCAAGTTAAAAATTCAGAATACTAAATTGTTTGTTTTTTTAAGCTCTTTTAAATGGTTTTAGTTAAAATTGTTGAATTTTGAAAATTATGCTCCAAAAACTTTTATTTAGAAATTTTTTTGATAATTTTCGTTTATTGGGTAGAATTTGTAACGTGGTAGATTAATTTACTAACACTGTAAAATGATCGGGAAATTAGAAAAAAATTATAATTTACTCTTTTTATTTCATATTTTCCGATAAAAGATAAAAAAAAAAATTAGCACCGGCATGAGATGGTAAATTTTGATGAATGTTAAGTCTATGATGTTCAGTCCTAAATAATAAAATAAATAAATCTGGTATTACAATTATGGATTTCACTTCCTTTCTGTAGTTTGAATTTATATCGAGAAAAAAGAACTTTTCCTAAAATATAAATGTAGGGAAATGTTAGTAGTTGCTTTAAAAATGTCTTTACAGGATTGATTATGTTTTAATTTGAAGATGATCTGTAAAACCTTTTTTTAAGAGTGAATAACCTTTTTAAATGTATTTCAGCACAATTGCCCTATATTAAAATTCCTTAAGACAAGTGAGTATATATCAGCCCATGGTAAGCCGTTAATAACATTTTGTCATAAAAATATTTAGCAAGATGTCTGAGAACTTAAATGATGAATGCCACTTTAGAGGATACATGGTCTATGTGATAAATCCAAGAAATAAAATAGAAATAATTTAATATAGGCTACACTTCGTTGTAAAAAACGCAATACGCGTTTACCAATTAGCAGTAATTGTTGCTAGTTATTTTGTTAAAAAATTGTATTAAAATTTATGGATTATTTGGCAATAGTATCATTCAGTAATTTGATTACAGGTTACATTGGAAAAACAAGTTTATACTAGAGCAAGGCCAACTACACGCACTAGGCCGGAATGCCCCACATCACTCATGTTAAAACGTCACTCTACTATTTCGCCATCTGATCTGAAATGATGCGATTCTAAAGCAGTTCTCCTAATAATTACTTGGAAATCCCCAAAAGTAACAAATATTCACCCATCTTCAGCTTAGATCCCCAAAATTTGGGTAAATTACCCTCTTTTGGCAACACTGATCAGCTGGCACACCACTTCTCTGACATCATATCTCTGAGCACTCCAGCCTGGTGTGTAGATGACCTTGACTAGAGATTGCCGATCGTAGTTTGGCAGTTGAGTCAACTGTATCAGCAACTCTTTTGATTTTAAACTTCGTAAGCAATGTTAACTTTTTAAATGTAAATTAAAGTTATAACGAAATAATATTGTTCCTTGCTTATAGACCTATATATTATTTGTATCACATAGCTAAGCTAATTGCAAAGTTTGAAGAAAATTCTTCGAACCGTTTTCAAGATCCTTATGTAATCCTTACATAAGGATCTTATGAGAATCCTTATGAGATCCTTATGCAAGTAAGATTTGTATGGAACAAATATACCTTACTTGCATTAGAGTATGGAGTAAACAGACAGAATAAGTACCTGTTACGTAAAGGAGGAAAGCGGTTTGTTTCGTGCTTTTTGTTATGTTGATCAAGTTAGATCTCAATTGTGCATGCTAACAAATTTTTTCCCAACGAATTTTAAAAGTCCCCAAGGTCATTTGGGGAGAAACCAAATTAAAATGATCAGACATACACACAAAACATTTCCATTCCAAGATTGCTTGGAATAATACAAGTATCCCATGTAAAAATAAGGACACACATGATTGCATAGTGGAAAATAAAATTCTTCTTTACTTTAAACGCCTCTACCCCCACCACATTACCCTAACAAAGAATCGAGTAACTGGAATGTACGAAGTGGCTTGATCAGTCGCGGTCAGACTTGTAGTGTGCACATCTCACTTTTGCACTCTTTTAACTCAACTTGAGAGAAGAATTATAATTTTTCTTGCAATATCACGAGACAACAATTCCTCTATCTATAACTTTTACACATTTAGCCAGTTTATTGAAAAATCTGATATGTAAAAAGTAATTTTTTATACATCAACATTAGTTAATATTTTACGAGTCCCAAGGTCATATGACAGGCGTCTATTTCGGCGTGTTTTCCGTTGGTGGGAGAGCAAATTCTGACGAGGAGTGGGGGTAACGCCGACAGTGTTACCAACACCGCAAATACCACGCACGGTCATAACGGACAATGCTGAAGACCGTATTTACGAATAAGAGAGACGGAGGCAAAAGAAATTATACCGAAGGTTGTTATTATTAATAATGACTATTTAAAAGACTTAATTAGATCAATAATATACCAATATAACTACGATACAAATTTAATATGATGTTAAATCTTTAAGAGTTCACTAAATATTAGTTATTGATAAATTAGTTGCTAAAACTTACCTAGAATAAGAAACTATGTTTTCTTTCTCACACAACAACCATAAAAGAACAACTAAGTTTAAATGAAGAACTCACAAACTGCTTAAGATTCAACACTTCCAACAAAGGAGGAGGCAAGCGAGTTGTCAGATCGACGAGTTCCTTAGACGGCTAAATGAGTTATCGCCGAAGTACTTAACGGATAAGCCACCAGGTAAATAGGCTACCAAGTTTTAAATTTTCATATTAATATGTGTAAAAAAATCCATTGACTGTTTTAATTAAAATTAATTAATAATTTAATTTTTTTCTTTATAAGTAATAAACATTTTTGAAATTAAATAATTAAATAGGCTTATATCTTAAAGATTTAATATCATATTAAATTTGTATCGTAATTATATTGGTGTATTATTGATCTAATTAAGTCTTTTAAATAGTCATTATTAATAATAACAACCTTCGGTATAATTTCTTTTGCCTCCGTCTCTCTTATTCGTAAAAACGGTCTTCAGCATTGTCCGTGATGACCGTGCGTGGTATTTGCGGTGTTGGTAACACTGTCGGCGTTACCCCCACTCCTCGTCAGAATTTGCTCTCCCACCAACGGAAAACACGCCGAAATAGACGCCTGTAGGTCATATGTGAAGGAGCAAAATTTCATATTGTAAAATTATTTCACTTTAACATTTTATCTGTAATGGATTTCAGTAGAACTTTCTGATTTTTTGTAAAAACATTGAAATTTTTGTTTTAAATGGGGTGGCTGGGACATTTTAGGCACTAGAGATTAAAAATATGTTTCGCACTTTTGTGGTTTCTCATCAAGTTTTTCTCGGAAACTTTGAGGTCACGAAGACTCGAAGAAAAACTCTGAGCAAAATGTGAGGAGTTTTAAGTGCAAAAATTGTTTCGCCTTCTGCATGACCTTGAACTATATAATGTCAATGACGTCATAATGACGACGTAAGGGACGATGACGTCATCGGAACGATATATGATGCCTTAAGATGTCACACAAAGTAATCATTGTCGTATTTGATGACGTCATTGATGACATCATAGTTCCTTATGTCATCGTGATAACGCCACGTCCCAGTTCTCTTATTTGTCCACAACTTAAATCAAATTTTTTTTCTTTTTTCTACATAAAACTATTTACTACATAAAATATATTAAAACGAAAGCAAAGACTCCCCTCTAAGTAATATTCAAACCATATTTTTACAAATTCCAACAGCGTGTGGGAGATGGAAATAACAATTATTGTGACACACAGCAAAAATTGAAACAATTTAAAATAGGCTATACTTCTTCGTAAAAAACGCAATACGCGCTTACCAATTAGCATACTAACAAGACTGCCAGCGATAGCCATTGGATCTCTCAACAAAGCGTTTCCTCACTAATTTTTTCAGTTTCCATTAATAAATATGTTATGACAGAAAAGTAAAACCGCTGTAAAAAGTAGTATTGCTGTTAGAGTTTTATTATGTTGAAACGTTCAAAATCAATTTGTATTCGTCATTGGTTACTTTTTATCATTTTTAAATTTGTTTAGGCAATTAGTTTAAATACAATGGTTTTTTGAATGAGTAGTCAATTTTGTAGATAACAGAAGTGTAACAGTTTTTGCCCACAGAGTGGCAAAATTTGTAATTTCCACAAACTCCGGAAAGCATACATACAATAAGTTCTACAATCACTCTATAATAACTGAGTAAAATTTAATCTTATTCTTTTAATCTATAAAGCGAGTTGATAATTTTGATGTTAGAAAAAATGTCACACAAGTGATGTTAAGAATGTTTGTTATATGTATTGTAAAAATGTACATCCAGTTCAAAGTTTATTAAAGAGTTATTGTTCCTTTTTCATGTGCTACCATGACACTTAGAATTTTACTTTATGATTGACTTCACATAATTTAAAAACGTACACAAACAGTTTTTTGTCTGGGGTTGTTTAAAGGGTGGTCGGGATAATATGTCTCTGCATGCACGTCTAGCAAAAGAGGAACGCTATTCGAAGTTTGCGAAAATTGTAAATATCCACAACCAAACAACTCAATGATAAACCGACTTGGACAGTAACATTTGCCCAAGTCTGTTGGGTTATGAGTATCATGGAAATATTTACTCAATGCACGATGAACGTGTTTACACTGGCAATTGATCAATTACGGTTACCCAAAATGCGTTGAGTATTTTGAATCGGCCGATGTTCGAATAAATGTTCACTTTCCGATGTGAGTATTTCAAAAACTCTACATCACAGGATGAGTAAAAATTTCGGTCGTTGTACGGATATGGTGTAACATACATGTTGAGTTCTAATTAATTACGATTCGTATTTATAATTAAGAAGGCGCTGAGCAAAGCATATAAGATTCTGCGGGAAGAGAACGTATCCCCACCGGATGTCAGACACTTGTCGCAGCTTTCATTTCCGGTATCAGATTAGCTCATTGCCACATCTTGATTACACTCTAATGTCTTCGTGGTGACTGTAATCTACAAATATTTTATATCAAATTATATTATTAATCAAAGACTGCATAAAACATTCGGTAAAACGTTACTTATCAAAATAGTTGTAAATAGACTAAACTAATGCAGACATTTTTAAAAGTTATAAATATGTTGTATATGCTATATTTTACTAAATATGATATTTTAAATAGAAATTAATACAGTTAATAAATTCAATATTTAGAATTGTACAGTTTATATCGGCTGGATTTAAATACTTCAAATCATAAGTAGGCCTAATCTAAGCCTAGCTTTATTATCTATATTAGTAATAATTTTTGTAAATTAATTATTGATAGTTAAACAAGTGTTATTATAAATCTTTTAAATCCAAACACTTTTTAGAATTAGATAATTTTATTTAAGTGTTCAAGCCGAATAAGAAATTCTGAGAATGATTGAATTTTTAAGGGAGCAAAAAACGGATTTAAAGCGAAATCTTATTTTGCACTATAGCCAAAAAAGGTTTCCGAAAAGAATCTGCGATATTTTTTAATTTATGGTGGTTATAAATGATATGATAGGCGTTTGTTTGTAATTTCGGAAGATAATATATGGGTTTGATGGTTACGTTTGGCCAGTGTGTTTGCTGTTTTACAAATTACAACCTAAATCGGCATTCACATATTTCTTTCCCAATGAAGGTAGGGCCTACATCAATTGATGACGGCAACTGTACACATGCAAATTCGTTCTATGAATTCAACGAGTTCTTTTGCTCAAGTGTATCAAGCACAATATCACGTACGTATCAGTTTTTTAGAAATAAAATCCCAATATATGATAGTCCCAATATAAAGGACTTCTCACAATGTTAAAGAATTTCTCAACTGAGAATCTAATATAAAGTATTTTAGACGAGATGAGAATGTTCATCGTTAAATTACTTTTCACCAAACTATAACTAAACCACTTAATATGATAGTTTTAATTGATTTGATGTAAAAATACATAATTAATATAATATTCGTGGCTACCATATATAAGTTACGTGTCCTAAAATCTGCCCTCGGTAATATATAGACCGACCACTCACATCCCAGTAGGCAATAACGTCTGAGACGTGACCTAACTTTTCACTCCTTCCACTTTTACTTAACTACAGTTGTTGTGAGCTCTCTACCACACTAGGATTTATTGGTAATATCGGAAGGGAAGATGTTTGTTTATTGGATTTATTGTATTACTGGATTTGTTGAAATTTCTTTTTCAATTCAGTTTTTAAATAAAAAATATAGTTTAAATTTCGTGAAACATCATAAAACATTATCAAACTACATTAAATTTTATTACAACCGTAAACCTCAGGAAACAACAAATTAGCATTGATTGGGAGGAAACTTCAAACCTTTCTGTGGTCGGTAAAATGTATACATATTTAATCAGATTTAAAGTGAGGGTGCTTTCCCTCACTGGAATTCGAAATATTCATAATAAAATATCTTTGGGATTGGGTCGAGCATTTTAAATAACTCGCAATTTACAGATGTAAATAAGTGTAGTTTTGGGTGTTTATGGATACTTACAATATTGGATTGGTAGAGTGTAATCGATTAAGAACTAAATGTATAATTTTTAGCAATCAAACGTGATGTTTTCAAGAATTGCTCGAAATTTAGCAACAAGTACACTAGTGACTATAATAATTCTTACAATTTCAAGATTATAACTCAGATTCTAAATAAGATTTCAGAACCAAAAGAAAGTTAGTTAAAATCTCATAAAAGTAAGTAATAAATTGGTCTGATAAAATTGTAAATAAAATTATACTTTCAATTAAAAATACAACCTAAAATAGTCTTTAGTATGTTATTACAAAATGCTGGTATTGAGATATAAATAAATCTTAAGTTCAGCAAAAGAATATTTGCAGGTTAGCGTATTAGCCTATACAGTACACCAATTAATTAATGTAGGCTAGTTCTTGAAAAAGGAAAATGCTGATTAACGTATTCTAATTTATCCACCCATTAGAAGTATTTATATTTGTACATCTGCGAAAGTATGTTTCCTCTATCAAAGATTTTATTTCCTAAATTTTATCTAATTTTTCAAAATGTTTCTATTATAAAAATATAACTTTTACCTCAGTTTCAATGTACATTTACATACCTTACTTAATACTAATAGATATTATTATTTTACTCCACATATTTTGTCAAGTAAGTGCTAATAAAAACTTATATTTAATAGTTATGTACAGTTCAATTTACTACATAAGAATTATTTTTTTTATTTTTTAACGGCGGACTTAGCCTACTACGTATGAACTAACTATTGTCGGGGGATGACTTGTTGGCCACTGAGGGGGTGGGGGGGCAAGTGGAAATTTACATCCGAAACCATCATTCATTTGGTGAACTAAGGAATAAAAACAAACTTATATCGTACTATTCTACATGAAAAAATTGCTAAAAAAAGTAAACAAATATCTCTGTTGACAAACCAGCTAACCTAATTCAATGTAAAGAAAGACAGCTGACTGCAAAATCAAAGAAAACATCGTAGGGAAGCTGTAATGTTTTTGGTTTTGTTGATAGCTTAACATATGGTGGAATAAAAAAAAACAAAAACAAAAAGCAAATTGTTTTGGTCAATGGCATGCTTCAGCTTCCCCCTCACTGGCCAACAAGTCATCTCCGGACAGTATTATATTTATATTATATTTCTATTAACTACTATTATTTATTAAGGTGGCATCTGTTCTTTATTCCCAAGCCTGAGCTCAACAGGAACAGCGATTCATTAGTTCACCGCAGTAAAGCCAGAACGTGCACTACGGTAGAAGAGACTCTCATGAACAATGGCGGATCTGCATCACGTACTCCAGGGAAACTGACTAACGGGATTCGGGGGATGTAATAGACATGCGTGCTTTTTTCGAAGAGGACAGAAAAATCTTGGAACTTAGTTCATTTAATGTGCTACATGATTACCCAAACTGTTGATTGCTGTCTACTATGATCACCTTTTTATAAACCAAACGGTTTATGTTTGAATGAAGGAAATGAATTGTAAAATCTCTAATTATGGACTAAATGAGAAAAGAGAGCCTGGTAGACGATAATATTGACAAAATTATCAGGAAAATTGAGCTAATACTAAGGTTGAGTTGACAGTTTGTAAAAAAGAAAAATATTAAATTATTTTCACTTATATGATACATGACTCATATAAATACAAAGAAGTATTAAAAACATTATATTTAAGGAAGTAAATATTATTCGTCCTCCAGATACGTGACTCAACTTTTCACTAACTTCGATGCTAATCGCCCAACACAATTACCTCCCACACAGCAACCGGCATTGGAGTGTCATAACTCTCCGCTACGTGACTCAACTTTTCACCCACTCCGCTGCTAATCGCCCAACACACCTACCTCCTTCACAGCAACCGGCAATGGAGTGCCGCAACTCTCCGCTACGTGACTCAACTTTTCACCCACTCCGCTGCTAATCGCCCAACACACCTACCTCCTTCACAGCAACCGGCAATGGAGTGCCGCAACTCTCCGCTACGTGACTCAACTTTTCACCCACTCCGCTGCTAATCGCCCAACACACCTACCTCCTTCACAGCAACCGGCAATGGAGTGCCGCAACTCTCCGCTACGTGACTCAACTTTTCACCCACTCCGCTGCTAATCGCCCAACACACCTACCTCCTTCACAGCAACCGGCAATGGAGTGCCGCAACTCTCCGCTACGTGACTCAACTTTTCACCCACTCCGCTGCTAATCTCCCAACACACCTACCTCCCACACAGCAGCCGGCAATGGAGTGCCGCAACTCTCCGCTACGTGACTCAACTTTTCACCCACTCCGCTGCTAATCGCCCAACACACCTACCTCCTTCACAGCAACCGGCAATGGAGTGCCGCAACTCTCCGCTACGTGACTCAACTTTTCACCCACTCCGCTGCTAATCTCCCAACACACCTACCTCCCACACAGCAGCCGGCAATGGAGTGCCGCAACTCTCCGCTACGTGACTCGACTTTTCACTCACTCCGCTGCTAATCTCCCAACACACCTACCTCCCACACAGCAGCCGGCAATGGAGTGCCGCAACTCTCCGCTACGTGACTCAACTTTTCACTCACTCCGCTGCTAATCGCCCAACACACCTACCTCCTTCACAGCAACCGGCAATGGAGTGCCGCAACTCTCCGCTACGTGACTCAACTTTTCACCCACTCCGCTGCTAATCTCCCAACACACCTACCTCCCACACAGCAGCCGGCAATGGAGTGCCGCAACTCTCCGCTACGTGACTCGACTTTTCACTCACTCCGCTGCTAATCTCCCAACACACCTACCTCCCACACAGCAGCCGGCAATGGAGTGCCGCAACTCTCCGCTACGTGACTCAACTTTTCACTCACTCCGCTGCTAATCTCCCAACACACCTACCTCCCACACAGCAGCCGGCAATGGAGTGCCGCAACTCTCCGCTACGTGACTCAACTTTTCACCCACTCCGCTGCTAATCTCCCAACACACCTACCTCCCACACAGCAGCCGGCAATGGAGTGCCGCAACTCTCCGCTACGTGACTCGACTTTTCACTCACTCCACTGCTGATCGCCCAACACACAGACCAACCTCCCACACAGCAGCCGGCAATGTAGTGCCGCAACTCTCCGCTACGTGACTCGACTTTTCACTCACTCCACTGCTGATCGCCCAACACACAGACCAACCTCCCACACAGCAGCCGGCAATGTAGTGCCGCAACTCTCCGCTACGTGACTCGACTTTTCACTCACTCCACTGCTGATCGCCCAACACACAGACCAACCTCCCACACAGCAGCCGGCAATGTAGTGCCGCAACTCTCCGCTACGTGACTCAACTTTTCACTCACTCCACTGCTGATCGCCCAACAAACAGACCTACCTCCCACACATTAGCCGGCAATGGAGTGCCGCAACTCTCCGCTACGTGACTCGACTTTTCACTCACTCCACTGCTGATCGCCCAACACACAGACCAACCTCCCACACAGCAGCCGGCAATGTAGTGCCGCAACTCTCCGCTACATGACTCGACTTTTCACTCACTCCACTGCTAATCGCCCAACACAGAGACCAACCTCCCACACAGCATCCAGCAATGGATTGCCACAACTCTCCGCTACGTGACTCAACTTTTCACTCACTCCACTGCTAATCGCCCAACACACAGACCAACCTCCCACACAGCATCCAGCAATGGAGTGCCACAACTCTCCGCTACGTGACTCAAATTTTCACTCACTCCACTGCTAATCGCCCAACACACAGACCAACCTCCAACGCAGCATCCAGCAATGGAGTGCCACAACTCTCCACTACGTGAGTCAACTTTTCACTCACTCCATCGCTAATCGCCCAGCACACAACACCTACCTCCCACACGTCACAGCAGCCGGCAATGGAGTGCCACAACTCTCCACTACGTGAGTCAACTTTTCACTCACTCCATCGCTAATCGCCCAGCACACAACACCTACCTCCCACACGTCACAGCAGCCGGCAATGGAGTGCCACAACTCTCCACTACGTGAGTCAACTTTTCACTCACTCCACTGCTGATCGCCCAACACACAGACCAACCTCCCACACAGCAGCCGGCAATGTAGTGCCGCAACTCTCCGCTACGTGACTCGACTTTTCACTCACTCCACTGCTGATCGCCCAACAAACAGACCTACCTCCCACACATTAGCCGGCAATGGAGTGCCGCAACTCTCCGCTACGTGACTCGACTTTTCACTCACTCCACTGCTGATCGCCCAACACACAGACCAACCTCCCACACAGCAGCCGGCAATGTAGTGCCGCAACTCTCCGCTACGTGACTCGACTTTTCACTCACTCCACTGCTAATCGCCCAACACAGAGACCAACCTCCCACACAGCATCCAGCAATGGATTGCCACAACTCTCCGCTACGTGACTCAACTTTTCACTCACTCCACTGCTAATCGCCCAACACACAGACCAACCTCCCACACAGCATCCAGCAATGGAGTGCCACAACTCTCCGCTACGTGACTCAACTTTTCACTCACTCCACTGCTAATCGCCCAACACACAGACCAACCTCCCACGCAGCATCCAGCAATGGAGTGCCACAACTCTCCACTACGTGAGTCAACTTTTCACTCACTCCATCGCTAATCGCCCAGCACACAACACCTACCTCCCACACGTCACAGCAGCCGGCAATGGAGTGCCACAACTCTCCACTACGTGAGTCAACTTTTCACTCACTCCATCGCTAATCGCCCAGCACACAACACCTACCTCCCACACGTCACAGCAGCCGGCAATGGAGTGCCACAACTCTCCATTACGTGAGTCAACTTTTCACTCACTCCATCGCTAATCGCCCAGCACACAACACCTACCTCCCACACGTCACAGCAGCCGGCAATGGAGTGCCACAACTCTCCACTACGTGAGTCAACTTTTCACTCACTCCATTGCTAATCGCCCAGCACACAACACCTACCTCCCACACACCAACCGGCATTGGAGTGTCATAACTCTCAGCTACGTGACTCAACTTTACACCCACTCCGCTGCTAATCGCCCAACACAGTTACCTCCCTCACAGCAGCCGGCAATGGAGTGCCACAACTCTCCGCTACGTGACTCAACTTTACACCCACTCCGCTGCTAATCGCCCAACACAGTTACCTCCCTCACAGCAGCCGGCAATGGAGTGCCACAACTCTCCGCTACGTGACTCAACTTTTCACTCACTCCACTGCTGATCGCCCAACACACAGACCAACCTCCCACACAGCAGCCGGCAATGGAGTGCCACAACTCTCCGCTACGTGACACGACTTTTCACTCACTCCACTGCTAATCGCCCAACACAGTTACCTCCCTCACAGCAGCCGGCAATGGAGTGGCACAACTCTACGCTACGTGACTCAACTTTTCACTCACTTCACTTCTAATCACCCAACACACAGACCAACCTCCCACACAGCAGCCGGCAATTGAGTGCCACAACTCTCCGCTACGTGACTCAACTTTTCACTAACTTCACTGCTAATCACCCAACACACAGACCAACCTCCCACACAGCAGCCGGCAATGGAGTGCCACAACTCTCCGCTACGTGACTCGACTTTTCACTCACTCCACTGCTGATCGCCCAACTTACAGACCAACCTCCCACACAGCAGCCGGCAATGGAGTGCCACAAATCTCCGCTACGTGACTCAACTTTTCACTCACTCCGCTGCTAATCACCCAACACACAGACCTACCTCCCACACAGCAGCCGGCAATGGAGTGCCACAAATCTCCGCTACGTGACTCAACTTTTCACTCACTCCGCTGCTAATCGCCCAACACACCTACCTCCCACACAGCAGCCGGCAATGGAGTGCCACAACTCTCCGCTACGTGACTCAACTTTTCACTCACTTCACTGCTAATCACCCAACACACAGACCAACCTCCCACACAGCAGCCGGCAATGGAGTGCCACAACTCTCCGCTACGCGACTCAACTTTCCACTCACTCAGCTGCTAATCACCCAACACACAGACCTACCTCCCACACAGCAGCCGGCAATGGAGTGCCACAAATCTCCGCTACGTGACTCAACTTTTCACTCACTCCGCTACTAATCACCCAACACACAGACCTACCTCCCACACAGCAGCCGGCAATGGAGTGCCACAAATCTCCGCTACGTGACTCAACTTTTCACTCACTCCACTGCTGATCGCCCAACACACAGACCAACCTCCCACACAGCAGCCGGCAATGTAGTGCCGCAACTCTCCGCTACGTGACTCGACTTTTCACTCACTCCACTGCTAATCGCCCAACACAGAGACCAACCTCCCACACAGCATCCAGCAATGGATTGCCACAACTCTCCGCTACGTGACTCAACTTTTCACTCACTCCACTGCTAATCGCCCAACACACAGACCAACCTCCCACACAGCATCCAGCAATGGAGTGCCACAACTCTCCGCCACGTGACTCAACTTTTCACTCACTCCACTGCTAATCGCCCAACACACAGACCAACCTCCCACGCAGCATCCAGCAATGGAGTGCCACAACTCTCCACTACGTGAGTCAACTTTTCACTCACTCCATCGCTAATCGCCCAGCACACAACACCTACCTCCCACACGTCACAGCAGCCGGCAATGGAGTGCCACAACTCTCCACTACGTGAGTCAACTTTTCACTTACTCCATCGCTAATCGCCCAGCACACAACACCTACCTCCCACACGTCACAGCAGCCGGCAATGGAGTGCCACAACTCTCCACTACGTGAGTCAACTTTTCACTCACTCCATCGCTAATCGCCCAGCACACAACACCTACCTCCCACACGTCACAGCAGCCGGCAATGGAGTGCCACAACTCTCCACTACGTGAGTCAACTTTTCACTCACTCCATCGCTAATCGCCCAGCACACAACACCTACCTCCCACACGTCACAGCAGCCGGCAATGGAGTGCCACAACTCTCCACTACGTGAGTCAACTTTTCACTCACTCCATCGCTAATCGCCCAGCACACAACACCTACCTCCCACACGTCACAGCAGCCGGCAATGGAGTGCCACAACTCTCCACTACGTGAGTCAACTTTTCACTCACTCCATTGCTAATCGCCCAGCACACAACACCTACCTCCCACACACCAACCGGCATTGGAGTGTCATAACTCTCAGCTACGTGACTCAACTTTACACCCACTCCGCTGCTAATCGCCCAACACAGTTACCTCCCTCACAGCAGCCGGCAATGGAGTGCCACAACTCTCCGCTACGTGACTCAACTTTACACCCACTCCGCTGCTAATCGCCCAACACAGTTACCTCCCTCACAGCAGCCGGCAATGGAGTGCCACAACTCTCCGCTACGTGACTCAACTTTTCACTCACTCCACTGCTGATCGCCCAACACACAGACCAACCTCCCACACAGCAGCCGGCAATGGAGTGCCACAACTCTCCGCTACGTGACACGACTTTTCACTCACTCCACTGCTAATCGCCCAACACAGTTACCTCCCTCACAGCAGCCGGCAATGGAGTGCCACAACTCTCCGCTACGTGACTCAACTTTTCACTCACTTCACTTCTAATCACCCAACACACAGACCAACCTCCCACACAGCAGCCGGCAATGGAGTGCCACAACTCTCCGCTACGTGACTCAACTTTTCACTAACTTCACTGCTAATCACCCAACACACAGACCAACCTCCCACACAGCAGCCGGCAATGGAGTGCCACAACTCTCCGCTACGTGACTCGACTTTTCACTCACTCCACTGCTGATCGCCCAACACACAGACCAACCTCCCACACAGCAGCCGGCAATGGAGTGCCACAAATCTCCGCTACGTGACTCAACTTTTCACTCACTCCGCTGCTAATCACCCAACACACAGACCTACCTCCCACACAGCAGCCGGCAATGGAGTGCCACAAATCTCCGCTACGTGACTCAACTTTTCACTCACTCCGCTGCTAATCGCCCAACACACCTACCTCCCACACAGCAGCCGGCAATGGAGTGCCACAACTCTCCGCTACGTGACTCAACTTTTCACTCACTTCACTGCTAATCACCCAACACACAGACCAACCTCCCACACAGCAGCCGGCAATGGAGTGCCACAACTCTCCGCTACGCGACTCAACTTTCCACTCACTCAGCTGCTAATCACCCAACACACAGACCTACCTCCCACACAGCAGCCGGCAATGGAGTGCCACAAATCTCCGCTACGTGACTCAACTTTTCACTCACTCCGCTACTAATCACCCAACACACAGACCTACCTCCCACACAGCAGCCGGCAATGGAGTGCCACAAATCTCCGCTACGTGACTCAACTTTTCACTCACTCCACTGCTGATCGCCCAACACACAGACCAACCTCCCACACAGCAGCCGGCAATGTAGTGCCGCAACTCTCCGCTACGTGACTCGACTTTTCACTCACTCCACTGCTAATCGCCCAACACAGAGACCAACCTCCCACACAGCATCCAGCAATGGATTGCCACAACTCTCCGCTACGTGACTCAACTTTTCACTCACTCCACTGCTAATCGCCCAACACACAGACCAACCTCCCACACAGCATCCAGCAATGGAGTGCCACAACTCTCCGCCACGTGACTCAACTTTTCACTCACTCCACTGCTAATCGCCCAACACACAGACCAACCTCCCACGCAGCATCCAGCAATGGAGTGCCACAACTCTCCACTACGTGAGTCAACTTTTCACTCACTCCATCGCTAATCGCCCAGCACACAACACCTACCTCCCACACGTCACAGCAGCCGGCAATGGAGTGCCACAACTCTCCACTACGTGAGTCAACTTTTCACTTACTCCATCGCTAATCGCCCAGCACACAACACCTACCTCCCACACGTCACAGCAGCCGGCAATGGAGTGCCACAACTCTCCACTACGTGAGTCAACTTTTCACTCACTCCATCGCTAATCGCCCAGCACACAACACCTACCTCCCACACGTCACAGCAGCCGGCAATGGAGTGCCACAACTCTCCACTACGTGAGTCAACTTTTCACTCACTCCATCGCTAATCGCCCAGCACACAACACCTACCTCCCACACGTCACAGCAGCCGGCAATGGAGTGCCACAACTCTCCACTACGTGAGTCAACTTTTCACTCACTCCATCGCTAATCGCCCAGCACACAACACCTACCTCCCACACGTCACAGCAGCCGGCAATGGAGTGCCACAACTCTCCACTACGTGAGTCAACTTTTCACTCACTCCATTGCTAATCGCCCAGCACACAACACCTACCTCCCACACACCAACCGGCATTGGAGTGTCATAACTCTCAGCTACGTGACTCAACTTTACACCCACTCCGCTGCTAATCGCCCAACACAGTTACCTCCCTCACAGCAGCCGGCAATGGAGTGCCACAACTCTCCGCTACGTGACTCAACTTTACACCCACTCCGCTGCTAATCGCCCAACACAGTTACCTCCCTCACAGCAGCCGGCAATGGAGTGCCACAACTCTCCGCTACGTGACTCAACTTTTCACTCACTCCACTGCTGATCGCCCAACACACAGACCAACCTCCCACACAGCAGCCGGCAATGGAGTGCCACAACTCTCCGCTACGTGACTCAACTTTTCACTCACTTCACTGCTAATCACCCAACACACAGACCAACCTCCCACACAGCAGCCGGCAATGGAGTGCCACAACTCTCCGCTACGCGACTCAACTTTTCACTCACTCAGCTGCTAATCACCCAACACACAGACCTACCTCCCACACAGCAGCCGGCAATGGAGTGCCACAACTCTCCGCTACGTGACTCAACTTTTCACTCACTCCACTGCTAATCGCCCAACACACAGACCAACCTCCCACACAGCATCCAGCAATGGAGTGCCACAACTCTCCGCTACGTGACTCAACTTTTCACTCACTCCACTGCTAATCGCCCAACACACAGACCAACCTCCCACACAGCATCCAACAATGGAGTGCCACAACTCTCCGCTACGTGACTCAACTTTTCACTCACTCCGCTGCTAATCGCCCAACACACCTACCTCCCACACAGCAGCCGGCAATGGAGTGACACAACTCTCCGCTACGTGACTCAACTTTTCACTTACTCCACTGCTAATCGCCCAACACACAGACCAACCTCCCACACAGCATCCAGCAATGGAGTGCCACAACTCTCCGCTACGTGACTCAACTTTTCACTCACTCCACTGCTAATCGCCCAACACACAGACCAACCTCCCACACAGCATCCAGCAATGGAGTGCCACAACTCTCCGCTACGTGACTCAACTTTTCACTCACTCCGCTGCTAATCGCCCAACACAGTTACCTCCCTCATAGCAACCGACAATGTAGTGCCACAACTCTCCACTACGTGACTCAACTTTTCACTCACTCCGCTGCTAATCGCCCAACACAGTTACCTCCCTCATAGCAACCGTCAATGTAGTGCCACAACTCTCCGCTACGTGACTCGACTTTTCACTCACTCCACTGCTAATCGCCCAACACAGCTAACTCCCACACAACAGCCGGCAATGGAGTGCCACAAATCTCCGCTACGTGACTCAACCTTTCACTCACTTCACTGCTAATCACCCAACACACCTACCTCCCACACAGCAGTCGGCAATGGAGTGCCACAACTCTCGCTACGTGACTCAACTTTTCACTCACTCCACTGCTAATCGCCCAACACACAGACCAACCTCCCACACAACAGCCGGCAATGGAGTGCCGCAACTCTCGCTACGTGACTCAACTTTTCACTCACTCTACTGCTAATCGCCCAACACACAGACCAACCTCCCACACAGCAGTCGGCAATGGAGTGCCACAACTCTCCGCTACGTGACTCAAATTTTCACCCATTTTACTGCTAATCTTCCTCACTAAATCAATCACCTGTCTTATATACCTCCTTTCTCCAAACACGTCGTCGTTATATATCCTGCTAGTCATAGGCGAATCTCGTTAAGTAATTAAACTTCATATTTATAATTTTAGTACCTAGCTGCATTTCCATTAATATGATATAATGTAGTTCTACTAATAACTAAAAAAATCTGGACTATCTTTATAAAAAATAGTAAAACATTAATTTAATATTCTTATATTTAGTTACTTATATAAGCAATTACATTTTAATTAACGTAACAGAAAAAATCTTAGAAGGATCTAGCATTTGCGTATCTGCGTATTGTCATAGCAGATATGTATGTATAGTGGCGCAATCTTAAGTGACTTGCATGTGAACAAACACACAATAAGCAAATTCCTTCTAACACTCTAAGTAAAAGTTATAATTAGCATTATTTTTATACTGCTTTGATGTGTTTTAGAAACACTATATAACTAGCTGATCTAATTAACTGCTAAATTTGATTGCAGCTCCTAAGATGCGTCATTCGTGAACCTTATAATATCCTTGTAATATAATATCGTGAATAATATCGTAATATACCTTATAATATCGTGAACCTTATAATGAACCTTGGTTTAATCCAACAAACGTATTGAATGAATCAATTTGTGTTAGTGTATAAAATCAATGATAAAACGTTTAGCAACTGTAATACACATTATTTTAATGAAAAAAAAATATTTCTTTGTAAAATTATTTATTATAGATATAATTTATTGCTACTTTTTTATAAAATCAACATCCAATGATAAGGGGGTGCTATCGTTAAGACCAGAATTGAGATTTCCCCTTTTAGACTTGAGGTATATACGAGACTCGTAAATTGAAAAGATTTACACTGTAGGAATTTATAAAGTAACTACTTAAATCTTATTTTTATCTTACGTTTGAGCTAAAGACGTGTTTTTGGTAAACTTGAGTCTTGACTCATCTTCTTAATTTAAGAAGGAAAGGTTCAGTTAACTTTTTCACTTAATGAATGTACACTTGTACACCGCTAGGTAAGTGCACACACTTCTCTGAACACTCTCGTGCTTAGTCCCCGCACTGATAGTCACGCTTGGTAAGTTTCCTCATTAACAGAAGTAACTGAGAGTTAATGTAACAAATAGATAACGCCTCGATCATAGGTTTAACCTGAACATATCTGGTGTTAATCGTAATTAAGATACGTTGTTTAAAGAAATATTATAATGTTGTTAGTATAAAATCAATATGTTATTAGGAGAGCATGATTATTTTCCCTCTGTTTTTAGCCTGTGTGTATCGCAGGAGAAATCTCAACATACCGTGGAATGGTCCCTTGTAGATGAGCAGAATCCCATTATAATTCGCTTTGGCCTCCATGGCTGATATCTACAAAGTTTCAAATTTCCAATTTCAATCTTATGGAAGGAGGGAACTTATTGAATCATTAGACAGCTGTTTTAAAAACAAATGCTAAAAACGTGAGAAATAGAGGTTTAGGTAGTGAAATATTGTTTTAACTTTAGTCGAGTTAAAGACAATTTGTTATTTCTAGTAGGGATTGAAATATATTTTCAGGAAAAGATCCACCACTGAACTTTAAATATAAATTAGAAAAAAATGCTAGTTTTGAGTAAATTAAACTCAGTCCATAAATTAAAATACTGATTATCAGATATAGACATATAGGTTGTATAATTTTTAAAATGTGTACCTTGTGTTCCTAGCAAAGCACCAATGTAATGCAACACAAGAAGGGTTTTAATCCTTAATCAGATTGCGCCATAGAACGTCGTCTGTAGCTGGATTATCCCCACCTCATCTCTAACACAACGTCATCCGGACCATCATCCTATCTATTGCTGTGATTGGATACGGTAATAGTAGTGTGTTTTGGTCCCTCCTGCGACGGAAGTGGCGGCAGCTGCCGCATAAATTAACCAGATGCATCCGGTTAGGGGCAGCTGCCGCTTTGTACGCATGAATTAAAAGTTAGTTCAATACTAAATTTGACATTAATGAATGGGGTATGGAAAGTATGTCAAGGTCATTCGAGGAAGTTTTAAAAAATCATATTAGTGTGATCGCATACGGGGATGATTTGTTTGGACCATTTTAATATAAAAAAGTAACACCTATTATTATAATGAAATATTAATGAGTTTTATCAGTTTATTTCCTTTGTAATCTAGTAGTGAAACATTTAGTAAGAAACATATCACTCTATAAAAATTAATTTAATCATTACTTACTTAGCAGGAAGCGAATTCACATACAATTTATTTTTTGTTGTTTAATTCATGATACAAAGAATAAACTTGATATAAATTCAATATATTTTGAAACAAAAGCACGTTGTTATCTATTAAGAATAGATATGTGTAGCAATGTTTATATTAAATACGTAAAAGATTTAGATTTGGTATTTTTAGAACCTTCCACTCCAATGGGTGTTTTACGTTTTACAAGTAATAAAAAAAAGATACACAGGATAAGTTATTTTTTAAACTTAACAACCTAATGTTACTTTATAGATAAAAAATACTATTTGAACTGTATTCTTGTGTTTTGTATATAATATTTTTCAGTGTGAAATGAAATTGAGTAGATTAGACTTTAGCTTTTTGAACAACTTTGAGAATTATATATCCAACTTCTTGTTGTGAATTACAAGGATTTAAGCAATAAGAATATCCTAATTTATTTAAAAATAAAATTCCCTTTAAAAATTATCATATAAAACAGGTTTCGTCAAGCGTATTATTTGTACTATCAAAACCTGTATGCAGCAAGTTATCAGTTGCCAGCCGGTGGAGCGTTGATTATTAAACCGCAGTGCCGATGACGATGGCTGCATTATTACTTTCCCTGGTAAACGGTATAGGCCTACCTTGTCATAGACGTTATGACGTTATGCCTTTTACTAAAATGTTACTTACATAGTTTCCTACTATTAATATACAGACTGCACAACTTAACAGTGCCACCATTGGCATGTCATAAAGTATGACATTTAGAGAAATCTTTCAAGGGGGAACATCACCTATTTTTAAGGCAATAAATGATAAATTTCTTATTTTATTTTATTTTATTTTTGTAGGTCACCACCCTTTTCCAGTATGGCGGCCAACTTTATACATGATGTTTTTTATATATCCATGAAATTTAAGAACTTTTCATTCTTGAACATTTTTTTCTAATCCTAGTTGTTAAGGAGCTATTTTAAGTTAAGTTTAGGAAATAAGTTTCTGAGATAACCTATGTGGCACAGTTAAATTGAAAATTTTTTAAAACCTCAGCTGTGTATAGCTCCTAAAAGGGTAGGTTTAGGAAACAAATTTCAAGAATAAAAAGTTTTAATTTTACATGGATATTGAAAAATACCCTAAAATATTGTTTGTTTCATAAACAATTTTAAAGTTGGCCGCCATATTGGAAAATAGTGGCCATTTGCAAGAAATAGAATACTTATTACTTCTTGCAAAATTTATTTAAAAAATAATAAAAAATAGAATCTTTTCATTTCAAGTTTTTTTCTTTTTAAATCTCATAGATTTTATTTGCCAATGTCGGCACAGATAAGTTGTTCATCCTGTATTATACAGTTCCATTCAAATATTTTACTCAGTCTTATTCTTCTTCATTTACTAACTGGAGTGGAATAATCGACCACGAACTTTAAAACAACTCCTGTGTGTCCCATTGTTCGAGTGTTTTATTGTATTACTTTTTACAATTACTTTTTAATATTTCATGTGTTAAAAAGTAATTGGTTAATGAGATTATTCATACACTGTCAAAGGGAAAAGAAACATTTTCATCAATTTTACAAAACTTTTACTCTTTTGAAGTTTAAATTGAGTTACTCCTTATTGAGAAAGAAGAGTAGGATAATTTTACGTTCAAGAGATTTTATTATTCTCTTCCATTTAAACACATAATAATTTTTAAAAAATGCATCAAATTACAAAACTTCCTCTGTCCAATAAGTGGATAAAAAGCCATACCAGCCATAATTCTTTTCATCTTTTGTCTTTTGGATCCAGCTAAAAAGATTATTGGGATTGACTTGTGTGGTGATTATAGAGTTTAGTTATTAAATTTGATTTTACTGGAAAAGTTTATAGATGTAATTTTGATCCACCTAAGCCAAGATTTTAGTGTACACAAAATTAAAGAGTTTTACAGTTATATTATCTTCAATCTTAAATAATTCAACAGCATATAGTTTTGTATGATTATCTTTAATCATACAATATTATATTATTGTATTAATAATACAATAATAAGTGCAAAAACTTGAAATTTGTTTTGTAAATTCCCATACAATGTGAAACTTTGTCGGAGGAATAAATTTATTATTATTATTATTATTATCTTTGACAATACAAAAATATATTAAATCTAATTTTTAATATTACCTCATGTCCATTTATTAATAAAGTAATGACTATTAAATCTGATAAAAATAAAAAATCTATACTTTTCATTACATCCGATAATGTAATAATCAGAGTAAGTTTTTATTTATGGCGAAAGTTTTTGAGTAGTTATAGAAAACAACAACAAAATGTACTCAATCAGAAGGTGCACTTGTATCGACAGTCGACAACATAACACGTCGGACGTGCTAGACACACGTTACCAAACCTGTGTCGACAACTTTATTGCTTTCTCAAATACAAACTCTTATTGGAAATGTTTTCTTTCTAAGTAATATCGGTCAATGGTTTTTAAGTTAGCACAAAATATATTAGAAAAATCCTCGTGCCCATCAAAAGGAATTATAACATCTTGTCAACGCATCGTGTTGAGATAATAGTAAACGCTAAATTAATAGAAAATAATAGAATTCTACCTATTCCTTCACGCATGGTGCTGAATTTCAACTCAACACTAAATACGTATAATGAATTCCCACTAAAATTTCAATTAAATAAACAAACCAAAAATTGAATAGTTTGCATGAAAAAAAATTAAATAAAAACAGGAATATTTATGTGTTTTATCACAAATGTTTGTTCCGATGGGAGGTTGTGATTTTTTATTAAATTTAAAACCGGATAATGCAGGACTGCAGAGAACATAATATAAACAAAAGAAGAAATAAGGGCTGTTTCATTCCTTTGAACCTGTAAAATGCCGCTTTTGAGTCAGGCCGGTGACGTAATCCATCTGATGTCCATAAGAATAACATGCACCAGCTGATCAGGCTAGTGACGTTTTGGGTACTAATTTTTACATCGATTTACCTACTAATGAAACAGCCCTTGTCTATTACGTTACAGCAGTTTTCTCCAGTCCTGGGATCATGTAATAATAACTTCTGTGTAAACAGTTCTTCATACTTTTAAACAACGTTATTCAGAACTGCTTATCTTGCCTGTGAGTGTTCCAAATGTAGTTACAAATTAGGTCTTTAAATAATTAAATTAGTCTTAATAATGGGCCCCTCTCAAAACGCCATGCATAGCTTCACCCGCTCATATTATGCGCCATTCTTTTAAGTCCGATAAAAGTGGGAGGGATTTTAAATGAAATATAAAGAATTGGGCTTTTCGGTTTTTTACATATTTTGAATCCGCATGAAGCTATAATGTTTCAAAGTTGATTAACTGTAGATCAACTATAGCTTAATATGGATGGAAAATAATTTTAAAAAATCAAAAAGCGAATCAGTACTTTAAGTCTTTATCTTACTTATGAAACTCCTCCCACCTTTATCGGACTTGAAATAAAGGCGAAAAAGTATAGCAGGTGAAGCACTGCACGATGAATTTTCGACCCTCGAGACCTCTGAATGGTCCTGCAACATTGCGAAACGTTTCCGGTAGTTAGGGCCTACCGCAACGGTTACTTGAGTGCGCAGGCTCTATCCCTTTAGCCCCCTCTTCTTAAGAGTCATCTTCACCTTTGGGCTGGTAGTCCATTGTTGTGCAGTCAGCAATGATAACCATACGGGTTTTATGCTAAAACATGGTATTTTAATCCCCCGCTTCGGACGCCGTTTTTCAACAGATTTTCTTTAAACATGGTGAGTGTTTAGATGAATAGTTAAATTAGGCCCTTATACCTCAAAGTTTTGAAAATTTAACAAATATTACTCTTTTTGAAGTCGCAAAGTAAATCAATTTTTCTTTGCCCAAACTAAGTTTGAAGCGGTCTAAACGAAACAAGTTAGGTAATTTATATATTTTCTATATAACTAATTAGGAATTAACTTCATGAATATACTGTTCATACAATGTAAATCACTCTTAATTTGAAACAAGACTAATCACATTTCTTAGTTACGCTGGAACAATTTAAACTACTGTATATACCGTAAAAAATAACAACAATATATTGTTACAAAATGTATTTTCTAAAGAATTTTAGAATATTGTTATTCAGTCTACTATATTATTCAGTAAACGATAATTGACAAAAAATAAATTTTTATATTGATATTAGTTAAAAATGCCAAAAGGAAAGATTATAATAATGATAAACGATTATAATAGACATTTACAAATAAAATTTCACATAACATATAATAGAAATAATAGAAGGACTAAAATATTTATTTTCTAAGACAATTTACCTTACTGAAAGCTACAAATCAGTAAGGAAATTATTAGAGTATAGAGGGCGTTTTTAAATATAATGTAAACCAGTGCTCGGTTAAATTTTTTTGTAATGTTACCGAAAATAATCCACTTTGGCCACAGGAACTTCCCCGGATGGTACTATAAAGGGAGATTTCGAAGGATTATATCATGTTAATATTTAGCCACAGTCAGGTGCCGCTTATTTACTATTATGAATCTCCCCCAGGGGAGTCATGGCGGGGTGCAAACTTGTGTTTTTAGTGCTATGTAATTGTCAACTCGCGTGTACAAATCAAATGTAGGTTACGTGTGCAATTATCCCTACAGTTCCCTACAATATTCTCGGCAAAATTAATGTGATGCAAGGCTTCTCGCCTGCCATTTTTTACATGGTCATTCTTTCAAAGTCCAGATTGTGACATTGTACTGTACTGAGACCTTTATTGTCATATACAGAGTGTTCATAAAGTCCCGCACTGGTTTAATATTTTCGGATCGACAAAAATAAATCAATAAGTTTTGGTACACCAACACTAAACCTAAAAATCTACTTTCGGAGAAAACTATCAGTTTTCTGTCTTATCACGTTCGCCAGGAGTTCAAAAACTCAGGAAATCATAAACGTAAGCATCTAGGTCAATAAGCACTGCAAACTTAAGGTCTCTAAAAAAAAGAACAATGTCGCAAACCCGACCTCCAAAGGTTGACCGATTAAATAACGGCAGGCGATCAAACTTTATACTAAAATAATATTGATGAAAACGAAAAATGTAATAAAATCCCGAATCTCTAGACCTTTTGAGGTCAGGTTTTTGGTAAATTGCTCAGAATGCGAGGATCTTTAAAATTATGTATCACAATTTTAAATAGGCCAATGAGATTTAGTTAGTTAGCTGATTACTAGGGATAACTAGACTAAAAGAAAATACAAAACTTCATTGGCCTACGTCATATCATACATCATTTAAAAGTTCTGTGCTTTCTGAGATATTTGCTACAAACGCGGCCTCAAGAGGTTTTGTGTATTGGGAGTTATTGTAGAGCAATGGTGATTATCTGTAATTATAGGAAACATTGAGAGCAAAAAAATCAACAATAAAACAAGAAAAATAGTTACAGACCATGCATTGTTATCAAAGCATGTATTTTGCAACACCCTCGGGATAAATTTTATGCAAATCATATTTATTTATGAAAACACTTTGTCGGGCGAGCCCGTGGCGATTTCCACCGTTCGCGGTCTTGTTAATATGCGAACGGACGAACGCGTCTCACAATAAAAAGTATTTTACATCGAATCTTTTTTCTTGCTTTAAATCACAGATAATCCGTCCTTTCACATCTAAATAAAATAACACTCTTTCTTGTAGTCGCGCAAACTGTTACAGTAAACTGATGCTACATTTTGATTTGCCATTTAGCCAATTTGATAAAGTATGTTTCACTATTTCTTTAATGTTTTTTTTATTATTTTTTTATAAAGACAATATAAATTTGAATTTATATTTTTGTTTGTTTGTCCTAAAGACTGTGAGCCTACCGTAATTTAGTCGTATTAAATGTATTAATATATTTTAACAAACAACTCTAGAACTTCTGGATGTCTCTATAAAATAGCAATATTTAAAAACATTATAATATACAAAAGAGATCTATAGAAATGCTTTATGCTGAATTAAAAGACGAATCATTATCAGGTAATCTATTTTTCTTAGTTTTAGTTAGACGTGAGCGAAGCGATCGGTCTTTGTCAGAGAAAAGAAATCGTCGCCTAGTATTTTACGGAACATAAGTTCGTTTCCCCGGGTACTAATTAGTGATATAAAAAGAGGTGGTGGATGTAGTCATACAATGTGTAAATTAATGTGTTTTCGTTCTGAATTGACATATAACCTTTTGCCCTCTGACACCCAGTGTAAGTGAAAAATCCTTTGACTTGATTTCCATTTTGGAAACTCAAAGTGGTTTAGAGTTGAAACATCCAATCAACTCCTTCTTTAAACATTTCGTTAAGTGCTCAAAATATTTAGCAGTTTTAAGCCACTCTATCTCAAAGGAAATCTAATTTACAATTTTCAATTTTTCCTATACGTTCGTAGCTTGATAGTTATAATGACAGAGTTATGTAATTATAAAGTTATTGCGTATTAAATCTCATTTAACTATATACCGAAATGAAGCCATGGAGTCCGTAAGCCTTTTGTATGTTCCAGGACAACTTTAACTCAGGCTTATACTGGTTGCGAAGTTGACATTTGGTACAGAAAACGAAGTTGTCATAACACTGTGGTAAGTCTTTTGGCTGTCCACTTTGACAATTTCCTTTACTTCACAATCCATCCTCGTTCAAGACAGCGGCGAGAGGGGGTGTGAGAAATGCAGCGGGCATGGAAACCCCTAGCTGGAACATGAGTCGACAGTCAGTTATTGGTTGGCCGTTTAGAGGGCAGAGCGGACCGTTGTCACAGTACACGGGGGTTGGCCCTCTGAATGGTCAAACAGCCGTCTGATGTCCCGTCTCTCACCCTTTCTTTTCCTTCAATATTTTCCTTCCAGTGCTTGTGGGGGTCTCCTTATCCACCAATAACAACAACAACCCTTTTCAACATAACGTATGGAATTGAAGCAACTAAAGATAAGTAATGATGTCATTATTCTGTAATTTTAACTCTGTTGTGGTACACGCGGTTGTTAAAATTAACGTGGCAAGTTGAGTCAGTGGAATAGTGTTTAGCACATTAAACTTCAAGGCCAGGGCATCGATATCATGGGTTCGAATACGCATTCGACAGAGAAGTATTATTTCCATCGTAGACCCCTATTACAGCAGCTCATCTCTTACTTTGCTCAAACCAGGACTGAGGAACTGCTATAATGCTCAGCAATCTTGGCACATACGATCCATGCGCATATTAATAGTACATGTGGACGAGGCAAAGTAATGCAAAGTAAGTTGACTTGAGGCTGATGGTCAAAGAAAGAGCCCAATGGGCTTAGACTAATTTAGGCCTGGCCTGATGTAATGTGACAAAATAATTCCGGCTATATTCCTAAAGGTGCGCCTATACATAGCAGGAAAGGAAACGGACGGGACAGTTTCTGATGAATGCTTCCTGTGTTGTCAAATGAGAGCGCCTACACATGCAAGGACGGGCCACGGAAAGGACACGGACAGGACATTCGCCGTGTTGGATAGATTGCCAGATGAGCATTCATTCGCCAAATGTATATCCCGTCCTGGTATGTGTAGCCACCACCCCTTCACAATATCAGAAAATTCTCACGGTAGCTCTGTGAAGTGAGTGTGGCGGCCGGTGGGATGAGCAGTGTCGGAGGGCTACGCGCGCAACCTTCCGCCTCAGAAATGTCCTGTCCGTATCCCTATCAGAATTTTGTCCGTGTCCTGTCCGTTTCATTTCCGTATCCTTTCATGTAATGTGTAGCCTTACCTTAAAGAATAGAGGAAGTATTTTAGTGGGTTTACCAATTTTATAACGGAGTCCCAAACTATAGGCTGTACCCGTGTGTGCGTAATACCTCTTTCCTGCCTCTCCCTAAAAAAAGTAATGCAAAGAGAAACTCTTTATACACTTAAAAGTAACAATTCACGAACCTTTATTGTAAACGATTTAGAAATAAGTAAATTTATTTAGGCCTACTTCACTGATGATAAAGTATTTATCATATGAAAAACATGAATGCCATTTAGAAAGCTTTCTATCACACTGAACCTGCACTTATGATAAATCCACACTTGACACAACCCTGCAATTACTTGTAAGTATCTTACTTTCTACAATCCTCTTTGCCTAAAGCTCTCTCGACAAAAGTAGATTCTACCTGCGGAAATTTATTGATTCATATTCTAGTTCTAATGGTGCTTTGTAAATACATGATAATGTTACAAGACTTGAACCGGGTGATTTAAGAGGATTATTTATTGTTTAGTCAAAATGCCATTGTTCAGGGATAATTTTGTAATGTAATTTCGCAACTACGGTATATTATATTACGATGTATGCGAATTACTACAGTATAACTAATAAATCTAATATTTTATTACTACAAGGTGTTCCATAACCATTGTATAAATTTGAATTAGGTAATGATGAAGTTAAAACAAATGAATATTATACCTTGTGTCCTATATCATTTAGTTTCCGTCTATTTTTGTGTTAACTAAGTATTGTTTGGTAAAATTTAAGTGTAGAACTGAAATGCGGCATTGTTAACACCCTAATTTACTTAAGTAACACGTGAGTAAATTGTTTTTCAATTCGTAAATTTTAAATTTTCAAAATTTAACTACGTACAATTAAAAGTTTTCAAAACCAAATAAAATAAAAATTTACTTATCTAACTAACAATACCAAGATTGTACATTCTGAAAAACAACAAATAAAAAAAAATTTCAAAGAACTAAAAAATAGTTACAATTCTTAATAATCAACATTTGTCTACGTTATCATTGTTGCACTGTATCCATCAAATGCACAAGAGACTTTTGAATTTCTTCAATACCTAATGCAAGTATATTTTACATAAAATATATGTTAAATTTGTATTCTGCTTTTTTACAGTTTTGAAACGCAATACAAAAATACAATATCAAACACAAAAAGTTGACCGTATACTAATTCAACGATTGCATTACAATTAATTACTAAATCCATTTATATCAAAAATATATAAAATGCGTAATAGGCCTATCTATTTTTATTTTCTATTACTATAACTTTATACAAAACGCACTTAATATAATCTTGGTGTTTTATTTGCATTCTTCATTACAGAACCTAAGTCGCATCAACCTATATCTACTCAACCCTATGGTTTTAGCGAATTTCCCATAGGGAATAAGCTATTACCGTAGGTCTCATGGTAAGACCTAAGCCCGGGACCATGTTACTTTTTTGTTTTTAGGTGCACAGAGACCAAAAATAATAGTCATTAAAATTTTTATATATATATATATGTATATATATATATATATATATATATATATATATATATATATATATATATATATATATGTATGTGTCCCTAGGCACGATAACTCTCGTAAAAACGGTCCGATCGACACCAAATTTGGTAGAGACGTGTAATCCTACGTTTATTCGGATGAGTTCGAAAACCAGACATATCGACCTACCGGAAGGGGTAGTTTTGGGGGGTTTTGTACCCCAAAAATGGGTTTTTTGCATTTTTCATATGTAAATTTTAAAAATTTTAAATTTTTATTTTGACTATTGGATTTAGCTCAAAAAAACACACAATTTAGTACTTTGAAGCTTTGCTCTATCTCTATTGGTTACCGAGATATTACAAAGTCTAAAGACAGTACATTGTTTTTTGGGGGTCCAATGTTAATCTTATGGAGAATAAGGATTTGTTAATATTTCACTTATTAACCAATATTTTTGGATGAAACTTAGTATTTAGCTTCATTTGGTTGAGATTCGTCCATTTAAGGTAAAAAAATCTTGGTTTTTGTACTTATCATGGCAGCAAACCTGCATACTCTTTTCCCATGTTAATCATATGGAGAATAGGCAAACTGTTTTATTTATGGACAGATATTGATGAAACTTACTATATGGCTTTATATGGTCGAAATAAATTTTTTCTATGCTAAAAACCTACTTTTAGTGTCCCCCATGGCAGCATACCTGCATACTCTTTCAGTATATTTATCTTGAGGAGAATAGACATTTATTTCCCTATGAGCACGTGATGAAATTTTGTTTACAAGTTTAGGTGGTCAAAATTAATATTACTAATTTGGAAATTCGCTGAGGACGCAGGTCTGCTGCGACGGGGGGTATTTATGAAAAATAAATCATCCATAAACCCTCTGAGTTAGCATTGCTTCTTCAACGGGGGGTTATAACTATGTGTGTTTTTCTTCTTTACCCCCACCCCCCCCCCCGAAAAAAATTTGGCAAAAATCCCTCCTCTCCCCATACTTCCACTCTATGGAATGGTACCCTCATCCCCCTAATCACTATTTACGTGATTATCGTGGTAATCGTGTTAATGGAAAGATATGCCACATAGTATATTCTACTTTGAAAGCAAAGTTTGAAGAACAAACAAATTTTAATAATGGTTTTTATAGTTTTACTTGTGTTATCATGAATCAAAGTAAAACATAAAATACCTTAAATTAATTAAACTGCTAAAAATATATAATCGTATTATTACATTATGTTGGTTGAGACTGAGACAAAGGTGTTCATGAAGTACAGGCATGTTAGCGTCTTGCAGGTGTCAGTCGCTGATTAAAGGGCGTGCACACAGAATATATAGGGACGGTTATACGAGCGCAAACGATCCAATAATGATGGGATGAACCACGTGAGATGTGTAACCAAATATCATTAGCATTCTTGGGTTAGTTTCGAACTCATCAGGTAAAATATACATAATTGTAAAGGTTCACTTACATTCCTGGTAAAGATTTGGTATGGAATAAAAATATAATTCGCAGGGTAGCTTGAGTGGTTATAGTGCTTGCTTTTGAGCCTTTGGTTGCAGGTTCGATCCTGAGAAGCGTCAGTTGATTATTAATGGTTCGAAACTGGACCAAGCTGCCATTTCGTCCAGGCTCGGAACAGGTTGAGCATGCACAAAAGTCTAACGAAATTTGACTTTTGATTATTGTTGGGAATATTTAGTAGATGTAAAAAATTGATGTTGCCACATTTCCAGAGTGGGCACAACACGGGGGACGCCCCCTAGAGGAAGTCGTAGAGGGAACTGTATTGGCCTATGTCATGTTATACATCATTTTAAAGGTCTTTGAATGTAGATTCAAATGCCACAAACCCGATCTCTAAAGGTCGAATATAACGCGAGTTATTCCGTTTTGAAATTTTGGCTAAATGCTTTTTATGCAAAGTTTGACTGCCTGCCATTTCTGACTCGAGCGTTCATTTAAGGTCGGCTTTGCGGCATTGCTTTCTGTTAAACATGATCCTAAAGCTCACGTTAAATATTTCATAAAAGATTTAATTTGCTCTCAAAATCGGACTGAAAATCATAATGTAATCATAATATTTCTGACAGCAATTGAAGACGGCAAATGAGACTTAAAATAAAACATTTAACTTAATTTTCAGGATCTTTATAAAGAGGAGATAGATAGAATTTAAATAGATTTGAAAACAATGTAGCCAACTCGACCTCAAACGAAAGTCTGAGCCAGAAATGGCAGGTAGTCAAATTTTGCATGAAAGGATTTTACTGATATTTCAAAAGGCAATAACTCGTGTTATATTCGACCTTTAGAGATCGGGTTCGTGGCAGTTGAATCTACATTCAAAGACCTTTAAAATGATATATAACATGACATAGGCCAATACAGTTCCCTCTACGACTTCCTCTAGGGGTCGTCCCCCGTGTTGTGCCCAATCTGGAAATGTGGCAACATCGATTTTTTACATCTACTAAATGTTCCCAACAATAATCAAAAGTCAAATTTTGTTAGACTTTTGTGCATGCTCAACCTGTTCAGAGCCTGGACTAATTAGTTGTTTGACTGTATAAATTGCTATTAGTTAAAGACAATGTCTAAGAATCAGCTGTTATGTGTAGTATCAAAGTTACACAAGTCATAACATCCACTTACACTTATCCTTCATTCATATTTCCCTTAAAATACGCTATGGTAGCGTTGGTGTCTTAAAAAGTTATTAAGTAAAAAATGTTCTAAAAATATATTTTTAAATAAAAAATTATTGATTACACGTATAAAAAGTATAACATAAGTAGTGTCAAATTGTTGGTGCTGGCTCAGTTCAAGGTCACCTGAGGGATGACGTCATCGAGGTCAATGACCTCACCGATGACGTCATCGATGACGTCATCGATTGCGTCATCGATGACGTCATCACCAATGACGTCATTTCTATGACGTCACACCCATGACGTCACAGAAATGACGTGCTGATGACGTCATCACCCCTTACGTCATCAAAATGACGTCACCGACGCCACTGAGGTCAAGGTCACGCCGAAACTTAAAATTTTTTGGCACTTTTGCCGTTTCTCGCACTACGCTCCGAGTTTCAGTCAGAGTCCCCGTGACCTTGACCACTTGGAGCGAATTTTCGACGAGAAACGGCAAAAGTGCCAAGTTAAACTCGAGTTTCTGACATGACCCTGCCTAAATGGGCAATCGGTTATCCCTCAGGTGACCTTGAACCAGCACAACACCAACAATTTGATATTACTGTGACCTTGAAAACCTAACAACGGAGCGCCGACACCGATGCGCACCCCACGACAGCCACCGAGTGACTGACTGTCAGGCTCTGTGTACGCTAGGTATATGGGGAAGTGGAGGGGGAAATCTCAAGGTCATCCAAATGGAGTTTTAAAAAAGTTGAAGAGTAGAAAGAATACTCTTGTGCTTCCTGGGCGACCTCATCAATCTCTAATGGATCTGTAAACCAATCCGATCTGTAGCGGCAGGAGTCCAGAAAACAGGTGCACCACCCATCAGCTTGTCCGTAGCATTTCCGACAATTGGTAAGATTGGAAAAGTGAAATTTAATACACCGCTGCGGACAACAAGTATAAAAGTATTTGGATTTGTAGATTTTGAAAGTTTGTAGTACCGGTGGTGGCAGCTGTTGGTTCTTGCATCTACACCTGCAACATCCGAAGCATTCACATTGCCGGCAGGCCAGCCCATCCACTTGCCACTTTGGTAAGAGGAAACACTTATCCTCACAGCAATAGGTTGTCCCCGTCTCTTCCTCCCAACGCTTCTTTGCACAATATGTGACGCCTTGTATCTCCAAACACCTATGCTCGCAACATGAGATGCGCTTACTTTCCATAGTTGATGTTGCTTTGACGAGGGAGCACGATGAAGTGATGCTGTGGTCAGTGGGAATGGGGTTTATATAAACTAAGGTGAGTGGAGGGGGAAAGGTCAAGGTCATCCAAATGGAGTTTTAAAAAAAGAAAAGAGTAGAAAGACTACTCTTGTGTATCTATAGCGATTTCATTGATAGTGAGTGCTTCTGTATGCCAAGTTGATCTGTACTGACAGGCTCCTAAATAATGTTTGCAAAAACCTGCAAAATGATTGTTGCACAATTTGCAGCCAGTTAGCTGTTTTAATGTGAATTCAATGCAACGTTCAGGGCAACAAGTGTACTTATGCCCTCTCATCTGGTACACATGGAATGTCTTCAACTCCGGTTTCGGCTTCTTCCAAGACTTGCACTTACACATGCATTGACCAAAAGCTTCACATTTTCTACACGCCAAACCATCCGCAACATCAATGTCATTCGGCCATGAAAAACATTTCCGTTCGCAACAGTAGTTGAGTTGACTCTCCATGTTGCTGTGGTGAAGGTGCGCGATGAAATGATGCTGCACTCATTGAGAGTGCACCTTAAATAAACTCAGTGGAGGGGGAAAGGTCAAGGCCATCCAAACGGAGTTTTAAAAAAGATAACTAGTCGTCCTCCTCCTCCTCCTCATCCGTTGTACTTAGAGAGCTGTCAGACGAAGAGCCCCGTGCAGGTGCTCCCCAGATGAAAAACAAATCAATTTTAAAACGAAGACCAGGATCTTGCATCATCAATTCCTTTAATTTGTCACATACTAAGTCGACCTTGTGTAAGGTGTCAACAACAAGCTTCCAATTCGTTGGTTCAATATAACTTGTAGTAGAGTCTGCCTCGCTGATAACCACATCCTCCGGCCGTATTGGAGTGTAAAGATGTGTAAAATTCTTTGGCTGTAGCTGAGGTTCAGGCTGGCTGGAAGTGGAAGGTTGAGTGTGGACCCCTGTCGCATCGAAATCCATAGTCATTCTACATTCAATGTTGGGGTTTTCGTTTAATACATACACCAATTTCTCATGCAACATATCCACTTCTGCCGAGTCTTGCAGATGAACATTCCAGGAAAATGGCCATTCTTCATCCGTAGTGGAGTCAACTCGAGAAAGAGTGCTGTCCGCCATGATAGCTAAGCAAGGAATGATGTGAGCTACAGACTGTGGTAACAGTATTGAAAAGTAGAGGGGGTAAACCAAAAGTACGTGGAGGGGGTATTTTCAAGGTTATTTAATTTGGGTTTAAAAAAAAAGGAAATAGTGGAGGGGGAATTCTCAAGGTCATCCAATTTAGGTTTTAAAAAAGGAATGAAGCTTACTCCTCTTCAGCCTCGTTGTCCCCTGCATCTTCATCAGCCTCATCTTCATCGACGTCAGACTCGCCGTAAGGATAGATCGGGGACATGGGCGAATATTGTGGAGATTGTTGACCGTTGTTGTCGTCCCCTTGCATTCTAACTTGGGACCAATCATAATTTAAATTCATTTGTATTATGATCCCAGGGTTGTCCCGCAGTATTTCCTTCATACGTTCGCAAATTGACTCCAAATAGTGTACACTATCGATCGACAGTGTCCAACCCGTACTTGTACCGACATCAGTAGTGGAGTCAGCTTGGCTGATGGTGTTATTGTCTGCCATGGTTGCTTGTCGGACAAGGAATGACGGTTGATGTGATGCTCATGCAGGAACATGGTGAAGTGGTGGGGGGTGTGGTGGAGTAGTGGGGGAATTTTCAAGGTCATCCAAACGGAGTTTTAAAAAAAGGAAAACTTACAAAGTAACATTGAAACTTTCCAATTGATGGTGGCGAGCGTTTTCTTCTGCAACCTTGCCGACACATGTGACTATGCCGTACAGTATGAAAAGTACAACCATAATAAGGCCGAACAATAAAAGATAGCCGTTGACTATCATGATATTTTCTGAGTGGATCTGTTTTCTTCTTATCGCCCTCTCCTGCATCCTCTTCTCCAACTCGTGGACGAAGTCACAACATGCGTGAGGACATCTTTCATCTGTTGGTAGGTTTGCCATTGTTGATGTTGTCGGTGTGGCTGTTGAAGATGGAATGAGGTTTCCAATTGTGATGTGCCATGTACACCAATAGTCAAGTGGTGGGGGTAACAAAGCAGTGGAGGGGGAAGTTTCAAGGTCATCCAAATTGTGTTTTAAAAAAACCTATCTTGTTACTGAGCTTATATGTCAGTAACAAGATAGGTGTTTTTGCTCTTTTACTTCTTTAATATAATGAAAAAATATACATATTCAACAATGGTTAGGACAAGAAATACAACTGCTAGTCAGCTGAAGTAGTCCAAGTTGTCTGGCTCGGTCTTCATGGACGCTGGTGAGGAAGCCGTCGAGGAGTGTCCAGGCTCTTCCTTTGACTGCCGGGTGTTCCGTATATTGCAAGCGTAAACTTGCACATTTATACGGTAGCCTCGTGCCACCATCAGCTGCAACTCCTTGTATAAGTCGTTTAGCTCCTGCTGAGTCTTGATGCTCACCTCCTCGTAACTTGCGCAACTGACGTTGAGAGACATCCTGATGTTGCTAGGTTGGCTGCTGGAGTAGAAATGAAGCCGAGGCACAGCGTTTGGAGGTACATGGAAAAGTGGTGGGGGTGATGGTGGTGGGGGTATGGAAGATGCAATTAAACACTTCTAAACTTTTTCCATTGATACAAAGGGATGGAACAAATAGCACAGGTGTCCTTGTAGTTTTCAAATCTAAACATTGGTGCTAGAAATCCAAACTGTTTTCTACCACCTTCCTGTACGAACCGTCGAAGGTCTCTGACGGCAGCATTGCCACAAGGCCTACAAAACTTTTCCCCGTCTTGGAACCTATACCAGGAGTATCCCGAATACCCTCTATTATCTTTCTTGTACTCCTCAATATCCTGCTTTACTGTTATAGGGATATTATCTCGTAAAGCCGTCTGGAATAAAGATGCGTCAGTTATAACTCGTTGTAAGCAAAGCTCGTACAAGGTGCTCATCGTTTGCTAGTTGGCAACAGACTGACCGTTTTTCGCATCCAAGCAGGTTTGAATCCTAGTGCGGTAGTGGGGGTAATTACAGTAGTGGGGGTAATTGTGAAATGCAAAGGTCAAAGGTCAAGGTCACCCGCGAAGTTTAAAAAAAAAAAAAAATGCAACATATCAATACGTGAAGTCTGTCACATATTGATATGTTGCATTTTTTTTTTTGTTTTTTTTTATTTTTTTTTTGTCTTTTATGATTCGTTTATTTATAAAACATTACAACAACATATGTACAACATTAAAACTTAAATCTAACACTGCTGCTTGTCAGCGATGTGGATGGTCAACTCTGTAGAATTGCTACCCGTGCAGCCGTGGGACACCAGGTATAGACACCCGGGTTGAATAGAGCGAAGATCCTCGTTTTGTAGAAGATGGACGAATCTCTTGGGCAGGTACACCTGGAACTTTGGTTCATCCCCCGGAGTAAACGGTGCCTCGCTGAGACTGCAGCAGATGGCCTCCCCAACTGTAGTCTCCATCTTCTTCATAGCATGGATTATGTAGTGCTTCTCGTCTTTTAGTTCCGAGCACTTCTTTACAGGTAATATTGTTGACTTGGAGTGAGCATTGAACTGCTCGACCAAAGTCTGAAGGAACTGGTGAGATGCCATGGTCAGGTTACAGATCGTCTTCTTGCTCGGAGATGTTGTCGTCTCGGAATCTCGAGTAATACTCATGCCAGGTCCCTGTCTGCTCCCCACTTATATACTCTCCGTTACCCCCACCACTCCCCAATTCCCCACTTTGAAGGTAAGAGGCGAGTTTATAGGCATTTTTCAAAGCGCAATGTCTATCTTTATCATGTTCTGGGCTTTTTGTACAAATACATATGGTTTCCAGCATGTATTGATAATTCTTATCCAATTCCACATCATTAACCGGAACATGAGTAAATCCTTCGATCCATCTTTTCTTTTCCAGCCCCTTTGTGTAAATATTGGTAAACTTGTCTGAAAAGTGATGCATAATGTGATACAAGTCCGTGTAACTTGTAAAACCATCATACCAATCGATATGATGGAAGTGTTTTGAAATCCATCTGTTGGTAGTAGCGGCTTTACTAGTTAAAGACGAATAAGAACATGGTGGTTTAAATAAAAACGAATAAGGAACACTTGTATTCATGTCCAAAAACACAAGTTCTTTTATAATGAATCTATCATCATTACCACGAAACGCTTGAAACTCAATAATACCAGGCTTGGACTTTACTTGTTGTTCTTCTCCCTTGTCCATTTTGAAGGTCACACGTCTGCTCATTACGAAGTCAGGAGGTCAACTGATTTCCACACCACGGTAGGTACTACTTTTATACCAGGCCGTACAGTTGTTGGCGCGTTGGTGTATATTTAACGTGGGCACCGTCCCCAATAGGCCTAACCCCACAAAATGTTGGTTATTGTTTTAAAAACTAACCATTGTCATTTAAGTTTCCATCTTTATATTTTCCTTATTTTCATTTTCATCACTAACACTTGATTCTTCTCCTCCATCTTCCTCTTCTTCCTGTTTTACTGATTTCTTATGTAGTTGAGCGTACTTTTCCAATTGTCTCCACATCTGTACTTCATGAGGAACTCTATTAAATATAGAAGTATCCACAGGTCCGTATAATATAGGTGCGTCCGGTTGTTTGTCCAATGTGTCTTCCAGATAATCTTTAATAATCGAACTTGAAAACACCAGTTGTCTCAAGTATCTTGTTATAGGTTCAGTAGCACAAGTTAAAATGAAAAACTCCTCTCGATTAAGTTGAATTTTGTTATCATGTCTTGTTGTGTCTCTAAACCGTAGCTGATAATCACCACGTTGTTTAATGATATCAATTTCCACATTTGAATCCAAAAGTCCTACCCTTGTCTTTCTTCCAAACATGTTACTACTTAAATAGCATTCTAGCAGATGCAAATGTTTCATAAACGATTCCCAAGCACTGTCCGTAAACAAAATCATTTTGGGTCCATGAGTTAAAATTACAGTAGGGGAATAATCTGTAGATTTCATAACACCGATTAAAACACTTTTATCCAAACTGGAAGAGATTGGGTAAAATATTCGCAAAAATACCTCACTCAATATGTTTGGAGAAATATTATCTTCAATATCCCTTTTTCTCTTTTGTATAGTCTTTCTTCTTTTACCTTTTTCTTCAACATTATTACTGGCGTGAAGTTGTCCGCAAACGTTTTGTTCACCTCCTTCCTGGTGACCTTGAGGATCTAAAAACTCAGATATCTCCTTCTCAATATCTACCACATTTTCAGGTGTACCACTAGGAGAAGCCATATTGAATACGATGCTACCCATACAACAGTAGGCAACAAACTGATGAGGAGCGGTCTGTACGCTCTGCTTTTATACTCGCGGAATGAAACAAAACCGGTTCTTACAATACATTTTTAACAATTCCGGTTAAAGGTGTGTATGTTACGATTTTATCATGTAGAATTAAACAGTATGCAGTTGTATTAGCCGGTATAGCATCGTTGAATTCCATTTCTATTTTTATATCCACACTTGAAGACTTTACTGATTCATTTTGTTTAGAACAATCGATTACAACTATTGGGTAGGCATCGAAATATTTGTCAGGTGGTAATAAAGGTGTATTTGTTTTACCGTAATATGAACTTTGGAATCTCGCGTACATATCGTACAATATACTGTATTTCTTCTTAGTGAATGACACATTTAAATTGTCGTATGGAAAGAATTGTGAATTTAAATAAACTTTAATATTTTTCAAGTCACAATGATCAAATTGTCCTGCATGTTTAGTAATGGCGTCTCTTCTACCTGTTTGTAAACCAAATATAATATACCTGGCTCGTTCTACATAATTCGATGTTTTAACAGTCCAAGTGTGTCGATCCGTAGTAGGTAAACTGGGATGCTCATGAAATTCCCAACTTCTAAATGGAATAACAATATCACGATCGGCTTTTAATTTTCTTAAAAGTAGCATTCTATGCTCGTCAGCCAATTTAACATGTGGAACTCTCCATACAATTTTGTCTAATTTTAATTTCCATTCTAAAGTCGCATCTGTAGTAGCATCTGCAGCTTTAATAATGTCTTTATCGTTAGAAGATCTCAACAAAACTAATTCTTGTTTAACGTTTAATATTATTTTCCTATAATCTTCAGCAAAACCAAGCAGCAAACGTAATGGAATATGAAAATCAAAATATCCATTTGGATCTGGAGTGATCGTGTCAATCGTAGGTAATACCCATCCGGCAGGTTTAAGTAAATTGGTTTCATTGGGTGTTATAGATGTTAATCCTTTTAAAGTTGTCGTAATACCTACTTTTTTAGTGGAATCAACTGTTACACCTGATATTTCATATCTAATTTCATCAAATAGGAAAGCCATAGGATTATTTATAAATGGAACTGTTGTACCAACAGTAGTACCGTCCTTTTTAGTAACTTGTCCTTCAATATACAAGTAACTTTCACATGGTAGTGTGTAAATGTCTTGATTTTGTATGGGAATACGAATTTCATCGTTATTGTTTAATTTCGATGAAGTGTAAGGGTTGTGGGTGTGATATTCTTTTTCCCATAGGGTTTCGTCGAATGTTGGACCCTGCGCTATATCCAGTATATCCATACTCGGTTAATTTTAATCCAATTCTCTCTAAGAAACGAATGTTCTCGCGTGTTAACTCCTCCACAGCTGAAGAGCTACTAATGCGGTTTCCCGTAGGTTGTTCGCTTTTAAATGTTAAACCCATAGTTTTGTATTAAAGTGTCGATTTTAAATGTAATCTAATCGTAATAGGCTCTTCTCTGAAGTCTACCAAGTTACCGTCTTGATCCAATACGCTCAACACGATGTCTGAAATGAAAGTGGTGTTCAACGGTAGATATACCAGGTTTTGTGGCTTTTCAACAATTTTAAATCCAGGTGGTACACTTGGGTAAAAAGTATGTATGATGTGGGTGTTAGCCCCATCCCTGTAAGCACCTTGTATAATGTTACAAGTTATGTCTATACTATTGACTTTTAATATTGTTACTGTTTTCTTACCGGAATGTGTTACATCTGGTTCTAAAACAGGCTCATCGTTGGAAAATCCTAATAAATCACCAATTGAGTTCGGTTGAGTGAAATCTATATAATATTTGGAAGTAATTTCAGCTTTCATCGTATTATTATTACCTTTTAATGTTATATTGTCTTTTCCCATTTTAGTTTGCAAAAATTCATTTATATGATCAATTTCATAAGAACCCGTGGGTAACCTGCACTCTTGTAAGTCTGTAAATTTTCCACTGGCATCCTTTCCCTTATAATAATGCAATACGTTATTTTTACCTTCCGTAACATTGGGGATAGAGTTGTAAGTTGTAAAATCCAATAGTGCCGCCTCCCAAAACCTTCCTTTTTGCAAGCGTAACGCTGGAAAAAGGATACTTCGTAAAGTGGACGATTTTCCTGTTAATGATACCGTATAGGAAGACATCTCAATAGTGACTGATACTTTTAGCTAGAAATTCCAAACATAAATGGCCGCATATTGAAGTATTATCAGGTTGTTCTCTTTTATAGTTATAATATATGTTTTTAGCAGATTTAAAGTAATTTTGAAGTTCTTTTGGTGGTGGCAAATTACCGAAACTATCAAAATAATATACATTGTTATTTAGTTTCTTATAACAAACCCAATGGGTGCCAGGCCCTTCAGTATTATCCAAATTTACAATTCCAGTCTCATTTTGCCACATTTTCTTTGGTAAACTGTCTTTCATAAACACACCGCGGAAAAATGGTATTTTTAAACAGGAAATATATTTAAATAATTCAATATTGGTTAATGCTTTATGTGGTATGACCAATTGATTTCTTTCATTTAATATGCACGATAAGGTCTTAGGTAAAGACCTGCCCCGTTTTTTACCATTGACCACACGGTGGGCTTCTTCCTGCCTTTTCTTGTAGATCGTCGTCTTCTTTTTATATTTCCTCCATGTTTTCTTGTGGTTGACCTCCTTTTTACTCTCCTTCTCCTCCTTCTTCCACCTCCTACTGCTGTTTTAGCCTTCATACCTGCTGTTACTGCTAAAGCTGCTGCTTTTTCTGCTATGCTAGCGTCACTTGATTTTACTCGTTGCCAAGCTATGTCCGCAAGCTTTTTGTCAGCTATTGATCTATTTTTTGAATCGGCAAACGTGGAATATGCGATATCGTGTTCTTTACAAGCCTGATCTAACTTATTTATGCCAGGATCGCCTCTTTCCAGTCGTTTTTTCAATTTAGTTCCTGGTCCGCAATACTGATAACCTCCCGGTATATGAAATTCGTATGGTAATGCGTCTATTGCTCTATTTACTATGGATCCTACTGGAATTCGTTTTAAAGCTTTACTTAACAGAGAAACCGCTGTGGACGTGATCCCACCTCCTCTCCTTACAGTGTCTCTATATGGACTGATGTACTGGAACGTCATTATTGTCCTTTTATAATCGCAATGTACAACTTATGTGTTACCTCTATGACAAGTTGGACATAAATGAAGTCGTTTATTGTGTTCTTTTATTAAATATCAAAATCACCCCAATCCGATGATCTAAACTTTTTTGTACGAGGGTTGATAAAATAGTTTTGAACAATTTCCCGTTTAATCCAAGTACCTCTCTCAGATTCCAACAAAGGAGTACGACCTGAATGAATACCAATAAGATTGTATACATCAAATAATGCATTTCCTAAAACTTTTACAAGAAAATTAACAGTGACAGCATTATCCACATGTTCAGGGTCTTTAAGGTCTGTTATACGTTTATTATTACAAGTATACACTTTGCTATCCATTTGTGATAATGTGATAGCCTGTCCTACAGTTGCAGCATCATTTGCTTCTCTTCCTTGCGCCATGTTTGTTAATTTTTTATTACTACATATAAAAAACGCATAGTAATTATTTGGATCTAGATGTACTGTTTGTCCTAAGGCAGCCGCGTCTCTATCTGCATGACCCCATGACACATTTGATAACCTTCCATGCCTGCAATCCCAATAAGCGTTTTTGTATGTCAATAAACGAAATTTTTCATTACCTTGAATAAAGTCATCCCCTTGCTTTGATAATACTTCATCTCGTTTTGCAAATCCAGTTGTTTCTTGTTTTAAAGTCTCTTTCATTTGACCCACTGTTGCACCGTCAGATGGTGCTGAACCATCTTTTACATTCGCCAAACAATTGCCAAGACAATCGATAACTCCCACATCACGTATGACACAATGATCTTTTATATATTTGAGATTTACAGCATCATTTTCATTTTTTGGATAACCTATATCGTTAATAACAAATTTATAAAAAGAAAATCCATCTTTTGTCTTTTCAGGTATCAAAGAATGTAAATAGCGTCTATTTACGCTGTCTTTTGCATCTTTAGGGTCATCTACGTTGGATATACGTTTATTGTTGGCACTATACGTTTTCCCATTGAATTTTAACGTATTTTTTAATTCAGATGACAAATAACCTTTGTTTATCGCATCACCGTTTTGATTTGGTTTACCAACGTTGATAATTCTATGATCTTCTGCGTCATATGTGTTATTTTGTAGTTTTAATGTTGGCGATATCTTTTCCTTTAATATTTTTAGATTTATTGCATCGTTTTCATCCGTAGGATCTTTTATGTTTTTTAACCTTTTATTACTCATATCATAATCTCCATCAGGTGTTTGTGGTAAACCAGCACTTCTTTTTAAACTATTGGCATAATATAACCCATCCGAGGAGTAACGTCCGAACTTGTCGACACTCATGGTGCAACTGAATAGTAATCTAGGAAGTAACGCATTTTTATGAGATTACCCCACGGTTTCGGAGTTCATCCACTAAAGCCACCCATTCGTTTTCCAATCCAGTATGACCCGCTTCTTTAGCTTCATGTATTAGTTTCATTCTATCCACCAATTTATTGATATTATTGTAATAAATCACATTTGTGTTATATAGTTTCTTCATTAAACCTGTACCCGTAACGGACTTACTTCTTTTTCTTCGTTCCTGAGCACTTACATCCAAAGTTGATGCCATAAATCTTCGTTTTACAGGTTTTCTTTGTGTTAACGGCATTGTTTGTCTTCTAGTTGGTATTAACTTGGATACAAATTGTTTATATTTTAAAGACTTAGATCTAAAAGGAGGCTGGTCAGGTAAATACTTTCTCCTATATGCATTTGTCTGTTCCAAAATATTTTTATATGCTTCCATGTCTTTTTCTTTCACTACCGATACTGAAGGCTTATTTTCAAATAATAATTCAAATAATCCTTTTGTGCCCTTATACCTTTGATCACCAATGACAATATTATCATGTTCGTCAACGTTTAACGGGCTATTACCTATCATTAAACCGTCTTCTGTTAATCTCGCTCCATAACTATGGTAATCCTTATTAGGAATTGTTCCGAGTAACATTTTTACCATGTATTTCCTTCCTAAAGGTCCTTTGTTATGAATGTTTTCACCCAAAAAGCTTATGTTTGACGGACCTTCCCTTGTCTCTTCTTCTTTTTCCTCTTCACTAGCAGTTGATACAACTTCATGTCCTCTTTTGGCTTTTACTTCATATAATTCTTTTATTCCGCTATAGTCCGGTGATTCTAGCTCTCTTTCGGGTTCTCCACCGGTAAAACCACTATACGTAGAGGATTCCGGGTCTTCATCACTAAACTCTTCTGATTTTACATTTTCTCTTTCAAACTTCGTAATAGGTGCAATCGCATCTCCTTCCAATACGGGTTTAGCAAATTTTTTGTTTAATTGTTTCAAGGGTTCAGTAATAGGTTTAAAAGTAGATTCAAGGAATTTCTCCCTCTCGCTAATACCTAGTTTCAATGCTCTGTTTTTAGCCCGAATAGAATCACTAAGTGATTTTATTTCTTTTACTAATTTTTCTTGGTTAACCATGTTTGTAGCAAGACGTGTTGTACAACAATGAATGTGTTACACCACGTTTAATGTATTAATATAAATTTATCAAATCCTATCCTGTATCGACCATTGTTTAGCGGTTGTTCTTTCATAATTGTTAGGAACCCATACTTTTCAGCCCAAGCCTTTCCACACAACTCTTTAAATCGTTCAAATGTCATATCCGCATTTACATGATCAAAATATATATGTTTTAGGTTGGTTTCGTCCTGTTTAAATACAATTAACATGTTTTCATTGTCTCTAATGAGTTGTTTAGGTATTTTGCTGTAAGTTTGGCCAATATAAATGCTATCTATGTTGTTATGTCGACCCATAGCGAAGTAATTCCTTATTGTGTTTTGGTTTTCACAAGATACATCGTCGAATATAAACACGGAGAATGGTTTAGCTTCTTGTGGCTGCATGACACTCTCGCTTGCATTAAACTTTAAATATTTAACTTCAGGCACATCAGTCAGTATCTTTTCCAATAACTGATACTTTGGTTGTTGTAGTGATTTTGAAAATACATATAGATTGTTAAATCGTAATCCTTTAGGGTTTGTAATCAAATTGAATACTACATTAGTTTTTCCACAGTTGGAAGGTCCGGTAACCAGACAACGAACGGTGTTTGGTAACAAATTGCCATGTTTCCCACTATTGAATTCTGAATTATCCACTGTGAGTTCATCTATATTATTAATAGTAAAACTCTCTTTTTGTGGTACTATCTCCATCCTTTGTAATGGTTCAACCTAAAATGATTCTCTATCGTTATATCAAATCCTTTTTAGGTATCCAAGAATCTTCCGTCTTATTAAATCCTAACCATCGTACTTTGACCTTATCTTTTTTCCGTTGCAACACCTTTTCAACTAAATATACATCGCCTACTGTTGATTTTAACATTTCATGTCCATAAAACCCTCCTTCAAGCAATTGTCCTTTATTATCTTTTAAAATATATGTCTCAGGTACTGTAGGTTGTACTTTGAATACAGTAAAAACCTCATTGGTCCAATTTGGCAGGTATCTTTTACTGAATACACCTTTATATTTACTTATTCGCACTTTATCACCCACATTAAATTTTTTAGGCTTTAGTTTTTCAACTTTTGGTTTAGTATTCGTTTTTATACGTTTTAATACAAGGTTTTCATTTTTACTAGTTACTTGGTTTGGTTTCATCCCGATAGTCCTATGAAATTTGTTATTGTAATCGTTTATAAGTTTTGGTAACATATCAATCCATATGTGCGATCCTCTGTTGGAAAACATTTTATACATTGCACTTTTTAAAGTTCTGTTGAATCTTTCGATTATTGAGGCTTTTACTTCTGAATTGGTTGAATAATGGTTTATATTGTGTTTTTTCATTAAATTTGCAAATTCCTTATTAAAATATTCTTTTCCATCATCTGTTTGTAAATGTTTAATAGTATGTTTGTCTCTTTGTATAGCTGTTTCCATTGCTTTTGTAACACTTTTGCCACTTTTATCTTTTAGTGGTAAAGCATCTGCCATTTTTTAAAAACAGTTAATAACAGTCAATATGTATTTATATCCTTTATTTTGTTTGCTATAAGGAATCATTTCGATTAAATCCGCTTGATATAAATCATTAATTCCTTTTATCACCGTATTTCTTCGTGGAAACTTTCTTCTTGCAGGTTTATGAAGTTCGTTGACAATTTGTTGCTTTAAGTCCTTCATATTGCAGGTTTCAATGTTTGTTGTATCACATGTATAATCACAATGAATGTTGTTTTAAATATTCATATCATTTATATGGGTCAAGGTCATCCAAACTTGTGTAAAAAAATGGGGAACACGGCGTTGGACTTGCCGTGTTCCCCATTTTTTTACGGAAGGAGAAAGGAATAAGGTCGTAGTTGTAGAAGGACGAAGAATAGGTTACTAGTTGATAGGGTTTAGAGAGTAGTGGCCAAAAGGAAGAGTGTGGATTTTGTCGGGCATAATGTATCTTTTATCATCCCGAGCTGACAACGCTTTTTTAATTTCGGTGACACTGTAGACTTGATGCTTGAAGCTTCGGATATTGTTGAATGTTGCTGATATCGTAGTATCTTCAAACAAACAAGTCTTGTAGTGGTCAAATGTCACGTGTTTTTTCAAATAAGATGTCTTCACTCCTTTTGCTTTCTTCACTGTCGGTGTGTTGTTCTCGTGGTACATCTTAAATGAATACAATTTCGCCATCAGCGCCACTATTTCTTCTAAAGGCATTCCATTTGCTTCATCTTTGAATTTTCCAATTACTTTTTTATATTTTTCATTAAAATTTGGATGGTTTTTCGGATAGTCAGAAAAATCGAAATCTTCTTTGTATGGAAAAGTCCTTAGGTCTTCATACATGTCCAAAGTCTTTATCCAGTAGATAAACGCGTCCGTATCCATGTATGCGACTCCAATGTTTTCCCTTCCGTAATGTTTAACCATTTTGTTATAATGGAAATCATACATCAGGGTTTTACTTATATCCAAAATCGACATACCTATGTATAACGGACGGTCCATGACTATTGTTGTTTTCTTCATACTGACAGCGACTAGATTTTCGTTTATAATCATGGATGTTCCGAAATTTGGTTTTTGCACTAATTTTTCCAATTTCCTAGGATCACTCACTAATTTTACATTTTTGTGTTTTCTTTTGTTCTCCAAGGTCTTCCCAAAGATGGCATTGTTCATTAATTTATAGAAGTCCTTTTCAAATGCTGTTGTCGCTGCAGCTCTTCTTGCAGTGTTGGAATCAATATATGGTTTCAACCAACAAGACTGGGTGAATTCAATTGCTCTATGAATTCTCACTATACGTAGACCCAATTCAAGAGCCTGTTGAACTACCCAGTAGTGAGCCACATAGCGATCCTTATTCTCCAAGGTCATCATCAATTTTGGCCATCTTCCTGTCGGTGAAACTTCAGTCTTGGCTAGGAGAGGCAAGTCGTAGTGATGGTCATGAAGGTGCTCCGGGTATTCAAAATCACAGTCCAAAATATAGCCTTTTGGACCATCCTTTGGAATCTGTGAGATGTCTCCGATGGTGGCCGGGTCGATCCACTTGAAGTCAGCGTAGGGAAGCGGATTTGACATTGCCCAACCATAAAGGTTGTTTGCATCAAAATAGCCAAGGTAGACCGATGGTTGTTGCTCGTCGAAGCCGGGGATGTACTTGTTGTTGGCTTTGACATGACGTGTTACAGCTTGTGTCAAACCGCCCCGTACACCAGATTCCATCATGAGCACCATATCAATATCCGTTAGAAGTTCCAGTCGACAGTTGGTTGACTTTAGCATAGCTTGCCATGCTAATCCAGGAGATGTGTACGAGTGTAGAGGGTCCAGTCCATAGGCGGAGAAGCAGGTGTTTCTGAATTCTTCCATCACATCGCACAGCAGAGTTACGTCCAATTTTATATAAAAGTCAGAATATTCCCCTAAGGTTTGAATGTTTAGTTGGTTCCAAACATTACATGCATGATTGTAGTCTTCAACGGAGATTTCACTTTCGTTTAATTTGCTGTTGAAGGCTTCAATCGGCGGTAGACTGGTTTCTTCAAATTTTTCTGTAGAAGTTATGTAATCGTAGGGGAACACTCCTTTCCGTAATACTAGGTCTAATTTATCTTCAGGTACAATTTTTCTGGTTTCTTTTAGGTCTTCTCTTCTTAGGTTCTCTGACAATTTGGCTAAACTAGATGCCATAAATCTGTAAGAGTCTACGAAGCGAAGTTTAATTTTACCTACTGTTTTTGAAAAGCTGATGTACTTTTCCAATGTTGTAGCAAGAACATCAATTTTACCGTCATCTCTTCCTAACTCCGGGATAATAAAGTGGGAGTCGTAGCCGCTAAGATTGTGTAAAACTACAGGAATAAAGTTTGGCAGTTTGTAATTTATATTGCATGAATTACAAGCAGCTCCTCTGTATAACCCTGTCAGGTGATCGTGATCTCTTACTTTTGGATTTTCTTCACTGAACATCTTCTTGCATAAATAGCATCTTGTCGCTAAGTTGTATTCTTCTTGTTGATTTTGGTTTAAAGGTTCCATAGGTACAATATTACCGAACAAGCGTTGAACCTTTCCAGCAATATCGTACAGTTGGTCTACAAAATACTTAGCGGCTTCTTCACCACGGTAGAGTATTGGAGTGGATGTTAAACCATAGTCTTGCAATTGGTTTTCAGACAAGGTTGATTTAACTAGTAAACAAAAACTGTTGGGCTGATGCAACTGATATTTTGTTCTTCTAGTCACTTCGCCGTCCGGCAGCTCCTGTGGTACTAACGTTGATTCAAAATCTGCATAGACCACTATTGGAATTCGGTATTGGTGAACTGTCTTGTTAAATTGTATTGAAGCTCGGGTAGGCGGTGGAAGACTTATCTTTACTTCATAGTTCTCGTTGCAAAGTCTTTTATGTTCCAATAACCAGTCCAATCCTCCACGTCTTGAATCTTTCCAAGAAAAGCAGAAACATCTCTTGCAAACTGTAATCCTATTTACTCTTTTGGTCAATTGTTTTACAACTAACGCTTCAAAGTCTTTTATCCATACATAATGGGAAATTTCACCCTTGGTTATCAATAGCAAATCCGTATGGTTTCTTTGCTCAACCTTTACTACCCGCAAAGGATAAACGTTGTTGGAATCATCCAGACCAAAAACATTAACTGAAACGCCAGGATTTTTCTTTTCAAATTTGTCAATATCTTTTAAAGTAACTGGGTAAGTAAGACCTTGAAAGTTGTAGCGGTGTTCATTTTCGTAGTATTCTCTACCAACTCTACAAGGATTGTTTTTAACATACTTGGTTAACATTGCATACTTGAAACATTCATTACCCTCATTTTGAACATTTCTACACGAGTTAGTGTTTTGGATTTTCTTTGGTAGAGGGATAAAACTACTACCTCTTAAACCATATCCATGTTTATGAACCCTAACATCCATACCTTCGATTGATGACAAAGTCCATCCAGATCCTCTTCCTTCATGTTCTTGGAGTTTGGTTATAAGTTCCTCCAAGCATTCTTCAATAATATCATCAATGTCGGAGGTGAAGGTAAGGGTTCGGTTTTTGGTAATGAATGCTCTCAATGCTGTTTCACCATCAGTATTGTTAAACATAGCCTCTAACACCATTCCAAATTTAATAAAATTTAGCCTTTGTAATTCTTCCCTCAACGTTTGACCAACAAGTTCCTTAGCCTGGGTTATGAATGTTTCCAATTCCAATTGAACGTTATTAATTTTGAAATGTGTTACAACTCGTCCTGGCAAGGCTGTGGTGCGCAGTTGTCTTACATCTTCCAGTTCTTCTTCTTCTTCCATATCCTCTTCTTCGGTGTCCTCTTCTTCGGTGTCCTCTTCTTCGGTGTCCTCTTCTTCGGTGTCATCTTCTTCAATAGGTCTTGTAGCAGTAGATGGTCCAGCACCAGCAAATTGGATCACACTAGGTCTTCTTCTTTGCATTTGCTGTAGATAGCTGTCCCAGTAGTCCGTCTGCTTCTGGTGCTCTTCCAAAAACCGGTCAATTGAGTCTAAGTCTATTTCATCCATGGTAATATCTTCTTTTCTATCTTCGTCTTCATGTAATTCTCTGTGTATGGTGAAAAGATCTTCGTCTTGAAAGATTTCCCCACAAATGTCGCAAAGAGCCATTTCAAACAGTTTGGCTTTGAATGCACACTCTGTGAATGTCCACGCAATAATGAGCAGCGCACTCCACCGGGACCCTTTATATCCGAGGCAGATAGGTGGGGAAAGTGACGTCATATGGAAACAGGTTATCACTCATGTGCTAAATTTAGCCTTTACACAACCGTTTGTAATACATTTATCAGTAGGCTTGATAAATTGATGATATTTGGTCTAGATTCAATAATTTGTACAAGTTTTTTCAAAGATGTCTGTTTGAGCAAGTTTATGTAGGTCAAGGTCATTTGGAATTATTATTTTGAGCGGGGGATAGAGCACTAAGCAGCATCATTTACTACAAAGTGCTCTATCCCCCGCTCACATTCTTTTTTAACTTTTTGTTTAAACTTTTTACAAGGGTGAAACATCACCATCAGAGTCGGAATCATCCTCATCACGGAATAGGCAGCGATGACAATACATAATTCTTCTGGCAACTAACATCCTATCCATTGGACGATGGGGAGTGTCTTGTTCTTGTTCTTCTTCTTCTTCGATTTCCAATTGGAATTCCATTTCCGACTCAGATGACGACTCTAATGTTTCGTAGGCATGCAAGTCCACCTCATTGTCCGTTGAACCAGCTTCGTCAGAGTCCGTTTCAATATCCATTATCTCTTCCTCCTCCTCTTCTTGATCAACCGCAGGTAGTTGGTCCTCTACTTCTATAATTTCTAGAGGTATTACCTCCAGAATAGAGACAATTCTGTTGCGATGGAACACGGTGTTGTCAAGTGGAGCCATGGTATGGAAGTGTTGTATCCATCCAATTTGCTTACCCTTTTTATACCCCCACCAACTATACAATTTATGTGGGTCAAGGTCACGTAAAGATACCCTTTGAGCGGGGGATAGACCACTAAGCAGCATGCTAGTCCATTGCCGCAAAGTGATCTATCCCCCGCTCTATTCCGCAGACCACACTCAAGTCCAAGTCCACATCCAAGTCCACATCCATATGTTACACTTTATTATTACTGCCACCAAGTAATTGTCACTCGCACATTTACTTGGTTTTGATAAAGGTACTGCACAAACTCCATATTGGTTGTTTGTTCGTTATACAAATGCATCATGAAATATGCAATCTTATCGATTGCGGCATTGTCCAACGGTTCGCAATTCACAAGTTCCAATGTGCCCTGGCTGGTCTTCTCCTCTATAAGTTCCACCACTTCGTTGATGTCTTCTTCCAAGAGGATGAACTCAACACTGAAGCTCTCCATTGTTGTTGATAGTGTCTAGACAAATGCTTGACTAAATGCTTTATTCATCAGTCCTACATATATACCAATTTCCCCCTCCTATTACCCATTCCCCCTCTACCTTTATATGGGTCAAGGCCATCCAATAATACCCTTTGAGCGGGGGATAGACCACTAAGCAGCATGCTAGTCCATTGCCGCAAAGTGATCTATCCCCCGCTCTGTATTCCACACAAGTCCTAGTCTTTACACACACACATAAGCCCCCAGTCTTTTACACTTACTCATATACTCTGTCCTCCCTGCCAATTAAGAGTTCCCCATGTTTGCCACTATTTTCAATTAACCTTTCCAAGTCCCAAAACACAATGTCCAAATTAACCAAGTTCGCTCGTCCAATTTGAAACACACTATTCCCCCCAAAGTCACTTGCTCTCACTTGTTGTCCTGTATACTGCTTCTTCTTCCACGCTACAATCACTACCCTACCTTCTTCAACAACCATTCTTTTAACATTATCATACACCTTCTTCAACATCCCTTTACAGTTTAAATAGTTTATGGTTACATACTCCCACTCCTTACCAATGATCAGTGATCCACTCATTTTCTAGCGTTCCACTGGAAGGTTCAAAGCAGAATGAAGTCGGGATGTACAGACCCCCCTCTTTTATACCAGTTAACCGGTTGTCCTTGCTGTAAAGTGGGTCAAGGTCATCCAATGCTACCCTTTGAGCGGGGGATAGACCACTAAGCAGCATGCTAGTCCATTGCCGCAAAGTAGTCTATCCCCCGCTCTGTATTCTACACACACACACACACACACACACACACATGTCCCTGTCCAAGTCTTTCATTACATACCCAATATATATTCAGTTCCTTCATCATCACTATCACTCATCACTGCTTCCACAAACTCCACAGGATTAAAGTTAAATTGTTTCAATTGTTCTTTTAAGTTTTCAATTTGTTGGTCCTTTACTTCTAAAACACTGTGAAGGTGTGATATGTAGTCCGCTGCCTCGTTGATGCTTGCTACTCTCGGATCGCCTAACTTCAAGCTGGGAACTACACCCTGCAGCCTGTAGTACGCCATACGCCTTTCTTGCTCCTGCCGTTGACCAGGACTGAGCAAGCCTTGCCCGTCTTGGCTCACCTCCAGCAAGGTCCGTAGCATTGGAGCTTTGCAGGCGTTTGCCCGAGCAACAGTTATGCTGTGGAATGGTCGAGCAGGTCCACGACTAGCAGGCAGGACGTTGGCAGCACGCCTTCTTGAAGAAGAAGAGGAAGCCTGAGAAGTTTTGCAGTTGGACGCCATGTTGAAGTGAGGTATTCAGCTAAGCGATACAAAGCAGAATAACCAAACTGCACATCAATACCCGTATATATATACACTTATCAGTGGTGGGGGTACTAGCTAGCCTTGGTAAAGTGGGTCAAGGCCATCCAAAAACATTACCAGAACGGGGGATAGATCACTAAGTGGCATGTTAGTCCATTGCCACAGAGTGATCTATCCCCCGCTCTGTATTTCACATTCACGCACACATTCATACATACACACAAGTCCCAGTCCAAGTCTTTACCCACACACCTATCCACTCTCATCCTCACTATCATCACTGTCCAACAGGCTTTCACACTTCTTAATCAGTTTTTCCCATTTACTCCTGACATAAAGTAGCTCCCTGCGAGTATTCTCTAGCATTCTGTCCCTTTGCTCTATCACTTCGTCGTACCACTCGATGATGTTTGGTGGAGTCTGAGTTGATGCATCCGTCGTGGTTGGTTGAGACGCTCCGCTGCTCCGCAACTCCTTCCTCACAGGACCAAAGCCGGAGAATCGGACACGACCTCTTGACGAAGGCCCCGATCGGATTGGTCCAATGCTCGGGCTGGAGTTGGAGGCGACCGGGCCAGAGGTAGAGGCTGGGACGTTCATAGCAGACATGGTGGTGTTCAGCTTAACGGTGTAAAGCAGAATGAGAGGACGGTTGATCACCACTCCTATATATACCCATTTTTAGTGGTGGGGATAACACTGGGGGGGGGGGGGTTAAAAGAAATTTTGCTTAGTCTTCCCGGTCATCAGTTTTACATACCTTTAGCACACCCATTATTTTGGTTTCTTCAATAACTTTACACACCTCAAACACCCAAGCAAACAGCTCATCTATGTTGTTATAATTAATTTTTGTCCAGTGTTCATACTTATGAGTTTGGTTGTTTATAATACATAGATAAAATGTAGACCCGTCTTGTCTTATACAATACTCAACTTCCATTCTATGCTGGTTTAGCACTTCCCAAGCATTGTGTTGATCTATCAAGAAGTCACCACCTTTGTAATTGTACCGTGACATGTTTACCACGGAGCACAGAAACAGACTGAAGCAAATGAACGGCTCATACAAGCTTAGTAAGAGCGTTAGAGTGGAGGTATCACGTGATACACAACATTAGTTGTAAGTAATTTATATGGGTCAAGGTCATTCAAACTTTGAAAAATTTTTACCTCCAAACACTTGTAGCAAGCTACAAGTGTTTGGAGGTAAGTTTTTATTTGTTAATGATTTATTTGTAACTTAGTCTTCACCCTCAAGGACACGGTTTGAGATTGTCCCAGTGACTTTACATCACCGCCAGGTTAAAGTATTATACAAGTCAAGTATTTTTTTTTTTTTTTTTTTATTAGTTGACTTGTATAATACCCCTCTCCCTTACTTTAAGAGGGTTAAGACTAAATTTGGAAAAATAATTTGGAAAAAGACTTTTAAATATTGTCCAACACAACCTAACAATTTTGGCTTTTTCTTTTTAGTGAGCCCATGTCCTAATCCATTTCCCAAACAGATCGGCATCCTTTTCTTCGAATTAAATAAGCCCCGGGGACAAAAAATTCTCTTTGTACCATCGCAGGTGGTACTTTCATTCTATGAAGGCGGCCATCACCTTTTAGAATGATTTGCACATTTATGTTAAATGCTCCATAAGCTTGAACAATGAAATAATATTTTTTGTCCCTCTTGAGCCTATTAATTTTCAGCTTCTGCGGACTGTTGGGGTGTTTGAACTTGGACTTTTCAGGCATAATATTAAGGCTATAGGGCTTTGGTGTCGGAATTTTGATTTTCTTATTCAAGTGTCGTTGGCAACGATCTTTTTCTGGAAGAGCAAAACTCGGACAACAAAGAACCACAGCCTCTCTGCTAAACCAAACATAATCGCATTTATCACGCTTGCCAGCAGGGCATTTAACACGATTACGTTTCTTTTGTGTTGGACTCTTAGTGTTTTGGAGCTTCTCCGAATTAGGCTGGCTAGAAGAAATAGGGGTGGAAGGGGGTGGAAGAGGCAAAGATTGGTCAAAAGGAATGGAGCAAACAATTTTGGGTGGGGTAGGAGAGCGTGTTAGGTCTATGGAGGGAAGTTCAGGGGAAAAGATGGATTTACGGGATGCTTTGGTTGGTGTGGATGGCATGGGGGATATGGGTGAGGGACATTGTGATTTGGTATAGGATAGGATTTTTTGGGTTCTGCTGTAGGGGGTTATCCTCGACCTGGACGTCTCTTCGAAGACTGCAGACTCCGATCCTGAGTCCGATAGCAGCGAGAGTGCTGGAGAGGCTACCGGGACTCGACCGCTGAGTTTTCCTGACGATGGTGGAGGTGCACCGGCCTCTTCCACTGTCGGCGGCAGTGGCGACAGGCTGGGCATGGAGGCGGGCTGTGGTGGCGGCGGCGGCGGTGGTGGCATCGTCAGGCAGCTCAAGATGTTTGCAGTCATCAGATATTCCAGGATCGAGGCGGAGGATGATGGAGGTTGAGTCGTGTCGGTTGAGGTTGAAGCTGGCGGGTAGTTTTTGAGTTTAAGGCCCATTTTACCCATTGTAATAAATGGACTTAATGAGAAGAATAGATGAGAATAAAAAAGTGAAGTTATTATAAATAATCTCAAGAATAAGAGAGAACCTGTCCGTACGGGAGCTTGGACGGGAATGAGAAGTGCATGCAGCCGGGCCGCCTTATATCCCCACCGGGGCTGCCACGCCCAGGATATCAGGGGTGGGGGTGGGGGTGGGGGTGGGGGTGGGGGTGGGGGTGGGGGTGGGGGTGGGGGTGGGGGGGGGGCTCGCACTTTTTGTCGGGGGGGGGGGGGGGGGCTCGCACTTTTTGAAAAAATAAACCCCACTTGGGACATTTATGTTGCCATCGCTGAAGCCTCCCAAGAGACCCAATTCCAAACTTGTGCGTTACTAATACCTAACTGTTAACTTTTAAAAGACCTCTATATATATAAACTGTGTTAGTAAGATCTGACTGTTAAAGATTTTGAAAACTTTTATATTTAGGTCAAGGTCACGAAAAAACTTTAAAAAAATTAAGCCCCACACCCCCCTATGGGGGTGTGGGGCACTTGGGTTGTCATCGCTGTAGCCTCCGAAGAGACCCAACTATGACAACAAGGCAACATCCAATGTCCTGTACCCTTCGCCACGCGAGACTTGTAAACATTTACTGCATTTCCAACTAATAACTTTTCCAATAGCTAACGAAATGTCATTTACATAATTTTGAAAGAAACTGAGGACGCCCTAGTGGCTTACGTCCTCGGTCCGAGTGCAGAGGCCATCGGCTCATTACCCCCGTATAAGCGTACAAACGGACCACCTCCTATTTCTCAGCCGCATTGAAGCATGCATGAGAGGAGCCTAACAATTATAAAAAAAAGTGGCTTTACACGGGGGCCTACTCCCGTAACCCTATCTTTAATATTTTTAATTTAGCAATGCAGTAAATTTTTACAAGTCCTATGTGGGTCAAGGCCACACGGACATTAAAAAATTTCGGCCCCCGTACATCCATGGCAAACCACGAATGTTCGGGGGCCTTGGGGACAAAAAAACACAAATAGCTAACAAAGTTTCATTTACATAATTTTGAGTTTCCAGAAGGGAAACTAACTGAGGACACCCTAGTGGCTTACGTCCTCGATCCGAGTGCAGAGGCCATCGGCTTATTACCCCCATATAGGCGTACAAACGGACGCTCCTATTTCTCAGCCGCATTAAAGCATGCATGAGAGGAGCCTAACAATTATACAAAAGTAACTTTACACGGGGGCCTACTCCCGTTCCCTGTCTTTACGATTTACTTTGAGCATTGCAAAAGCTCAAGGGGGGATTGCTAAAACAAGCGTATACACTTTAGAAAAATATAACACACTTACAACACACAATTGAGCTCGACGTAGTCAATGCTGGAACAAGCACATACATGTTAAACACATATAACAAACAAGACACAAAGGATAAAAGACACACAGGAGACATAAGGTACAAGTAAAACACTCTCATATAAAACAATTCGCAATACCCAAACGCAAGCGCAATATCTTACAACTAATACAAGTCTTAAAGTTAGAGTAGACTTCGCTAAACACTGAAGGCGCCATTCAATGTTTAGTGATGCCTATGGCGGTCCGTCCCGATCGTTCACGTTCAACGCGCGGGAGCGGACTGCGAGCCGGCTCTGGCTGGGCCCCCTTATATCCCCACCGGGGCTGCCACGCCCAGGATATCAGGGGTGGGGGTGGGGGTGGGGGTGGGGGGGGGGCACTTTTTGTCGGGGGGGGGGTTCGCACTTTTTGTCGGGGGGGGGGGGGGTTCGCACTTTTTGTCGGGGGGGGGGGTCAGGTAAGTTAAGTGGGTCAAGGTCACCCACAACACTTGTACTCTAAGTGTTGGCTATACCCCCACCACAACTGGGTCCCTAGGCTGCACAACACCGCTTCGCCAGTATGTCTCCGGCTTCCATGTGGTGCGTCTCGCTGTTCTCTAGCTCTCTATATGTAAGTAATTTTACAAGTTCTGAATGTAGGTCACTACACTTTAACTCTGGGACGATATCGACTTGTAGTATTTCAGTGTTTTGACTCAAGGTCATCACACTTTAACTCTAGCACATCAGTTATCGTACCAGAGGTGCTCAATAACCTAACTTGTAATGTTTAGGGTGGCGTTTGCACGCCACGTGGTATCGCCATGAGTGTCCAGTCCAGGTTTTAAGTTAAATTAATTTTACTGTAATCTTTTCCATTTCCGCTTCGTTTTGCCACAGTATAAGGTGTCGCTTAATAAAGTGGTATTTCTCTAAAGTTATAGGAGATTGCAAGGATACAATTAGTTTATTTAGGAGACTCTTCATCTTGGAGTTTAACACAATTTCCACTTTGACTTTGCTTCCACGGCTCTCACAGCCTAAGCTGTACAGGAATGTTTCTTCTAGTGCCAACTCCGGCCAAGAGAACAGTGTGTTGACTGTAGGACAGCTCATGGTGAAGTGATGCGATACTCCAGCGTACCACCTCACCTTCCCCCGCCACTGTGACCTTCCCCCACTCCTGCTGTTTCCCCCACCTCTTTTCCCTTGACTCATGCGCTACAAGCAGTCTCTCAGTATTGTGCGGACTTTTGTGAGGTGAAGCCATGTCGCAGGACACTTTAGGTAAGAAACTTAGCCGTGTTAAGACTTTATTAGTTGCTCACTGTCCACCACTCAAAGTTAAGAGAGTTTCAACTTTAGCTAAGTGGCGCAAACTGTTGCGCGGACACCCTAAGTTTTATACAAAACAGACTAATGTCAGTTTTACTGATGAGGATTTGTTTAAAATATTGGATGAAATGACTTTTCCTTGCAAAATTCAGTTAGTTACTCCCATTCCTGACAGTTTAGAGTCTTAGTCTCTCAAGCCGATATACCTAGCATACACAGAGCCTGACAGTCAGTCACTCGGTGGCTGTCGTGGGGTGCGCATCGGTGTCGGCGCTCCATTGTTAGGTTTTCAAGGTCACAGTAATATCAAATTGTTGGTGTTGTGCTGGTTCAAGGTCACCTGAGGAATAACCGATTGCCCATTTAGGCAGAGTCATGTCAGAAACTCGAGTTTAACTTGGCACTTTTGCCGTTTCTCGTCGAAAATTCGCTCCAAGTGGTCAAGGTCACGGGGACTCTGACTGAAACTCGGAGCGTAGTGCGAGAAACGGCAAAAGTGCCAAAAAATTTTAAGTTTCGGCGTGACCTTGACCTCAGTGGCGTCGGTGACGTCATTTTGATGACGTAAGGGGTGATGACGTCATCAGCACGTCATTTCTGTGACGTCATGGGTGTGACGTCATCGAAATGACGTCATTGGTGATGACGTCATCGATGACGCAATCGATGACGTCATCGATGACGTCATCGGTGAGGTCATTGACCTCGATGACGTCATCCCTCAGGTGACCTTGAACTGAGCCAGCACCAACAATTTGACACTACTAACATAGGTATGTCAAGAAATTATTTTGATAACATTTCAAATAAACTTGTTCATGGAAACCATTAAACGAATTTAATAAAAATAAATCAGGTGATTACATATTTTTATTAGCAATTTAACTAGATCACACATTCTCATAGTGTTCGATTGAATTGTCTTTTTTAATAAAACTAATTGTTCCCTCTTTTCACACATTCATAATCATTTTATAACACGATCCTTAAGATTTCACTGTTACTTAAAATTATGTTTGTAAATCTTTAATGTTATTAAAGTGATGAAGAACGAACTGAAGGCATTTTGCATGAACACGCTTCAGATATGGGTAATTATTATTATTATGAGATTTTACTGGGATGAAAATAATTTTAATATTGTTTATTCAACCAACTGGGATTAAATTATTCATCACTGACATTAAATTATTCATAGCTTACATTTTACTACACTATCTTAAGGTGCCTTAATATGCGATTTTTTTATCATGTATATGTCTTTACCTTCCCAGAAATATTCATTAGGAATGAAAAATTTAAAAATTAGTCTTTTACACATTGAAATTTTTTCAGCATCATTACTTCTAACCTTTTTCACAACTGTATCCCTAAATCTTTTTTCTTGCATAAACCAATAATTCAATAAGTTGTGGATTCAAATTCTATAGAAAGCTAGTGAAAATGACGCTATGTTTTCTATTACAGTTTGAGGTAAAAGTAGTTCTAAAGGAAGCACATGTGGCTTTGAGTTGGTGGCTTTGAAAAACCTACAGGAATCGTGTTAAAGTAAACGTGTTGTGCTTCCTTTCAAGTCTAATTTAATACTGATTGTAAAGCATCCTTTGTGTAAAATATAGATATTGTTCAGTTTTGAAAGGTCACTAATTACGCTCTCAATGTGTTACCAGTAAATCATAAATTATTATTTTTAGTCCGCATCTTTTTTATTTTAACTTTTAAAAGTGAGTTTATTAGTTCATAAAGTCTACAAAAAATTGTTTATTCGTTTTTATAATTTTTATTAGATATCGATCAACAAAACGTCTTATTAATTATACTTAGTAATTGGGATTGTTTGAACTTAATAAAACAGCTTTGTTTTAATCCTTGTGTTTTTTAGCGGGAACTCTACTTTCTTTGATTCTATATTCTAGGAGGTTTACCAGTCTTTTTGGGGATAACATACATTTTTCCTTATTTTTTGTTATATTTTGTGCTCGCTTTTATTTTTTAACCAAAATCTTAAGGTCAACGGATTTAATCTGTGTTCAAATTTCAACACTAGTTTAATAGTATATGACTTAAAAGAAAATTAAATAAAAACAATTCAAAATAATGCCGTTCTTTGAATTTTGTTTATTCATGGCACTTTATATTTTATATTAAAATTCTCCACACACACATCCTTCCATCTTCATATTTTTAGCCTTTAAAATTTATCAAAGAGAAAGAAATGTCGAATCACTCTCTGTATGCTTTTCTGATCATTACTTTCTCTTTGTCTTTATACTGCATAATTACTGTCTGTTGTCTGTATACTTGAAATCACAAGCAGTATACATAATTCTCAATATCATTACGACTGTTACCCCTGTATATTGTCTTCTGTCATAAGAAGGTCAGTTGACACTGACAATACTAATTTGACTTGCACTTCTCGAGCATGTGCATATTTGCAGCAACACTTATCACTGTCACTAACAGAGTCTCTTACAAGTCAGCGTGGACCTCCACGGAAGATCAGCTTAGAACATCAGTTTCGGTCTTGGGTCTGGCTTCTTCATCTTCTTCAGGATTCCAGTCCGTGATGTCCAGAGCCACTAACACTAACAGAGTCTATCTACAAGTCAATCCTCCACAGAACATCAGTTTAGAACAACATTTTCGGTCTGGGATCTGGCTTCTTCATCTTCTTCAGGATCCAGTCCGGGATGTCCAGAGCCCCCTGTCTCGCCGCGGGACTGAAGTTGTACTGCAGGAAGTTCGGAGCGATCACTCCGTTCTCCACCCCACACCTGAGGAAATCTTCTAAACCCTTCATCATCTTGAACCTCATCTTCCTGTGAGGACCGAATTCCTCCTCTGTGGATAAAGTGAGGCTATTAATGTGGTAGATTAAACAATTTATAATGTAAGGTTTAAACAAATGAATAGTTTTTACCGTGACTCTTAAAATATTAGTTGAGCGTAAAAAGATCTAAGCTTGATTAGGTATTGATATTGGTGCTCATTCGACAATAACGATAGTAATCAAATATTCATACCGTAATATTCGAATCGAAATCTATACAAGTAGTGTATTGGCTGCGTCAAGTCAATTTTACAAATAGTGTAGTTTGATAACAAGGGTAAAGTTGGTTGATTTGTTCTGATTCATGTTCGATCTCATAACTGTTCTATAAAACCTCCTATGGGAAACAAAGAGGAACCAGAAAACTTCATAAGTCGAGGTTATTTAAGTTTCTAAGTGTAGATAGAACAATTTAATTCACGTTTTTGGGCCAGGACTACAATCTCCACTTTGCAAAAATTTAATTCTTACTTCTCATTACCAATCAACCATTTTCATGCGGTTAAGACATTCATGTGTTAAGAGACTTGGTGATTGATAGGACAGGAATAAATATTTAAAATAAAAATAATATAAAAATCAAGAAGGGCTTTAAAGTGACGAATGTACTGTTTCTAACGGTGTAAATACCATAGCCACTAAGTTTATCTAGAATTAATCATCAACAAAACAAAAGCATATGAATCTACATGACTACTTCAAATTTTAATCCCATCTCAGAAATCTTCTTCATTACTCTCTTTAAAGGGAAGTCCCCTTTAAAGAGAATAAAAAGAGAAAGTCCCCTTCAAAATAAGCCTTGAAGGAAACTTTACTGGCCAATATCATACTTTTTATTAATACTTAATTCGAAAGGTTCAAAAAATTTGAAAAAATATTTCGAATTTTTATTGAATTTTTTTAAATGTTTCGAATTGAAAGTTTTGGTGTTCAATTGGTATGGTCCAAATTGTATTCAGTATCTTTCTTCATACTGCTGGTGTCCATCCCTGTCAAGTAAACTTATGTTGACTTTCAAAAGTATAGGTTTAATTGTAAAGATGAAAAGGTGTTATTGTTTTCAGAATGTTAAGAGTAGCTGTGTTTGGGTCTGTTAGTGAAGTCAGACCAATTAAGTGACCCAGCTGTGCCCAAACACATCTACTATTAAGCCCTGACGGAGCGTTTTGCACTCCCTATTCTATGAGAGTTTATCGCTCTACAAACCCAGATCCTTCCCGATGAGCGCCACCAGCAGACAGAACTCCTCGATGTCCTTGTGCTGCTTGTCCACCTCCGGTCTGACGTCCCATCCTCGTCCCTCGTACACGCGGCCCATACCGCCCACCAGGAAGCTGCAACATCCAGGTGCAGGTCAGCTTCAACTTACATGAACAATTCTTCTTAGGGATTCGTATAATTTTTCATCTATGTTGAGAGTTGGAGCAGTTTTAGCAACAATTTTCCTGAAGGGAATACGCTATTACGGTAATTACATAGTAATATCCAAGCCCTGGACCATGTTACTTTTTTATTTTGATGTCTCTAGAAACCAAAACACCATTCGTTCATTTTCATATATGTGTATATTACCTGTCTGACAATGGTACCGATAACTTTTGAAAGAGACCTCCAATTTTGATGAAATTTGGTATGGAGGAGTAGGACCAGGACATGAGTTCGCAATCCAGCATAATTTTAATTATTTTTATTCCTCAAATGCACATGGTAAAAACGTTCTTCTATTCATTGTCCTTATTTAGAAACCCCGCATGGACGGATCATAAGAATAAGTTTTACGGAGTTTCAAAAAAGTTCAAAGTAAATTTCTGATATGTCTGGAAAAATCCGGGTTTCGTCCTAGAGCCCTTCAAAATTCCCAGATTTTTTTTATTGAACAAAAATCAGCTGGATGACTGTAGATATAAACAAAGTTTTTAATCTTTAACCTGTGGTTTAGGAAAATTATACCAAAGTTCAGCACCCTTCAGCCTGATGAGAGAGCGAAGCGAACAAGCTCGTCTTAAAAAGGAAAAGGGCAAGTGAGGGCAGCGAACGATCTTTGTGTGAGAACGAAAGCAATAATTTTGCCGAGCTTAAACTCGGTCTTCCTGGTACTAGTAATTGAACACGAAAAAATTATTGTCTTGCCTTTATGACGCAATACGTTTCAAAATATATCTCCGTTATAGCTCTTTACAGCTCCTTATTCTGGTAGAGATTGCCTATTGCCCCTGAAGTCATTCCAGTAGGAGCAAACCTGCGTGGACAGCCCTAATGTATTCTCAAAGGAAAATTTTTATCTCTATAGCTTTCATTTATTTCTTTAAATGCATATCAGTGAATCATAACTGTAAAATATTTCTACAGTTATGACAGGTCTAAAGTTTACGGCCACAGACTCACTTGTACTGCATGTCCGGCAGGCGCCGCCTCCTCTGCCGCAGCTGGATCGCCTGCACCTCCCTCGTGCAGTCGAAGTCGGAGACGCAAGGCTTGCAGCGGTCGTAGGTATAGACCAGCACGATGGGCACGGGCAGCTCCAGACGCTGTGGCTCCTCGAAGCGGTGGGGCAGCGCGCCCCAGAAGCTGCGGGTCAGGGGGATGAAGGGCTGACCGTAGTCGATCTTCTGCTTCCGGATCGGACCTCGCACCATTCTCTAGGGAGTCCGCATAACATTAGTCATAAGTCATCATTCACCCTCTAAGTGTCAATCGCCCGTTTTCAGGCTACCCGATTTTAGTGCCTAAGTGCTAATCGCCTGATTTCAGGCTTTGCAAGCATTTAGTTTTGCGTAATCCCCTCCTGTAGGCTACAAGAGAACTTGGTGTTTTTTCAGTGGACACGGTCTACGGAAAGATTATGGAGGACGAGGACAACTGGGATTGTTTATCACAGTTCGTCCGGGGCATCCTCCTGAAAAAGAAAACCAATCTGGACGACGAAGTGGCCCAGATCCCCTGATCGAGCGGCTGGATTATGAGCCAGCCTCAAGGGCGTGAGCCTAATTAAGGTCTAGCCTGACGTAATGTGATAAACAATTCTAGGTTAGAATCCTTAAGAGTAGAGGAGTTTTTTTTTTTTTTTTTTTTTGGATAACTTTGTTTTTAGGGGAGTCCCACACTATACAGGCCACCTGTGTGTGTAATTACAAGTTTCCTGCCTCTCCATAAAAAAATTATCATTAATAATACATAGAATTTAATAATACATTGATATTTAAAAAGCGAATTTTTATCTTTACTTATTAGCCTTTTTCAAGCTAAATTTGCATCAGAATTAATCTGTTTCAAACGGTGGTTTTTAAACAATTGTCTTGTTGATAAAAATTGGAGTCAGTGCTCCCATAAAAAAAAACCATTCATCAGTAAAAACAAATCTTAAGAGTGAAGAAGATTTTGTAATTTTGGAAAGACACTTGCAAATTCAAGGCATGAAAGCTATGAATTTATGCAACTATTCAAATCAATAGCTACTAGGTTTCAAAAGAATTGGTTAAAAAACAATATCCAAAACAGGGAATTTAAATAACATATTTTGCCAAACAGCCAAAAAAATAATGGTTTGCATATACTTTTACTAGTCCTAAGGTGAATAAGACCTAAAGAAAGCCCACGGCTTTAACATCAATGCCACTACACTTATACGTGCTTGTTATATTTTACCATAAAGTTTTGGCTACTTTAAAATAATAATTTTACTAGAAGTAATTGATGATGAATGATAATAAAAATTCAGTTCTTAATGTATTATTTCTACAAAAAAATGATAGACGTTTTGAAACTAATGATTATGGCAAAAGTATATTTTTACAAAAAGGTTAGTTTATTTAGGAATTGCAATTAATTTGTTGCGTATGTTTGCATATTTTAAATTTTCCAAGATTCAACACTGTGATTCCGCTTTCAGAACTCTGTTTATGTGAATTTTAAAATATTTAAAATTATTTATTAGTTTAGTTGATTTAGTTGGAAGTATTTTCAATTTGAGACTGCAATCAATTTTAGACACGTTACTTGGGACAACCGGTTTGGATAAATCAGATTCACTTAAAGATATATAAGCAAAAAGAAAATAGCCAAAACAAATTTTATCAAATGGTAATGAAAAGGAATTATTTAATGAAAATTAACAAGTAAAGAAATACTAGAGTACTTTAAACTTACCTTGTAATCACGTGCAGCACGATGAAAACATTCTAACAATCAAACGTGACGATCGGTGTCACGTTGGTTATAAACGACACTTCTTAGTGCACGTAATTATGGCGTGTTCAAATTTGGTTGAACAACACTTCTCTTTCATCGTCACATTTTGCTAATTAATTTTTTTAGTAGATTCATTAATGTATAAATCTCTACTATAAAAATTACTTCATTAAATAATTATATAAAAAACAAGATGTCAAGTAAGCCAGAAACGTTCACGGTATGATTGATTATCTATGAACTAAAATATATCTACTCTCATTCACATACATTTATCATTGATAATGTTGGGAATCGTGTGATTAAAAAGATAAAATGATGAACTATATATTAAAGTGATTATATTTTTATCACGAATAAACATTTTGTTGTGGAAAAATCGGAGAAAAATCGAAAAATTTGTTTTTTGTTGAAAAACATTTTGTTGTTTCAGATATTTAAATTCTACGCATGTTATAAAATTTCTATCACAAAATACTTTTTACCTAGTCATGTGTTTGAAGTACATAAATGAATCTGTTTAATGGTTTATTGCAAAATACAATAGTAAAGTAAACTTTCACTATTCATAACATTAATTAGAAGGTTACAGAAAACTTCATGGTTTTTTTCAGTGACACTTTTGATAACAAAATCTTGAGCCGGTGTGAATTTAATGTATTTTAACACACAATTTGTGATGTTCTTTTATCAGGTTTATATGCAATAGCATTTTAGTTAAAAATTTTGTTGTTGGTGTACCAATACTTTACATAATACTGGAAACGTTGTAATTAAAAATTTCTAACTCTCGTAAATTAGATATTTTGAATAGATAAACAATGCCTTATAACATTGCAAAACGTCAGATCATAGGTCCAACAAAACACACAATTGAGTTAATTAGTGTTTTTACTAGGATAAAGTTTTGAATAGTTTTGATTTTTTCTTTTTTTGTGTATTTGAGACTTAATCCGAGTCTAAGGTTTGCTAAAAAAATTTCCTAATAAAACATTGATAAAAATGAGAAAAGTGTGAAAAAAGTTAAATTTTTGGTCGATTTTGGCCTATAACTAGGAAATTATGGATTTTTTGCTGATAGCATGTATTGTTAAAATGAAAGTGCACAAAAGTTGCTACAAAATGGACCCCTTATATATATATATATATATATATATATATATATATATATATATATATATATATATATATATATATATATATATAATAATAATTAAAAACTTCATTTCAGGAACATAAACTGCTATATTTCGTCAAATTTAATGACTTTATCAAGCAGAAAACACACATTTTAAAATAAAAAAATAAAAAAACTAATATAAAAACTAGAATTACAAGGAACATTGTATAAATATTTACATTATTGGTAATGTTAGTCAACAAAATCACATGCATAAAAATTATTTGATTTCATCTTAAATTCAGCCCATCAGGAAATTTGCTTTTTAATACTATCTGATGGGCTTGTTCGGATATCTTTAAGTTCATTCGGTTCAAAATTTCATTTGCTTCCTCTTTTATTTTCTTCAGTCCCGTCAACTGGAAACAACTTTCAAATTTTTCTTCATTATGTGACAGGACATGCTTCACCACCGGTTTATCTAGTTCTTTATGTACAACACTGAATCTATGTCCTGTCATTCGTACTCTTAAGTTGTTCCCAGTTTGTCCGACGTATTGTTTTTTGCAAATTTTACAGTCAAGTTTGTATATGACATTTTTGGTATCACAATTTATATTTCCCTTTATAGGAAAATTGTGTCCTGTTTCTGTACTTACAAATTGTGACTTATTTGTCATAATATTACAAGTGCCACATCTGGGCTTCTTGCATGGGGCACATCCAGGTTTGGGATTTTCTTCTGGAAATTTTGGTTTGCTTAGCATATTCTTTAAATTACTGGGACGTTTGAATATAACCCTGGGAGACCTGGAGAAAAGAGTGTTTGTTTCGGGCGAGGATTCTAAAATCGGGTAGGCGGTTTTCATTATGCTATTAATCTTGTGCAAACCGGGATAAAATTTAGTAATAAACTTGGGGTCATTAGAAATGTTTATTTTAGGAATGTCTCTTTGATTCTGCTTAAACTGTTTTTGCAACATTCTTTTGGAATAACCCCTGTCAGTTAATGCATGTGCTAATTTATTTTCATAGACTTGGAAATCTGATTCATTGCTGCACAATCTTTTGGCTCTTTTAGTGAGACTTTTAGGAATAGATTTTTTTACATAAAGTGGATGGCAACTTTCAGAGTGTAGGTACTGCATTGTGTTTGTGGTTTTTAAATGAATTTTAGTTTTAAGTGCATTGCTTTCTTTGAATTTTGAATCAAAGAAAGCAATGCACTTAAAACTAAAATTCATTTAAAAACCACAAACACAATGCAGTACCTACACTCTGAAAGTTGCCATCCACTTTATGTAAAAAAATCTATTCCTAAAAGTCTCACTAAAAGAGCCAAAAGATTGTGCAGCAATGAATCAGATTTCCAAGTCTATGAAAATAAATTAGCACATGCATTAACTGACAGGGGTTATTCCAAAAGAATGTTGCAAAAACAGTTTAAGCAGAATCAAAGAGACATTCCTAAAATAAACATTTCTAATGACCCCAAGTTTATTACTAAATTTTATCCCGGTTTGCACAAGATTAATAGCATAATGAAAACCGCCTACCCGATTTTAGAATCCTCGCCCGAAACAAACACTCTTTTCTCCAGGTCTCCCAGGGTTATATTCAAACGTCCCAGTAATTTAAAGAATATGCTAAGCAAACCAAAATTTCCAGAAGAAAATCCCAAACCTGGATGTGCCCCATGCAAGAAGCCCAGATGTGGCACTTGTAATATTATGACAAATAAGTCACAATTTGTAAGTACAGAAACAGGACACAATTTTCCTATAAAGGGAAATATAAATTGTGATACCAAAAATGTCATATACAAACTTGACTGTAAAATTTGCAAAAAACAATACGTCGGACAAACTGGGAACAACTTAAGAGTACGAATGACAGGACATAGATTCAGTGTTGTACATAAAGAACTAGATAAACCGGTGGTGAAGCATGTCCTGTCACATAATGAAGAAAAATTTGAAAGTTGTTTCCAGTTGACGGGACTGAAGAAAATAAAAGAGGAAGCAAATGAAATTTTGAACCGAATGAACTTAAAGATATCCGAACAAGCCCATCAGATAGTATTAAAAAGCAAATTTCCTGATGGGCTGAATTTAAGATGAAATCAAATAATTTTTATGCATGTGATTTTGTTGACTAACATTACCAATAATGTAAATATTTATACAATGTTCCTTGTAATTCTAGTTTTTATATTAGTTTTTTTATTTTTTTATTTTAAAATGTGTGTTTTCTGCTTGATAAAGTCATTAAATTTGACGAAATATAGCAGTTTATGTTCCTGAAATGAAGTTTTTAATTATTATTGTATATATATATATATATATATATATATATATATATATATATTCTGATGAACCTTTTAGGCTCCAAGAATATTAAAAAGTGGAGTATTTATATATTATTATTATTTTGTTGCTGTTAAATACTAATAATAATAATCGTACGGCTTTTTGTGGGGTGAGGTCAGCTACTAACTAAGAGTTATCTTTGCCTAAAAGACCTGAACTTTCTATGCATTCTAACGACGAAAAACTGATAATTTCAGAGTTATAGGCAAAAAACAACAAAACATTCAAAATTTTCTAATTTTCTCATTTTTGCCAATGTTCCGTCTGAAAATTTTGTTAGCAAACCTCAGACTTGGATTCAACGACTCAAAGTTCATTTTTTTTAAATAGAAAAATCCAAACCACCCCACGACTTTCTTGCTGGGAGTTCTTTTGAATAACAATTTACTGGATTAATAATGCACCTACGAATTTGTTTTATATCACATTATTTACCTGTTAAAATGAAATGTTGTATTGTTCATTAGGAATATTTCTAGGAATATTGTTCAAAGTTGTATGAAAATTCAATAGCTTATAATAATAAAATAACTTTATCTAAAATCAAATTTAAAAACAAGTTCTCAATATTTAATAAATGGTGGAGATATCGTTTAGGCCTTCTAGGAAGGTTATTTCAGGTTTACAAAATTAATTTACCACCAGGATATAAATATCAATGATTAACCTTTCATTAACCTTTTCTTTTGCAAATAACATGTGTTTTTACAGAAATTCGGTATTTTTATAACAAAAGAACAGGGAGAAACAAAAAGCAATACAACATTTAATTTTTAACATTTTTAATGCCTTATTAAAATTAATACATCGTCACTGCTTTTCGCTCTTGTTGGTTTGCATTAATATTTTTTACTGAAAACATTACATTATAGTTATACAAGTACTAGTAATAATGGCTTATGTAAATAAAATATTTAAATAGAGTTGATAAGTAATTTTTTGCAAACATATGAGACCTTAAACGAAAGTCATATAAAAATGAATAAATTGCATTCTCCTGAATGGCAATTGTCTTAACTTTTGTATTATACTTAGCAAACAAATATACATATTATAATATATACATAACAAAAATATACATTATTTACATCAATTATTTAAACAATTAATATGTGTTGTGAAGAAGAATACCGTGTAAAAATGTTAATTAATTCATAACACAACCTTCGCTTTGATATATCATTATAAATAAATTAAAACACTATTTTATAACACTCTCTATAGCCTAAGAAAAACTCCAAAAATCTGGGATTTATATGTTTTTGTTGGACACCATATCGCAGTAAGTCTTCTTTACTTTCGAAGGCTTCATCAGAAGGATCTTCATCTGAAATAACAAGTAGATTATATTAGTTATAATTTGAAAGCCAACATATATTTTTTTAATCTTAACTATTTTAAAACACTATTAAATACTGCTCTTGGTTAAAATTAATTATTTATAACATAAGTTTTACAAATAACTATGGCTTTCATCGTATTTTGTAAAGTTTTCACTTGTTCAGTTGCTTCTATTCTACTTTAAACAGGTGTTGTGTTATACAATATTTTGGTATCAACAGATATTTTTTTTATTTAGACAAATCTTTTCACACCTTAAAATAACATAAAATAAAAAATAAAAATAAATTGTGTCTGCAAAACAACTTCGCGTATAATAACTATTATCATGCTTTTACTAATAAAAATAAACAATAATTAATTAGTCACCAAAACTTTTAGTGTTTATACATGAATATGAATAGTAATAGATGATTACATGGGTATAATGCTTATATGTTATATTACAGATACAGTAGAATATGACAACAAGAAAAATAAGAGGGTGTCAAAAATTCCGCCCCCTGATGGTTTTTAACTGCAGTCAATAACAAGGTTTTCTTCTGGCAAAGTCTTTGTAACTAAAAAAAGGACATTTTATATATTAAAGTTAAACTCATCCCCCCCCCAAAATTAAGGTATTGGTAGGTAAAAATAATTAATCACCTTGAGTGATAAATTATTTCAAAGGGTAGACAAAAGGAAGAAGAATGACGTAAGTTAGAGATGTCTTTCCGCACACATTAGCAGTTACTGTAATATAAAATTTTAAGAAATAATCAGGGGTAAATTAATTATACTCTGCTGTAACTAATTTGGGGTTATTCATGAAAAAAAATTAAATTGGCACAACTCAATAAGAAGTAAAAAGTTAACTCTATTGATACCTACTACAATGTTCCCCTTGAAAAAAATGGGGGATTTCTAAGCTGCTTAAGATTTACCAAGAAATACCCTATTGGGTGACACATAATTTTAAAGTTTTTATTAAAATAAAACATTGTGCAACTCTTAAGTTAAAATTTTGTGAGTAAGTTATAGTTAGGTAAGTAAATTATTGTGCAAGTTACAGGGCTTGAGTCTCAACTCCAGTTTAAAATGAATGCCGATTGATGAGTAAATTACTATGAATAAATTATGTAGGAATAATAAGAAATTTTTCGATCAGGTATTATTCTTCACAGTATTGATATAGAATATACCTTTCCCCATTCTCCTTTTTTCTCACATTTTAAAATGAACTATTACTCAAGATAAATAAATATTTAAAATTTCTCCCTTATTACGAAAACTCTAAGGGGTGAAAAGTTTTGACAAGCCAAAAGTTTGTTCTTTTGGTCAAAAAGACTTTCTTAGAAGATAGTTGTGCTTTAAGCATCTGTTAAAAAATTGTACGTAACAAAGACTTTTGGGACACCGGGTATATTTTTTATAGGCGAGAAGTAGGCTACTTACTTGTATAATCACCGATGAAGCCGACATAGATGCTGTTGTAGCTGAGATGGGAGAACTTCCTGGGTAGAGTCCCCCGCTTTTCCCACCCCCGTCCCTCATACACCAGTCCATCAGCGCCCAACATGAAACTGTCCTTGGGTGTTAGCAAGTCTAGAACCGACATGGAGTAACAACTGCTACGTTGAACGCAGTTTGAACGCAAATTAACAGTACTTGCCACAAAACGTGACAATAAAATACAGTATAGCCTTCTTGAAGCAAAATTTTTAAATAAACCTGTTTTATTTTATAGCTATAGATCTGTCTTTGAATCTTTTTCAGCTCAGTAAGTAAAAATATAAACTCCTTGTTTATAATAAAAACTAATTGAAAATATAACATTCACAATTTTGCAATAAGCATGAAACTATCATGTATTAAGAATCTAAAACCCATCATGAGTAAATTACTGACATCGAAACATGAAACTGTTTAATGCTTCTAAAATAATATATATATAATAAATAAATATATAAGCAATCTTAGACCCCTCATAATTGAGTATTTTGTTTGAAGACACCACGCTTTGGTTAAGAGCTAATAGTGCGTGAACAATTTGATATGCGTAATAAATACCGTGGTCGCATTCTATATTGTAATGAGTGGCGGATTTTATAACAAATATTTAGTCTTGTAAAACAACGATGAGGATATTTTATGGCCAATTTATGGCGCATAGTTTTGGATTTAACACAGCACTAATGTTAGGCTATGGTGAACCATTCCTTTTTTACAAATGCCGGAATAAGCCCTCTTTCAGGATCTTTAGCAATCACTGAGCACGCCTATACCAGTAGCATAAGTTAGAAGCCTATATTAGTAACATTAGCTAGCTTATATTAGTAGCATTAACTAGAAGCCTATATTAGTAATATTAGCTAGCCTATATAAGTAGCTACAAGCCTATATTATTAACATTAGCTGGCCTATATCAGTAGCATTAGTTACTGTTACCTTCATACATGTAAGTTGGTACATAAAATGAAACCGTTCTAATAAATTACGAAGCCATGAATAACTAGCGAGTATTGATTGCTATATAATGTATACAGATCGATAAGTAACTTTCTGACAGCCTAGAATCCAAATTAGCAAATATAAACATATCACACATCATAAAATCAATTGAAGCCTACTATTTTCAAGGTTATAAACATGTGTAGTATTCCTAAAACTAGAGTGGAATTTCAAAACATAATACTTATTCCTGTTCTACTTACTTAAATCTTATGTCGGGCAGCTTTTTCATGTCTCCTCTTTGAATGTACCTCATCTCCTTTACAGTAGTGAGGAAGTCGGGTCGAGGGCCTATCTTGTAGTACTTCCGGTTGTTGTACTCCTTGAGTACGAAAGCGAAGAAGACGAAGAGCGCCGGTTTCACTAGTTCCGGGATATACGCCCTGGGCTCGTGTGCCAACCAGACGGACCGGGGTTGGATGTCCAGCTCCATGGTCATCTGGTGGCCATGCTCTCCTTCTAGAAGTAACACGGAAATTTTACTAAACAACTAACTCCTTAACCAATGGTTATAACAGGGACGGTGGCGTCATCCTGTAATCCAGCTTCTTGGAGGTCACGAATTGTGGATAGTTATAAGCGATGGCTTGTGGATGCGATATTCTCTAGTGGGGACTAACGTCCGCGCTAGTGAATACTAGTTCATCCATAAAGACCATTCTCATAACTAGACCAATTCGTATAAATGAGGTCAAAATTATGGTTCATATCCCACTTTAAACTGTAGTTACCTAGATACCATTGGCTGTTGGGCTGTTAATTAATTAACAGTCATGTCTAAGGAGAATGTTGGCCTTAGTGAGTAAGACTTCAAGATCGCGCCACAATCATCCTACACTAATCTCTCATTCATATTTAGGTTAAAATACCTACTATGTTAAGTCCCTATCTCAAAATAGTGATATAGTTGTAACGGGTATAGTTATTTCTTGTACAAAGTGTTTCGGAAGTCCTCGAGAATGTTTTAGACCCCCACAAACTAATGTAGAAAGATAAAAAATGTATAAATTAAAAATAGTATGTTTGAGAAAATTAAATTTTTCTAAAGAAAATATATTTTTTTTATTGATCTACATAATCATGAATCCCTCAAATATTCTTAATTAGGTATGAAAACTTACTGCTCCTTTCGTACCAAGCAAGAAAAGTGTATATAAGATAGAAACCAATGAAATACATACAAGGATGAAGTAATATGTATGTATAACACTGAAACTTAATACTGTGCATAATTACGTTTAACCTAAAATCATATTAATTTAATAAAATTACGAATCTAACTCATCTAATACAATTACCTCTCTTTTTTATGTGATTAATCTAAATAGTGAATAGTGAATATATGAGAATATTATTTTGTAAATTAATGCTACAAATAAACTTACAAAAAATAATAATAAATGTTGCTATTGATTGGGTAGGATGAGTGCACTTTACATTGTGTAATAGATTTTTTTCAAAAGTAAACTTTATTTTAATGATTTTTTAGACTTGTTATTAATAATATAACAAGTCTAAAAAACCATACCTCAATAGCTTAGGCTTGTAAATTTATTCAAAAATCGTTTACTCAAGTAAATTTTTCTCCTGTTTCAATTATTTTCTTATAAAAATAATAGGAATTTTAAAGTATAATATTTGAATCATCTTTAAAGCTATGAAAATAAACATACCTTAGTTATATATTTATACTATTTTTACACACAAGGGTTGTATTTGCACCCTTGCATATACTCTATCCATTGTGTTGCGTGGTAAACTTGAAAGTGAGAAACAAAATTACCGATATTCATAATTATAACTGCTTATCGCAGTCGAAGTGTTGGATCTGTGTCAGTGACCAATAACAATTTAGCTAGAAAAAAAAGAATCTTAGTGAGTGATATTCTACTATCACTCATCATAAGTACCGAACTTATCATAGATATGTCATCTTGACACCACGCCCAAAATTATAAACCACACTTTCCTTCTAAATAATTTTTAATATTTTATTTTACAGGTACGTTTGAATTTACATTACATAATATAAATAAAGTACATAGTCTGTGGTATGTAACCTTATAGAATTTTGTCATTTGTCGTTCGAACACAATAAGACCCCAAATTAAATGAATATTTGTAATACGATCAATTTTACTTATTGAATTCAATATATATGGAAATTTTTTCACAAAATAACACTAATATGTTGATCCATAATTTAATTCAATTTTACAATACTGCCAAATATAAAATTCAATCCGTTTAACTGTTTTTCAAATTGAAATATTTAAATTGTTAATAAAATAAACGGTATCAAATAACTAACACTTACTTTCTTCAAACAAAATAAAGAAGGTGTTATAAAACTCCGAGCAACAATGTCTTGATTGTTCAGTCGACAGTGTCGGATGGCTCGAGGCTGAGGAGCATGAGTTCGACCCTAAGATCTACTCTGAGTAAAACATACTGTGTTTACAAGACTCACTAAACGAGAAATTGAATCTTCCCCGTAACCAATCAAAGTAGAGCAATAACTTTAAATTCTGTATTATTTAGTTTTTTGAGCTAGTTTTTATCGTGAGAAGTAAAATGTATTTCAAGTTGACATTTATCTTATAAAAATCCCAATATTGATTTTAAAACACTTTGAACTATATAACTTTTGGACGCGAATTTTATTGCTGATGCGTGTGGTGTCATTTTATTCAGAATCTAATTCTTAACAAACCAATTTTTTATAGTTGGATCCGCTTTTAGTAAAATTTTTATTAGTCACGTTTTTGATAGTTTTTGGAATAAACAATCCTTAAAATAAAAAAATACAAAATGATACAAATGCCTGGAAATATCGTGGATTTATACCTACAAACCAAATGCCATCTATTTCATTTCAGGACGTTCTCTAGCTCTGTTTACAACCAGACTCACAGACACACACAGTCAGACATCACTCTTAAAACCACTTAAACCACTTTTTTGGACTATAAGGGCACCAAATCGGATAAATTCACAAAAAACTCAAATTCGAACGTTTTGAGGAAAACAATACTTTCTCCATACTTTACTTTATAGGGGTAGAAAGTGAAAATTTGAGGAAGAACTTTTCAGGGTAACTGTTGTTCAATTGAGAAGATAATATGGAAACTATATTCGATCTATATTGCTGAGTCATAACCACTTTCCTGTAACGAGCTAGCATTTAGGGTGTGTTCAATGGTTATGATCAGATCATACCCACTTTCATGTAACATTTAATACTTTATCGTTTTATGGTAGCCATGAAGGTTTAGTGCTACTTTTATGTCCACGTGATGAAGTAGTTGTAAACATAACTGACCAATATTCTCAAACGTTAACGATTTTCATTTTCGTAATGGAACTTCATCTTTTAGGTTACGTTATAATAGCACATACTTTAGCACATTTGTCCTGATATAAAAAAAGTTAAAAACTGCACCTTAACATAAAATTTTCTTTGAAAAAATAAATATATGAATAATAGAAACCAAAAGATCAGATATTTTATGGATGAAAAGTTTGATTCTATAATTAAATAACGGACGAATTGCCTTCTGCTCGATGAAGCAGATTCGAACTTAATTAAAAACAGCTTTTTAATAAACAGGAATTGATGTTTCCACGTTTTACTGGTAGGTCAATAATTTACCATGTTAGTTTGAGAGCTGAAGCTAAGTTGATATCTCCAAAATTAGCCTTCATTGCAAAAAGAATATAATGTGTTAAGAAAGTTACACTTTGACTCCAGACTTAACAGTTTATAGTCAAAATAAAAATTGTTGTTTAGATAGTGTCACAGGTTCAAGTTGAACTATCTAATGAGTTTGACTTGTATAAAAATTGTGTAATTCAAATTGTAATTTATTTTGAGGAAACTTGTTTTACATATTAACATTAAGAGTTTACTTTTTAATTTTCAAAATGTATGTTTCCATAATTCTCTCATTACATAGTAATAAGTAAAAATAAACCACTACTCCAAACAAAATAATATTATTTAACATTTGGTTTTTTTTCATAGTAGAATCATGCTATAAACATTTCAACACTTTATTTAAATATATTTTCTTTATTTGCTGGATGCTACTTATTTATTTTAATACAGCAAACAAAAATTTGTCAATCAATTAGTGTTTATTGGTTAATTTCAGATTAGAGGTATTAACTAACTATAAGAAGAATGACAAACATTATGTCGCCTGAATATAATACATTTAATAAAGCCTGGTCCGATTGTTGCTCCATGTAATGAAATAAATGTCCACCTAACCGTGCATCCAGGTGATGGTTAAGGTGGAGGGAAGGCTGGGGGGAGGGGGGTGGGGGAAAGGCAGAGGGGAGGGGGAGGAAATTTGCGTTGGGGGCTGTGATGCGGTCTCTGTGTGAAAGATATTAAATGTTCACAACAAGTGGAAGGAGAACTAGACAGTTACAAATTCGCTAGTGGTAATTTCCTCTTCCGTTATGTAAAAATAGAACCAAAATACATCTGATTAGATTATATTTATTAGAACGCATTTAATTAAATACATATTAGTATTGTTTATTACATCTTACTTGAAGTTTCATATTTGTATAATGTCAGACAATATACACTGCCAACTGTTTTTTTTTTATTAAATTTAGTTTTTAAATATTTTTTCTGTATTTTAAATTTTATCCTTTGTATATTGTACTTTTTTAAATATATTGTATGTTCTCTTATTATGATATCCTTAGCAAGTGTCTTATAAGTTGTTATTCAAGCCTGTATGTAATAAATCAAATCTGTTTTAATGAGAAATATTGTAATTTCATAAGAGATTTTTATCGCAAATGGAAATACAATTAATCATAATTAATTTATTAATTTTGAACTACTGTAATTTTATATTTATGTCAAATAGATTGATGACTTTACACAAAACATCTGATATGCATGTTCTTTTATTTCATGGGTTTATTGTTTTGAACATTTAAATGAATATTCATATTTTAATTGTCCCTGCTATTCAAAACTACGTTAGCGATATCAGTCACATTGTTATAAACCAATTTTACGTAAATATTTTTATCGCAGTTTTTTCTATACTATTTACTTCTCATAACGTTCTTTCTGGACAATTTTTTGTTAGACGAAAGATAAACTCAATCATTGGATGGGCTAATTTCCGGTGGGAGGGGAGTGCTTCGGAGAAACTTTAGTTCCGGGAAATAATGAGATAATTACAACCGATATTAATCTGTTAAGAAGACTCGTTCTGATCAAGTTTGCTCAACTCCGGTAGATAAATAAAGTTTATAATATGGTAGAGACTGAGTGTTTACAAAATTATAATTAGAATTTTATGTAGAAAAAATCACGTAAAAACACGTATATTGTAAATACCTACTAGTTAAATGTCTTATAAATATGGCTGCTGTTAATTTGATAACTTATTGTTTTGTTATATTTCCATTTAAAGTTATCATAGGTAATTCACCTTTTAAAACACAGCCCAACTTACAAGTAGAGTAAATTAAGGTTTATAAAGAGAACAAGTTCATAAGTTTCAACCCTAGTTCTTCTTCTGCCTTGGCTATTAACTGATGTGCATTGTGCATTGTTATTGACTTAATGTGTGTGTCTTGGTACCTAGTTAATTAAATTTTTGACTAAGTCACAAACATGATTTTGAATAAAGCTCAGAGAGTGTTCATTGTGACCGGAAGAGTATTTTTAAAGAAAATTGTTGGTTTTATGTCATAAGACGTTCGAACGCAAATTTACAGATGAAGGTGTACATAACAAATCTATATATAGTAGCTTATTCTTAATGATTTTTTTTAAATAATTTTGAGGCAGTTCTATTTTTTACATCTATTAAATCTCCCCAACAATAATCCAAAGTCAAATTTTGTTAGACTTCCATTGCATTCTCAACCGTTTAGAGCCTGCACTAATGAGGTGGGCGTGGTTGGTAGCACAGAGTAAGGAACTCTGTGCTGGTAGGATGGGGTTGGTTCCCACCGTGTGATGTGGTAACTGCGAAAAGGGAGTAGAACCGTTTCACTACGTAGAGACGCGATGGTGTGAAAATTTCAAAAATTCAACATTTATTCCACCCGAATAAAATAAAATCCAAACATTTTATCCTTATTTCCGTACGATTCACCGCGTCACAGGGTATAAGATAATCTTAACACAACAAAACACATGTCTCAACAAATTTCATTATGAAATAAGTAAAGATAAATGTGTTGGTTTTAAATTAAAAACCAATTAAAACACAATTATATGGTTTGTTGTACTGCATACTTAATTACTAGAAAGCTCTTTTACATATAAAATAATAAATTACCGTAATGTCAACAAATAAAAATAAATCATTAACCAACAAACAAATAAGAGATAGATCGGACAGTCCAGGTCAATAGTTTTTTTATCGGTTCAGGGGCTGAATGTTAAATATGATGTCAGTTGAACAGGTAGCCTATGCGGGTGCCGGCAGGTGCAGCAAATTAATTATAAATAATTAATCAAAGAACAGCACTCAATCAAAATCAAATGAATATTACTTTTTTCAATTTGTTAAATTATATAGGTAAATTATATTGTTAAAAATGCTACACACTATACTCTAATGACGCGACAAATTTACACTATTAAATTTGTCTTCCTCTAAAACTCACCGTTAAAAATTATTGTAATTTTTTTTTACCCAAGTGTAATATGTTACTGAGGACTTGATACGCCATACTGATAAATTGGGTCAGAGGTGTTTTTTAATACAGAAAAACTTGTTAAACCCTCTCCTGTCTCATGTTGTCCTTAAATTGAAAAAACCTTCACACCTGTCTCGCACAATCGCAGAAACAACTGATATGCTTAGTTGGGCGGAAACAATCTGGTTAAAAAGTCTATGCAATTATTTTGTCGTGAAATTTTAAAAATATTTATTTAAAAAATAAAGTTTAAAACAAACTTTAAGGTTCACAAAATTAAAAAAAATTAGATAATTATTAAGTCGAACTAGATGTGAAAACCACGTTTGAATTCACTGCATGTATTCAATTCGATGTGTTCCTACGCAGTCCTAAAGTCTACAGTGATGAACTAAGGGAGATTAAGACAAAGGAAGAGTATGGTCAGAGTATAAAGAACACATAGGGACAGGTTTTAAACTTAGATATTACAGATTTTTGTTTAAGTGTAACTATACAAATTTATGCAATGCGAAAGTCAAGATCTATAGTAATTAAGTAGATACGAATGCTATAAAAGTGTTTTATCATAACCAAAGGAAGTTTGAGTCGAGGCCAGTTATTAAAGACAAATTCAAAAGAAGATGTCTAATTAGTTGTTAATTTCAGCGCCGAAGTTCTTCTGAAAGTTCAGGGTTGTTGATCTTCCATCTGTTTTAATTTCAAATAAAAAGCTCCATTTCTTCATAAAACATTATTAAAAGAGAAAATCTATTTAAGTTATAACCGGAGATATACCGAGCCCAGACGCTAACCGTTATAGGCTATAAAAACGTCACTTTTTTATGTTTGAAACTAATAATTCCACGTTAATATATACTATAAAGCATAATTAAATAATTCTATACATATTAGCCATCTCTAGTTGTTCGACATTTTAAGCTATCACACTAAATAATTTTCTATGATCGGTCTTTAAATAAAAATAAAGATTCCAACGTCAAATCGTTCTACAATAATACATTTCCGCAACAAAAGTGGAAGTAAAAAAAATTTATCCTAACAATTTTAGAGCGAGTCATTTTTGTTTTACTTGATGATTCATCTGAGTAACAGGCAAGAATAGTACAGTGACCGGTCAAGGTCTAAAGTACTGCTTTTCTTGCGAATTCAAGGTTTAATGACCTTGGTTTAAAAAAAAAACGGAGGTCGTAAAATGACCAAAACTTTGAAAAACAAAGTAAGCCCGTATTATAAAATTTTATTTTTTAACTTTTCCGTTTTACCTCGCTTACAAATATGCAATCCATGTTATAGCTCCATCCATGTAATGTTGTTTTCAACGAGGTTAAATAGATATAGAGTGCTCACCAGATAGGGAAAAGTGTCCCTTTTTGACTGGCGCCATGTTACCCACGATTCCCGCTGTTTCCTTGGTAACCAAGTCCTTTGTTTACACTTTCCCAACAGTAATTTACCATTTTACCCACACCTATCCGACGTTTCTATGGTAACCAACTTTAATAGCCTGCTCACAGACCATCAAATCAAAATAATTTAAAAACAAACAACAAATAAACATATGTTTTAAAACTATCATCAGTAATTTTTTAAGCTTGTAGCGACCAATCAGAATAGCTAAAACTGGTAACCAAGGTTATAATACTGATAACCAAGAAGTAACCAAGGAAACGAGAGTAAAGTGTGGGATGGTTACCAAGGATACCGCGGGAATCATGGGTAAAATGGCGCAAATCAAAAAGGGACACCAAATTAACATGTAATGAGCACTCTATATCTATTTACCTCGTTGGTTGTTTTCCTATTAAAAATCATCAGCTGATTGTCTGCTGCTACCGCCTGTTAAACAGTATATAACCTTCAAACCAGCTGATTGCTTTTCTCTATATATGAAAAAAACACCCTTCTAGAACAACAACGGTGCATCTAAAATAGCTGTTTCTGATATATTGTGACGAAAAGATCTTTACTTGTGAATACTCGTAATAAGAGCTCAGGAAGGCTAAGTAGGCCTAATGCTATTGTTTGAACCAAACGAGGGATTAGTTCTTCCCCATTGTCAGCAGATCTTCACCTACAGTACTCCACTTTCCAAACTACACACTAGGACTAGAAAATTCATCTTCGCAGGCCAAGTTACCCTCAGAACAGAAATTCAAATTTAAACTTTTTGAAATCAATTGGCATTATATTACCACCGATAGTAATAGTTTTTTTTCTTTATTACATCATTATTAGTAATATTAATAATTTAACAATACAGTAAAAATAAGATAGTATAGTTACCCCTGTATTAGAAATTACATAACCATTAGTAGCCTAGCATTAGTTAGTTTAGTCATATCTAGGATTCATTAGTTACTACTACTAGTCGCACTAACTGGATTTAGTATAGTTATTCCCATTAAATCGTTTATTAAATCTTTTCATTAACAACTTAAAAATAACTTACTAGTGACATAAGTTATTAGTTATAAGAGAGGTATAAAAATAATACAAATTCGTGCAAAACGTGGGATTTTTTTTTTTTTTTTTTTTTTTTTTTTTTTTGAGGGAGAGGTGGAAAAATGCATTTCGCACACAGGTGGCCAGCCTGTAGTGTGGGGCTCCCCTAAAAAAACGGGTTTAATCACTAAAAAACCTCCTCTACTCTTTAGGAATCTAACCTGGAATTGTTTATCACATTACTTCAGGCTAGGCCTAAATTTGGCTTACGCCCGTGGGGCTCGCTCCTTATCCAGCCGCTCGATCAAGGGATCTGGGCCACTTCGCGGTCCAGATCGGTTTTCTTTTCCAGGAGGATGCCCCGGACGAACTGTGACAAACAATCCCAGTTGCCCTCATCCTCCAAAATCTTTTGGCAGACCGAGTCCACCTAAAATGCTCCAAAGATTTGTGTGGCCTCCAGGCGGGGCCCTTCCCAACGGGGACAGCGGAAGAATGTGTGTTCCGCATCGTCGGGAACACCCGGGCAATAAATGCAGTCTGGTGAACCGGTCTTTCCCATCCGGTTCAGGTACGACCGAAAATAGCAGTGACCTGTCAAAAATTGGGTCAGGTAGTAGTCCACCTCCCCATGCCGCCGTTCCACCCATGGTTGGACCTGCTTGATAAGTCGCGCACTCCATCGTCCTCGGGTGTCGTGCTCCCAGCTGTGTTACCACTGCTGGAAGGTTAGGGAGAGCTCTTCTGTTCTTGCCGTGTCCTTGCCGATCTCGCCTTGTCTCTGATAAATCGCTTTCCTCTCCCCTGCCAAGAGCTTGACAGGGATGACTCCGGCGACCACCAGGACGGCAGTCTCGGACACTGTCCGGTAGGCGGAACACACCCGGAGTGCAGCTTGACGCTGAACCCGGGCGAGTCGCAACCTGTAGCACTCCTTATCTAGAGCGCCTACCCACACCTCTGCCCCTTAAAGGAGCACGGACTGGACCGCGGACATCAACAGACGTCTTCTGCTGGATCGGGGACCTCCGACATTGGCCATCAGCCTACTAAGGTAAGTGACTACCTTAGCGGCCTTGTCCGCCGTACGGAAGATCTGATCCCTCCAGTTTAACTTGGTGTCCACCATAACCCCAAGGTATTTGGCGGCACGAGTTGATGTGACCACCTCTCTTCCCACTCGGAGTGGGACGACGGTATCGATCCTCTTCTTCGTGAGAATCACGATCTCCGTCTTACTGAGAGCAAGCGAGCGACCGTGATCTGACATCCAGGTATTTACCACACTTCAACTTTAGTTGGGCCAGCTCAACGTTGCGTGCAGCAATGAGATCTGCGACGTCATCGGCGTACCCAACCAAAGTGGTTTCCTCAGGCATCTCGGACTTCAGAAGGCTGTCATAGGCAACGTTCCAGAGATCCGGGCCGAGTATTGAACCTTGTGCGGCACCAGAAGTGACTTCCATCGTCCGCTTTCCGTCCCTCGTGTCATAAATCAGGCTTCGAGAGCGTAGATAATCCTCGATGAGCCGCAACAGATATGCAGGAATACGAAAGGTGTTGCGAAGCGCATCCAACATATCGACCCACCTCGCCGAGTTGAAGGCATTCTTGACATCAAGCGTAACAAGAAGCACTACTCGGCGGGAGAAATGGTTGTGGCTCTCGGCTCTCTCCACAGCTCTCTGAACTTCGGTGACAACGTCGATCGTTGACCGTCCCTTTCTGAAGCCGTACTGACGGGGACATAAGTCCCCGGCAGCTTCCACGGCAGAAGTCAGGCGGGAACGGATCAGCTTCTCGAACAGCTTCCCAGCCGTGTCCAACATGCAGAGAGGACTGTGGGACGACGGCAGCTCGGGATCACCTTTGCCCTTGCTGATCAGTACAAGCCTGGATGTTTTCCAGGGAGCCGGAAACACCCCTTCTTCTAAACAGGCATTGTACATTCTCAACAACAAGTCAGCGTTGATTGAAAATACTTTCTTTAAAGCCTCACTTTGAATCCCGTCCGGGCCAGGAGCCTTGTTGCTCTTCAGGGAGAGAACGGAGGTTTCCAGCTCCTCGAAAGTGAAGAGTGGAACGTCCTCTACCAGTCCGAAGTCAACCGGCGGTCACTGTGGATGTTCAGGAAACAACGCAGCGACGATCCTCCCCATGGTGGCGCCCTCCATGATGGAAGGTGGAGAGCGGGCGCCGAGTTTCTGTGTTACAAGTTTGTAACCCAGGAACCACGGGTCAGAGTCAACGTCGTCACGAAGTCTCCTCCAGCTATTCGCCTTACTCCTTTTGATCGCCTGGCGAAGAGATTTTCTCGCAGCTTTAAAGGCCTCCGACTTACGAACTCTGTCTGCGGGAATTATCGCTCTAGTGGCGGCTCGTCTAGTTCTTAAACATGTTCTTCTGAGTTCCGCAATCTCTTCAGTCCACCAGTATACGGGTTGTTTGTCGCGTCGGGGTTTCCTTCGCGGCATAGACTGGTCGCAGGCCGAGACGATCAGTTCCATCGTGGATGTTACTAGTGTGCAAAACGTGGGAGAAAATGATACAGCACCTATCATATTTAAAATAATCTACTTAATTTATACATAATACATATAACATATTTATTTTAATAGAGCATGTATTAAAAGTATTTGTTAAAATCCTGGGAACTCATCAGTGCAGAAACTTTGGGAGAAAATGCTAGCGTTTAATATTTTGAGATTTGCGATCGGCAAAGTGCTCAAAAGGTGATTAAAAATAGTTATTAAGTTTCTATAAAATCTAGGTATGTTACTAAACTTTATTCTCCAGTGTTTTAAGTTTGCACTTAAAGTTTATTTTTGGAATGTAATTAATGTAAAAATACACTGGACTTAAAATATTTTTAATTAATTTTGTTCATTTTATTTGGGTTTAGGGAAAGTATTACCCTGGCAAAAAATAAAATTTTAAATATATACCGACACGTTTCATTGGACAAAAGTATTTAATAAAACTTGTCTCCATTGTTAGGTGACGTCAAGAAAGTAACATTCTGCGAAACGTTCACTCAGGTGTAGACTGTGTAATGGGTTTTGAGGGGGGGGGGGGGTAGTGGTTCGGTCCCGAGGAGAGGCTTGGATGCGGTCTGTGTAGAAGATATTATTGTGAACATTGAATGTTCACAATAAGCCATCCGTGAACCTTTACAATTTGCCAATAATTGTGACTGTGACTATAGACAATTTATACTCCAACAAATAAAATCAAAAGTCTTATCAAACGTGCGTAAAACGTACAAGATTTCACTTATTGAAACACTTTTGTAACAATATATCAGAACTAGTGGAGTGTAGGGGCAAAGGCCCCTAAAAATCTAAATGGTGATGTCTCCAAAAATAAGTTTCAATTTATCACCTCCTCGCAGTATTAGGCCTACTGTATTTTTCTCAAGCTGCAGAGTGAATTTATACATTTGGAATTTCTAATAAAATATATTCTTATTTTGACAAAACCTTTTGGTGGTATCAAATCAGTTATTTACTAATAATTTCCCCTGTATTAAAATACAGTAGTTTATTTTGTGGAGCAAAGAAAAATATTGCACTATTATGCTACCAAACACAGTAAAAGGTATTACACTACCTTATTTTATTAAGATTGAAATAGTTTTAACCTTAAACATGTTCATGATGAGTTTGCAACTCAAATAAATAAAATAGTTCAATATAACATAAGCCCATTAATACTGTACACTCCTTCACCCTGGACCCCTGTGCCCCCTATTCCCCCACACTCGCCGTGACCCCATGTCTCCCCGTGGTGACGTTCACCTCTCCTGATCCATGTTTCCTGTGCCCCCTGTGCCCCGGAGCCTGAATACTCCCAATGCCCCTGTAACCCCTTGCCCCCTCATAACCCTGTGCCCTTCTCTCTTGCCCACATTCCCGCAGTTCATCCCCGTGCCCTCTATGTTCCTCATTCCTCCCCAATGCCCCCATGCCCAAAAAACTCCCGTGCCACCGACGATGGCTCTAGTAGGCCCCACTCGTTGTGCACCAATTCCCATGCATCCATACCCCCGTGCCCTATGTCCACCATTCCTCATCATGCAACCTATATCCCCATGCCCATAACTAACCCCAGTGCAACCGAAAACCCTCGTGCCCCATGCCCCCGCAACCAGGTACTCCCGTGCCCACTTGCCCACCGTTCTTTCCAGTGGTCCCCATGCTATCTATGTCCCCTAAGGCTCCCCAGTGTCCCCATGTCCATCTGCCCCCCGTGCCTCGTGCCACCGACGCCCCTAGTGCCCATTGTGCCTCCCAACTCCCGCTCCACAATGTGCCCCCGTACATCCTATGGTTCCGTACCCCATGCCCAACGTCACCCCCTATGGCAACCGTGTCCCCCATACCCCTTTTGCCGCCGACACCCCTAATTCTCCTTGTGCCCCATCACCCCCTCCGCCACGTGCCCCAGTGCATTTCCATGCTTCCCCAGAGTGCCCTCTATGCTTCCGCACCCTCCATGCTTTTGTACCCTCATGCTCGCCGTTCCTCCCTGTGCCCCTATGTTGCCCATGCTTCCACCAAGACCCCTCTGCCCCCCTGTATCCAGTGCCACCGACATCCCTCGTGCCCTTCGTGCCCCCATATCCCCTACCTCTGTACTCCCCGTGGTCCCCTGCTGCCATCCCCGCCGTACCTCCCCGTACCTCCGTGCCCTCCTGTTCCCTCAGCCATTTCCCCTATTTCTCCCATGTTCCCATGTTTTCCCATGTCTCCCCCGTGCCCCCATGCCTTCTTACGCTCCGTACCACTGACGTCCCTCATACATTGATTGTAGTCTATTTTGCCTGTTTGTCAATGAAGTAGAACACTGATTGATATAATGTTAGTTTTCGCACACTATCATTTACATAAAAAAACTCCCAGTCTTTATGGATTGATGGGCCTTTATTGTTTCCCTTCGACCTACGTAAAGAAAAAAGCAGAGAATGGATAAAACCAAAACAAAATATTCCTCATCCGGAGGTTATCCAAAGTTAGTAGTTTACATATAATAATTCGGTCGAAAATAAATAAACACACAACAAAAAGATTCAACTGTTCATCTCTATCTATTGATAGCCAATATAAAGTAGTTGCTTTAAGGCTTTGCATGGGTGCTATAAAAACCACCCCAATTAAGAATCTTGAAAGAGAGGCTTCCATACTACCGATTCCTCTTCGAATTAAACAGCTGACAGAAAAATTGGCCATTAAAATTTCATCAGAACATCCAGCATTTTTAAATTTGGCAGAGCTTCTAATGTTATGTGATCATCATCCGTATTGGTCAAAAAAGAAAGTTCCTGGCATAGTTTCAGCTTTCCAAAAACGACAGGAAATTCTTGATGGTGGTTTTTACGAAGATGGCTCATTATCAAGATATGTTTTCCCTTCCCCTCTACAACTGATTAAAGTGGACTTCAAGCTCTTCAGTGACATGGAAAATTTTGGCGGTTCCAAGAAAGAAACAAATAATATAGTGTTAAAACAGCTTTCTCTGAGCCAAATGAGATTTTATCAGGCTAACTCTTTCGCGTTGATTTTTACTGATGTCTCCAAAAATTCAACAGGGGTTGGTTCCAGTGTGTATGTCTCTCAGTTATCGATTACCTGACGCAGCTTCCAATGCATCGGCTGAATTATATGCAATATTTCAAGCCCTTTGTCATATATCTGGAGACAACAGAGAAAAGTTTGCTCTTTTTACAGACTCTAAAGTTTCCGTACAAATCATTTGTAGAGCTCTGAAAGGTGTCACTGATGAATTCTTGGTTTTAAAAATTGTGGAAAAACTGTTTTCACTTCAAAGTACCAAAAAGGTGATTATACAGTGGTTACCAGGTCATATTGGAGTAGCTGGCAATGACAAAGCTGATGATATTGCAAAGAACGCAGCTCTAGCATCTACCTTCCTAAAGTACCCAATAGATATATTTTACAGAATGATTTGGTGAAATTATTAAAGAGAAATGTTTTTCTGACGGCCCAAAACCTTTTTGACAGTTCAATGAAAGGATTGTGGTATAAGGCGATCCAACCGGTGCCCCCCGTCCTGCCTTGGTTCAAGAACGTCTTTATGAATGGTAGACACACTTCGTTAATTTGTCGTCTGCGGTTTGGTCATGTCTACTGTGCTAGCCGACTGTACCAAATACGTAAACTTGATTCTCCTTTGTGTCGATTTTGTAGTGATGATGTCGAAGAAACTATACACCATATTATTTTTGAGTGCTCCACATTTAGCAGAGAAAGGTCCTTCCTTCTTCAGAAGATTGCAAAACATGGATTTCCGTTTGATGTTCAATTTATTTTGTCATCTGAAAAAATGTATTTGTGGTGTGATTTAGTGGCCTTTTTGACGGAAGTTTTCGCAAAGTATAATTTCAAATTGTAGTAGTTCTTAGTATTGTGCCTTGTGCCAAGGAACTCTAACGCAAATTTATTCCTGCCTTTTATGAACATTTGACTCTCTGTACTTTAATTTAGTTTCTTTTGTGTAAAATTGTTGGTCTGGCTTCATGATGTATTTCAAGCCACAATAAAAGATAAAAAAAAGTAGTAACGGAATAACTAAACGACATTCACTGACTAAAGACAATGAACCATTATATCAACCATGCCATGCCTAATATAATTTTAACTTTTTTTATTTTTTATGCTGAATATACCAATCATTATACTCCTTTTTCCTTAATGACATAGATGGGGTCACGAAAATGAAATCTCCTGTGGATCCATAATCCGTTCATGACTATTAGTGTTCTTCTTTTTTATAGTGCATTTCTAATTTTAAAAAGTTATAAACTATGAGGTTATCTTAAATCAAAATATCTGCTCAATAATCAGCTGAGTTTATGATAAACCACTGGAACATCCACTTAAACACACGTGTACATCTAAAAATCTTCTTCCCATTAGATTAACATTGAAACTTCAAGGTCCAGTGGGGTGAAGCCCAGGTAACTTTTGATAATTCTGGTATTTTTCCTTGCGTCCTTGGCCCTCAAGCTTTAAAATGAGCCATCATACGTTACTCTATCTTTCTTCTAACTCAAGATATTTCGTGGGGACCGATTCGCTTACGGAATTATATATATAGATTTAGAATAAATATTTTTTATCTAATATGTTATTTTTTTAGTTACTTTTACCAACGTCTTCTCAACGATGACACCCGTCTATTTTATAAGACGAATGTTATTTATTAAGTTAAGAAGAATGTATAATATTAATCTTATTAAAAGTAGTTTTATGAACGTCTTCTCAACGATGGCAATGTCTATTTTAAGACGAAAGATAAACTCGATCATTTGAGGTGTTAATTTCCGGCGGGAGACGAGCGCTTCGGAGAAACTTTAGTTCCGGAAAATAATGAGATAATTACAACCGATAAGAATCTGGGAAGATCTCGTTCTGATGAAGTTTGAGCTACCCGTGTTTATAATTAAAATTTTAAAATAGTCAAGAAACCTGATTTTTGTGAATTTATAATTTTTGCAGGGATATGTAAAGAGTTAACTTATATAAAACCGAGTATATCAAATAAATATTTTTTATTTCTTCCGGAAATTGTTGTTAGGTCATTGATTGAATTTTTATATTTTAATTCTCTTGAAAGAAATATAAAAAAAATAGTATTTATTTTTGTGATTTTTTTTTTTCATTTTAATTCTCGTAATAGTTTACTACTATACTTAATGGGTAGTATCAACCAATAAAAAATTATTTCAGCATTACTTTGGTTAATTATAACTAAATAAATGTAAGATAGCTCAATTCAGTTTTAAAGAACTCAGTGTATTTTACTCAAACTCTAAGATCAACAAGAACAATAATAAACAAATAATACATATGATTTGAAATAACATCTGTTGCATAGTAAATTTGTGAAATAAAGCAAAAAGAAAGAATTATAAGTCTTGACACACTCCCCCTCTTTGAGATATAGAGATAAATCTCAACACATGTTCTGTTCCATGGGGAGAACTATTAACCTTGAAATGTGTCTCTTGATAGTTCCATTATTAGTCCTCAGTGCCACCACTCGTATGATTCCGTCACTTCCTGGAAATACTTCCTCGATTCTTCGGAGCTTCCACTTGCATGGAGGAAGATTTTCTTCTTTGATTATGACTAACTCGCCAATCTTTACATTCCTTTTAGCTTCCATCCATTTAGTTCTTTGTTGGAGACAATAGACAATAGACAATAGACAATAGACAATAGACAATAGACAATCCTTTATTCCATTAAATATACATCAGTATACAATAGGACACGTCAATAACTATAAACTAACTTAAATATAATTGCACACCACACAAAAACCATGCAACAAAAACTCAGATGACTAACTAATCAAGTCAGCAAACAGCCTACTTACAGTATTGGTCAGGTTGGTGCTTCACCTGTGTAATGAGAAAATGAAAAATAAAATGCACACCATGCAGAAAGCTCAACACTTCAAAAAAAACTACTTACAATTTCATTTGGAGTAGCAAAAAATTCAGACAAAGAATAAAAAGGATGAGCCAATAGGAAATTCTTCACATTCTTTTTGAACTTTGATGTGGTCTGATACCTGGCTGAACAAGGAAGTTTGTTAAACAATTTTAAGGACATGATTGTGAACTGATTTTGTGTCTTACTTATTCTAGCAAAAGGAATGTCAATCAGTTGCTTATTCCTTGTGTTGTATCTATGTACATCTGCTCTCACAGTTTTATGTTCTTGCTTAACACTAATTAAAGCTAACATTATGTACAGGTTATATACAGTTAATATCCTCTCACTTGCAAACAGTGGACGGCAGTGAGCCAAAAAATCCGCACTACACAAGATACGGATAGCCTTTTTTTGGAGCAAAAGAATTTTAAATACATTTACAGCTCCTCCCCACAAAGTGATTCCGTAACTGACAATGCTTTGAAAAAATGCAAAATAGCACATCTTAAGATACTCTGCTGGCACACAAGATTTTAAGCATCTTAAAAGGAAAATTACACGACTAAGCTTACTGCAAACATTATCTATGTGGTCAGCCCAAGTAAGCTTTCTATCTAATGTCAACCCTAACAGCTTGACTGATGCATAATTGTACTTGTCACCATTTCTTAGGCTAAAAACAATTGATTGTGTCTTACTCTCATTAAGCCAAAAATAATTAGAACTAAGCCAATCCAATGCAGATTTCTTTGCCAGATTCATGTCAGTTACCAAGGTGTCAAGGTCATTTCCAGGTACTATAATTGAAGTATCATCAGCATAGCACACTACGGGCATGTTTAAACTGTAATTTACATCATTAATCATAATGAGAAAAAGGAGAGGCCCTAGAGTCGAACCCTGTGGAACGCCACAGCTGACATTCCTCACCTGAGAGAGCTGACAATTGGCAGATACAAACTGCTCTCGGCCACTCAGATAGGACTTCAACAGCAAAAGATTTTGATTCCTTACACCGTAGTGCTCAAGCTTGGCCAACAGTACAATGTGGTCAACTGTATCGAAGGCCTTACTGAGGTCACACAGTGTTACCCCAGCAAGGCCACCGGACTCAAAAGCTTCATAAATACTTGAAACAAGATAATTTACAGCATGTATTGTGGACCTATTTGATCTAAAACCAAACTGAGTGGCCGCAAACAGGTTATTTACCTCACAATATTCATAAAGCTGAGAAGCAATCACAGATTCAAAAACTTTAGCTAGTATAGGTAAAACTGAAATGGGCCTATAGTTACTAGGCTGTAATTTACATCCCTTCTTAAAAACAGGCACAGTTTTTGCACATTTAAGCTCATTCGGGAAGACAGATTGCTGCAAACAACTATTCAAACATGATGTTAAAGGAACTACAATTAAATAAATAACAGACTTCAAAAAATTACAGGTCATACCATAAATTTCTTTACTTGAAGAATTTTTCATCTTTGACACGTGATCAAGGACATCTTCACAGGTTACTGGTTTCCATATCAGGCTACAAGTTGGTGAAGCAAGTTGGTCCAAGCAGTTCCGTAGCAGAGATCAGCGGAGTGCCTATATTTTCTCGTATTTCAGCCACTGAGTCCATCCAGTAGCTACCTAACTCATCAGGTGATATAGGGATTGAATTATCAGAAGATGGAGCAGAATTCTCCTTTATAATTTTCCAGGCAGCAAAACACTTGTTAGCAGCTGACTCAATGTAGTTAGCATTAGCCCTGAGCTTAGATTTTTGCAGTTCAGATCTGAAAAGTTTCTTGCAGCTTACATAAACTTGCCGGGTTGCATCACTTCGGTTATTTTTAAAGTTATCATAAGCCGCCAACTCAAAATTTTTCAGGGTAACCAGGTGATGATCCAATTGAAATTTCGGGAGTTTCATCTTCTTTTTAGAGGAGTTGACCGTTTTGGTGGGAAAACTGTCATAAAATAAGTCCACGAAGAGATTAAAGAAAACACTAAATTTTCTCTCTGCATTTTGGAGGTCATCGAAAAGGGACCAGTCAACATTTTCAAGGCGATAACAGAAATAATCAATTCCCTTTTGAGAGATAGGCCGTACAACAATAGGTCTTGACTCACTTACCGCAGCCACAGTGTTCTTATGAGCAGGCTCAAAAGTGAAACTAATAGAATCATGGTCTCCCAAGGGATAATATTTTACTTCTGTTTTGCATAGTTCATTTTTAATGTTTGTTGCAACATTGTCGAGGCAAGAATCTAGCCTTGTGGGTTTGTTATTAGTCAGATATAAGTCCAATGATTTTAATAAATTTATAAAATCATTTGTGCAAGAATCCTTAATTAAGATATTTATATTGTAATCACCACCAATGATTATGTCAGACTTTGGTTGTAATTTTCTCAAATAAAGAATAAGTTTTTCCAATGCTAAATAGAACTTATTTATATCACCACTGGGGGACCTGTATACGCCAACTATTAAAACATTACAGTGTTTAGCAAATAGGCAAGCAAACTCATGATCAAACTCTTTAAAAAATTTATCAACATTTACTGCATCACACCAGGTTGGAGGTTATTTAAATATTCACTTGACCATCGTCTCCAAAAATGCTGGTGTAGTTGTTCCACCAAATTCCACCTCTTCTTAATACTCATGGTTTCATTAGTGATGTCGTGATTAGGCACTGCTGTTAATGGACCATGCACTAAAAAATGTCCAGGAGTGATCACATTGAGATCTCGAGGATCACTCGACATTGGTGACAGTGGCCTGGAGTTGAGGCAGGCTTCAATTTGTGTTACAAGTGTTAACAGCTCTTCAAAGTTTAATTTTTGATCCCCTATAACTCGGTTCAAATGGCTTTTCATCACCTTTATAGCAGATTACCACAATCCACCAACATGTGGGGATGATGGGGGAATGAAGTGCCAGTGAATTTGTTGTTCCTGTGCAAATCTTTCAACGGAGGTTGAATTAAGAATTTCTCTCTGTAACTGGTTACTGGCACCTTTAAAATTCGTCGCATTATCCTAATAAATATGACTTGGCAATCCTCTTCTACTGACGAATCTTTTTAAGGCGCTTAGAAATGTGTCAGTTAGTAAGTCTGATACAAGTTCAATATGGACCGCTTTTGTTATCAAACAAACAAACATTGCTATGTAGCTTTTCACAAACACCTTAACACGTCCTCCCATTCTTTTAGTTGTGATTGGAACTGCAAAGTCAATACCAACGATGCTGAATGCTCTTCCAGCCGTCACTCGATGATGTGGTAAATTACCCATCATGTTGAAGATGGCTGAAGCTTTATATCGTAAACATGTAGGGCAGTTATGAAGGACCGATTTGATTTCGTTCTTGATATTTATAATCCAATGTCTTTGACGAATTACATTTTGCATCAGTTGAGCTCCTGCGTGTAAATGTCTGATATGTTCATAGCGTATCAACAGTCTTGTGAAGTCATGTTTTGCTGGTAATAACAACTGGTGTTTAGAATCAAAGGGAATAGTGGAATTTTGTAATCTTCCACCAACACGTAACAAACCTTCTTCATCTAAGAACGGAAACAATGATTTTAATTTGCTCTTGGGTTTTACCATACAGTGTTTTTTCAATGCCTTGATGTCCTTTGCAAAACATTCATTTTGAACAAGTTTGACGATTGTTTTTGTAGCCTTTGCAATCTCACATCCGTTCAAGGCACCAATTCTTCTTTGTTGAAGTGATTTTCTCGTGTTTTCAGCAAACCTCAATATGAATGCCATAATCGTCAGTATTTTGAAAAAGCTGGAAACATTCATAAGTCTTCTAAATAGTGTAGGGTTTTCTTCTGCGATCATGAATTGTGTGACTGCCTTCTTCGCTTCAGGAATATCATCCTTAACACTTGTATTCACATTACCCTTGGGCCAAGTGGCTTGATCCTGTTTTAGCCATTGTGGCCCATTCCACCAAAGTTCATGCTTCTGGAACTCTGATGCCGAACAGCCTCTAGAAGCTAAGTCAGCTGGATTCTCGGTTGAAGCCACGTGGCTCCAGTTGGACGGTGGAATTGTGTTTTGGATCTCCGCCACACGGTTTGCAACAAATGTTTTCCACTTACTTGGTAACTGTGCCAACCAGCATAAGACAATTGTGGAGTCAGTCCATGCGTAGCATTTACTCTTATCAATATTTAAGGCAAATGCAGTTTTACTCAAAAGCCTAGATACAAGTAATGCCCCACAAAGTTCCAATCTGGGAAGTGAAATTTGTTTAATTGGAGCAACTCTAGTTTTTGAACAAAGTAATTTAACTCCAATCTCATTACTAGTTGAAACAGACCGCACATAAACGCAAGCAGCGTATGCATTTTCTGATGCGTCACAAAACCCAATAAGCTCAATATCTTTACGCAAATAGTTGTGGCAAGTCACTTGTCTTGGTATACTTAATTTATTGATTGTAAACAATTCACTCTTTAGGTGGTTCCATTGTTCAGACAACTCTCTACTCACCGGTGTGTCCCAACCAAATCCAGTTAGCCATAACTGTTGCAACATAATTTTTGGAATTATTATCAAAGGGCTTATGAGTCCTAATGGGTCAAATATTCTAGAGATATCTTTCAAAATTTCTTGTTTGGTTATTTGGGTTGTGTTGTCAATCTCAAAATTAATGTCAATTTGGAAAATGTCTGTAGTTGGCTCCCAGACGACACATAGTGTCTTTATAGTTTGGTTCCCTTTAAGATCTAAGCTCACAGAGTGTGTTTCCCTATCCTTATTTGGAATACTGTCAAGCAAGGCAAGACTGTTAGAGCTCCATTTACGGAGTTTTAACCCTCCTGAATCCAGAAGCTGAGTGATTTCGCTCTGTAAATGGCAAGCAGATTCTACGTCATGCGCTCCTGTTAACAAGTCATCAACATAGAAATCTCTACTCGCTGCTGCACATGCTGACGGGAACCGTGCTGTCTCGGCCTCTGCTAACTGCTTTAAGCACCTAGTGGCCAGAAAAGGTGCACATGCTGTACCATACGTTACAGTGTTTAGTTGGTAGACTTTAATCGGATCACTAATCTTTTCCCTCCACAGAATTTGTTGAAATCTACGATCCTCATCACAAACCAATATCTGACGATACATTTTCTCACAGTCAGCAACCATCACAATTTCATGCAATCTAAATCTAGCTATAATAGAAAACAATTCTTGTTGTACTCTTGGACCTACCATAAGAGTGTCATTCAATGACACTCGTGTGCTTGTAGGACAAGAAGCATTAAATACAACTCTCAGTTTGGTTGTGGAGCTAGATTCTTTAATTACCTCGTGATGAGGCAGATAACACTCATTGATACCGGATTGTGATGGATTATCACTTAAGTTTCGCACATACTCCATGTGACCTAAGTTTACGTACTCATTTAGAAAGTTATGATACTGCTCTTTTCTCTCGTGTTTTAATAACAAACGATTTTCTACTCTTTTGAAACTACTAAGTGCTATTTGTTTTGACTCGCCTAACTCACTCAAACGATCATTGAAAGGTAATTTTACAATGAACCGCCCTGACTCATCTCGTCTGACATTGTCTATGAAGTGTTGTTCACAAAGTTGCTCCTCCTTATTAAGCACAGGATGATGATCAACTTCCTCGATCTCCCAGAATTGCTTAAGTTGGTTTTCAATAGAGAAATTACAATAAGACTCCACTCATTCATTCTTGTTCCCACATTTACCAGCTACAATTCAACCAAACACACTATTTTGAAGAGTTGGGGTATGGTCGTTACCAGTTATCTTACCTTCTGACAGTATTTCGAAGAACAATTCGGCTCCAATCAATATGTCGATCTCACTTGGTTTGAAGAACTCCGAGTCTGCCAGTATAAGTGTGGACATATTTTGAGACCATCCAGCATGGTTAACTCCTTCGCTTGGTAACCTATCAGTGATAGTGGGCAACACAATAGCTGAAAGATTAGTTACATAGTTGCATATTCTGGACTGTATTTTCAATGTTACTCTTTTTGATGATTTTGTTTTAAAATTCCCAATTCCATTAATAGTTATCATAGAATTAAAAGGAGATAAGTTGAGTTTGTTGACGCATGATTTTGTAACAGCGCCCGCACTCTAACTTTTTCACCTTTGTTGTTTTCAGCGAGAATTACGGCAGTTGAAAGTAAAACTTGTGATGTATTTGTTACCCGTGCCTCGGAATTACTTAAGTCCGTAGATTGTGACTCAGCCTCTGAAGACGTGTGATTACTCGACTTGGCCTTAAATTTTGACTTTTTGTCTGTTTCCTTACAAACCTCAATGTGTAATAAGGTGTGGTGGTTTTTATTACACGTCTTACAGTTAGAATTATAGCAATCAGTTGCAGAGTGATTGGGTTTTAAACAGTTAAAACACAATTTATGCCTTTTAACTTGCTCTATTCTACCATTTACACCCATCTGATTGAATTTACTACACTGATAAATTACATGATTTGAGGTTTCACACACAACACAAAAATGATTTACTGATGATTTACTTTTTGTGTGATTAGACACCCATCTACTCTGTTCACCGTGATTACGTTGACGACTAGATGGCTGGGGCTCATTAGCTAGATTTGAGGACCCTAACGCATTTATTCTTTGAATTAGAAACTCTTTAAATTGATCAAAGCTAGGACATTCAGGTGTTTTTAACGACATCTCCCAATGTCTTCTAGTTTCATTATCTAGCTTACTAGACACTGTGAGTAGTGTAAAAGTAAGGCTTTTAAAACAGTTCAAGGTCACCCGAGCGATGACGTCACCGATGACGTCATCGAGGTCAATGACCCCATCGATGACGTCATCGATTGCATCATCGATGACGTCATCACCAATGACGTCACTTCCTTGACGTCACACCCATGACGTCACAGAAATGACGTGCTGATGACGTCATCACCTCTTACGTCACCAAGATGACGTCATCGATGTCACAAAGGTCAAGGTCACGCTGAAACCTAAAATTTTTTGGCACTTTTGCTGTTTCTCGCACTACGCTCCGAGTTTCAGTCACAGTTACCATGACCTTGACAACTTGGAGCGAATTTGCGATGAGAAACAGCAAAAGTGCTGAGGAAACTTGAAGTTTGCAACGTGACTCTGCCTAAACCGTCATGTGACACCGCTCGGGTGACCTTGAACTGGCCCAAAAGCCTTACTTTAACCATTACTGCAACCGCGATGTGCACCCTACGACAGACACCGAGCGACTGACTGTCCGGCCCCGCGCACTCTAGGTATATGGGAAGTGGTGGGGGGAACTGCGAAGACCTCGGGAAACTCGAAAATGTCAAGCCAGGTAGCACCGTTTCGGTGCTACCTTAAATTTACATGTTAAAGTGTGATGACCTTTAGGTCGACTGTGAACCTGGGGCTTAGGATTGTGTTTAACAGCTTGACGTTTTCGCCAGAGTTCAAGTGTGGTGACCTTGAACTGGTTAAAATTAAAACTGCACAGCAGACTGCACAACACGGATGTGCACCCTACGACAGCTGCCGAGCGACTGACCTCCAGGCCCTGCGTACTCTAGATATATGGGGAAGTGGTGGGGGAAATTTCAAGGTCATTCAAACGGAGTTTTAAAAAAGTCAAAGAGTAGAAAGACTACTCTTGTGAGTCTATAGCGATTTCATTGATAGTGAGTGCTTCGGTATGCCAAGTTGATCTGTATTGACACGCTCCTAAATAATGTTTGCAAAAACCTGCAAAATGATTGTTGCACAATTTGCAGCCAGTTAGCTGTTTTAGTTTAAATTCAATGCAACGTTCAGGGCAACAAGTGTACTTATGCCCTCTCATTTGGTACACATGGAATGTCTTCAACTTCGGTTTTGGCTTCTTCCAAGACTTGCACTTACACATGCACTGACCAAAAGCTTCACATGTTCTACAAGCCAGGCCATCCACCACATCAATGTCATTTGGCCATGAAAAACATTTCTGTTCGCAACAGTAGTTGAGTTGACTTTCCATGTTGCTGCGGTGAAGGTGCGCAATGAAATGATGCTGTAGTCAGTGAGAGTGCACCTTAAATAAACTCAGTGGAGGGGGAAAGGTCAAGGTCATTCAAACAGAGTTTTAAAAAAGATGACTAGTCGTCCTCCTCGTCCGTCGTACTTGGAGAGCTGTCAGACGAAGAGCCCCGTGCAGGTGCTCTCCAGATGAAATGTATATCTATTTGAAAGCGCAGGCCGGGATCTTGTACCATCAACTCCTTCAATCTATTACATACCAATTCCACTTTGTACACATTGTTAATAATCAACACCCAAGGCTTTGGCTGAACATAACGTGTAGTTGAGTCAGCCTCGCAGACAGTTACATCTTCCGGTGATATTGGAGTGTATAAATGTGTAAAATCTCGTTGCTGAGGCTGGCTTGACGTTGAAGGTTCTGTGCCGACCCTGGTTGCATCAAAATTCAAATCCATTCTACATTCAAGAGGTCCAGGGTTCCCGTTGAATACATTGAGTAATTTTTGATACAAGACTTCCACTTCTGTCGCATCCTGTAAATGAACAGTCCACCGCAAGGGAAATGCTTCGTCCGTAGTGGAGTCAACTTGAGAAAGAGTTCCTTCCGCCATGGCAGCTAAGCAAGGAATGAGGTGAGCTGCAGTCAGTTGTAACATTATCGAAAAGTAGAGGGGGAAATTTTAAGGTCATTTAAAATTGGGTTTTAAAAAAGGAAGGAGTGGAGGGGAAAGTTCAAGGTCGTTCATCAGTAGTGGAGTCAGCTTGGCTGATGGTGTTGTCCGCCATGGTTGCTTGTCGAACAAGGAATGACGGGTGATGTGATACTCATGCAGGAACATGGTGAAGTGGTGGGGGAAGTTTCAAGGTCATCCAAACGGAGTTTTAAAAAAAGGAAAACCTACAAAGTAACATTGAAACTTTCCAACTGATGGTGGCGGGCGTTTTCTTCTGCAACCTTGCCGACACATGTGACTATACCATATAGTATGAAAAGTACAACCATAATAAGGCCAAACAATAAAAGATAGCCGTTGACTATCATGATATTTTCTGAGTGGATCTGCTTTCTTCTTATCTCCCTCTCTTGCATCCTCTTCTCTAACTCGTGGATGAAGTCGCAGCATGCGTGAGGACATCTTTCATCTGTTGGTAGGTTTGCCATTGTTGATGTTGTCGGTTTGGCTGTTGAAGATGGAATGAGGTTTCCAATCGTGATGTGCCATGTACACCAATAGTGAAGTGGTGGGGGTAGCAAAGCAGTGGAGGGGGAAGTTTCAAGGTCATTCAAATTGTGTTTTAAAAAAACCTATCTTGTTACTGAGCTAATATGTCAGTAACAAGATAGGTGTTTTTGCTCTTTTACTTCTTTAATATAATGAAAAAATAAACATATTCTACAATGGTTAGAACAAGAAATACAACTGCTAGTCAGCTGAAGTAATCCAAGTTGTCCGGCTCGGTCTTCATGGACGTCGGTGAGGAAGCTGTCGATGAGTGTCCAGGCTCTTCCTTTGGCTGCCGGGTGTTCCGTATATTGCAAGCGTAGACTTGCACATTTATACGGTTGCCTCTTGCCACCATTAGCTGCAACTCCTTGTACAAATCGTTCAGCTCCTGTTGTGTCTTGATAGTCACCTCCTCATAGCTGGCACAGCTTACGTTGAGAGACATCCTGATGTTGCTAGGTTGGCTGCTGGAGTAGAAATGAAGCCAAGGCACAGCGCTTGGAGGTATATGAAAAAGTGGTGGGGGTGTTTGCATTCAAACAGGTTTGACTTGTAGCGTGGTGGGGGTAACTGTGAAATGCAAAGGTCAAAGGTCAAGGTCACCCGCGAAGTTTAAAAAAAAAATGCAACATATCAATATGTGACAAACTTCACATATTGATATGTTGCATTTTTTTGTCTTTTGTATTTTTTTGTTTTTTATGGTTTATTTATTTATAAAACGTTACAATAACATATTTACAACAGTAAAACTTAAATCTAACACTGCTGCTTGTCGGCGATGTGGATGGTCAACTCGGTGGAATTGCTACCCGTGCAACCGTGGGAAACCAGGTAGAGACAGCCGGGTTGGATGGAGCGCAGATCCTCGTTCTGGAGGAGATGGACGAACCGTTTCGGCAGGTAGACTTGGAACTTGGGCTCATCCCCCGGAGTGAACGGTGCCTCGCTAAGACTGCAGCAGATGGCCTCTCCAATTGTAGTCTCCATCTTCTTCATGGCGTGGATAATGTAGTGCTTCTCGTCTTTAAGTTCGGAACACTTCTTGACGGGTAGTATGGTAGATTTGGAGTGAGCATTGAACTGCTCAACCAAAGTTTGCAGGAACTGGTGAGATGCCATGGTCGAGATATAGATCGTCTTCTTCGTATTCTTGCTGGGAGATGTTGTCGTCTCGGAATCTCGAGTAATACTCATGCCAGGTCCCGGTCTGCTCCTCACTTATATAACCCCCGTTACCCCCACCACTCCCCATTTCCCCACTTTGAAGGTAAGATGCGAGTTTATAGGCGTTTTTTAAAGCGCAATGTCTATCTTTTTCATGTTCTGGACTTTTAGTACAAATACAAACATTTTCCATCGTATACTTGTAATTTTTATCCAATTCCACATCATTAACCGGAACATGAGTAAATCCTTCGATCCATCTTTTCTTTTCCAGCCCCTTTGTGTAAATATTGGTAAACTTGTCTGAAAAGTGATGCATAATGTGATACAAGTCCGTGTAACTTGTAAAACCATCATACCAATCGATATGATGGAAGTGTTTTGAAATCCATCTGTTGGTAGTAGCGGCTTTACTGGTTAAAGATGAATAAGAACATGGTGGTTTAAATAAAAACGAATAAGGAACACTTGTATTGATGTCGAAAAACACAAGTTCGTTTATGATAAATCTATCATCATTACCCCGAAACGCTTGGAACTCAATTATACCAGGTTTGGACTTTACTTGTTCTTCTTCCTTGTCCATTGCGAAGATCACTCGTCTGCTCATGACGAAGTCCAAAGGTCAACTGATTTCCACACCAGTTAGGTAGGTACGACTTTTATACCCGGCCGTACAGTTGTTGGCGCGTTGGTGTATATTTAACGTGGGCACCGTCCCCGGTAGGCCTAACCCCACAAAGTGTTTGATATTGTTTTAAAAATTAACCATTGCTGTGTAGTTAATTGTCATTTAGGTTTCCATCTTTACATTTTCCTTGTTTTCATTTTCATCACTAACACTTGATTCTTCTCCTCCTTCTTCTTCCTCTTTTTCATGTTTTACTGATTTCTTATGTAGTTGAGCGTACTTTTCCAATTGTCTCCACATTTGTACTTCATGAGGAACCCTATTGAATATAGAAGTATCTACAGGTCCGTACAATATAGGTGCGTCCGGTTGTTTGTCCAAAGTGTCTTCCAGATAATCTTTAATAATTGAACTTGAAAACACCAGTTGTCTCAAGTATCTCGTTATTGGTTCAGTTGCACAAGTTAGAATAAAAAACTCTTCTCGATTAAGTTGAATCTTGTTATCATGTCTTGTTGTGTCTCTAAACCAACTGATGATCACCACGATGTTTAACAATATCGATTTCCACATTTGAATCCAAAAGGCCTACTCTTGTCTTTCTTCCAAACATGTTACTACTTAAATAGCATTCTAGCAGATGCAAGTGTTTCATAAACGATTCCCAAGCAGTGTCCGTAAACAAAATCATTTTGGGTCCATGAGTTAAAATTACAGTAGGGGAATAATCTGTAGATTTCATAACACCGATTAAAACACTTTTGTCTAAACTGGAAGAGATTGGGTAAAATATTCGCAAGAATACCTCACTTAATATGTTAGGAGAAATATTATCTTCAATATCCCTTTTCCTCTTGTGTGCATTCTTTCTTCTTTTACCTTTTTCCTCAACATTATTACTGGCGTGGAGTTGTCCGCAAGCGTTGTGTTCATCTCCCTCCGGTTGACCTTGAAGATCTAAAAAGTCGGATATCTCCTTCTCAATATCTACTACATTTTCTTGTGTACCACTAGGAGAAGCCATATTGAATAAGATGCTACCCATACAACAACAGGCAACAAACTGATAAGGAGCGAGCTGAACGCTCTGCTTTTATACTCGCGGAATGCATTGGAATGTAGGAAAACCGGTCTTTTACAATACATTTTTAACAATTCCAGTTAAAGGTGTGTATGTTACGATTTTATCATGTAGAATTAAACAGTATGCAGTTGTATTAGCCGATATAGGCGCGTTGAATTCCATTTCTATTTTTATATCTACACTTGATGATTTTACCGATTCATTTTGTTTAGAACAATCGATTACAACTATAGGGTAACCATCTAAGTATTTTTCTGGTGATAGTAAAGGTGCATTCGTTTTACCATAATATGAACTTTGGAATCTTGCATACATATCGTACAATATGCTGTACTTTTTATTAGCGAATGACACATTTAAATTATCGTATGGAAAAAATTGTGAATTTAAATAAACTTTAATATTTTTCAAGTTGCAATGATCAAATTGGCCTGCATGTTTGGTGATGGTGTCTCTTCTGCCTGTTTGTAAACCAAATATAATATACCTGGCTCGTTCCACATAATTAGATGTTTTAACTGTCCAAGTGTGTCGATCCGTAGTTGGCAAGCTGGGATGTTCATGAAATTCCCAACTTCTAAAAGGAATTACAATATCACGATCAGCCTTTAACTTTCTTAATAGTAGCATTCTATGCTCGTCAGCTAATTTTACATGTGGAACTCTCCATACAATTTTGTCTAATGTTAATTTCCATTCTAAAGTTGCATCTGTTGTACCGTCTGGAGCTTTAATAATATCTTTATCGTTTGAAGATCTCAACAAAACTAATTCTTGTTTAACGTTTAATATTATTTTCCTATAATCTTCAGCAAAACCAAGCAACAAACGTAACGGAATATGAAAATCAAAATTTCCATTTGTATCTGGAGTGATTGTGTCTTTTGCAGGTAAAACCCATCCTGCAGGTTGTATTAAATTGGTTTCATTAGGTGATATAGATGTTAATCCCTTTAAAGTTGTTGCAATACCTACTTTTTTAGTAGAATCAACTGTTACACCTGATATTTCATATCTAATTTCATCAAACAGGAAAGCCATGGGATTATTTATAAATGGAACTGTTGTACCAGTCCTTTTTAGTAACTTTTCCTTCAATATACAAGTAACTTTCACATGGTAGTGTGTAAATGTCTTGATTTTGTATGGGAATACGAATTTCATCGTTATTGTTTAATTTTGATGAAGTGTAAGGGTTGTGGGTGTGATACTCTTTTTCCCATAGGGTTTCGTCGAATGTTGGACCCTGAGCTATATCCAGTATATCCATTATCGGTTACTTTTAATCCAATTCTCTCTAAGAAACGAATGTTCTCGCGTGTTAACTCCTCCACAGCTGAAGAGCTACTAATGCGGATTCCTGTAGGTTGTTCGCTTTTAAATGTTAAACCCATGATTTTGTATTAAAGTGTTGATTTTAAATGTAATCTAACCGTAATAGGCTCTTCTCGGAAATCTATCAAGTTACCGTCTTGATCCAATACGTTCAACACGATGTCTGAAATGAAAGTGGTGTTCAAAGGTAGATATACCAGGTTTTGCGGCTTTTCAACAATTTTAAATCCAGGTGGTACACTGGGGTAAAAAGTATGTATTATATGAGTATTTGCTCCATCTCTGTAAGCTCCTTGTATAATATTACAAGTTATGTCTATACTATTGACTTTTAATATTGTTACAGTTTGTTTACCGGAATGTGTTTTATTTGGTTCTAAAATCGCTCCATCTTTGGGAAATCCTAATAAATCACCAATTGAGTCTGACTTACTGAAATCTATATAATATTTTGAAGTAAGGTCAGCTTTCATTGTATTGTTATTACCTTTTAGCGTTATATTGTCTTTTCCCATTTTATTTTGCAAAAATTCATTAATATGATCAATTTCATAAGAACCTGTGGGTAGAGTGCAAACTTCCAAGTCTGTAAACTTCCCACTGGCATCTTTTCCTTTATAATAATGCAATAAGTTATTTTTACCTTCCGTAACATTGGGAATAGAGTTGTAAGTTGTAAAATCCAACAGTGCTGCCTCCCAAAATCTTCCTTTTTGCAAGCGTAACGCTGGAAAAAGGATACTTCGTAAAGTGGACGATTTTCCTGTTAATGATACCGTATAGGAAGACATCTCAATAGTGACTGATACTTTTAGCTAGGAATTCCAAACATAAATGGCCGCATATTGAAGTATTATCAGGTTGTTCTCTTTTATAGTTGTAATATATGTTTTTAGCAGATTTAAAGTAATGTTCAAGTTCTTTAGGTGGTGGCAAATTTCCAAAACTATCAAAATAATATACATTACTATTTAGTTTCTTATAACACACCCAATGGGTGCCGGACCCTTCAGTATTATCCAAATTTACGATTCCAGTCTCATTTTTCCATATTTTCTTTGGTAAACTGTCTTTCATAAATACTCCGCGGAAAAATGGTATTTTTAAACAGGAAATATATTTAAATAATTCAACATTAGTCAACGCTTTATGTGGTATAACCAATTGATTTCTTTTATTTAATATGCACGATACGGTCTTAGGTATAGACCAGCCCCGTTTTTTACCATTGACCATATTGTCGGTTTTTTATTATTTTTCCTCGGAGAACGTCTTTTTAGTCTAATATTACCACCATGTTTTCTCTTGGTTGATCCTTTTTTATTCTTACCCCTCCTTTTTCCACCTCCTACCGCTGTTTTAGCCTTCATACCTGCTGTTACCGCTAAAGCTGCTGCTTTTTCCGCAATACTAGCGTCACTAGACTTTACTCGTTGCCAAGCTATATTCGCTAGCTTTTTATCAGCGATTGACCTATTTTTTGAATCGGTAAACGTGGAATATGCGATATCGTGTTCTTTACAAGCCTGATCTAACTTATTTATGCCTGGATCACCTCTTTCCAGTCGTTTTTTCAATTTAGTTCCTGGTCCGCAATACTGATAACCTCCCGGTATGTGAAATTCGTATGGTAAAGCGTCTATTGCTCTGTTTACGATAGATCCTACTGGAATACGATTTAAAGCTTTACTTAACAGAGAAACCGCTGTGGACGTGATACCGCCTCCTTTCCGTATAGTGTCTCGATATGGACTGGTGTAATGAAACGCCATGATTGTCTTTTATATTTGAAAAGCGTAACCCATGTGTTACCTCTATGACAGGTTGCACATAAATGATGTAATATATGGTGTTATTTAGTTAAATATCAAAAGTACCCCAATCTGATGATCTAAACTTTTGTGTGTTATGATTAAAAAAAATATTTATAAAGAATTTCTTGTTTAATCCATGTATTTCTCATTTTTTCGTCAATAGGTTTATGTTGTCCTGCTACAATATAATTATGCATATCAAATAATAAATTACCTATTACTTTAACAAGAAAATTAACAGTTACAGCGTTATTGGCATAATCAGGGTCTGCAACATTTGTTAATCGTTTGTTATCACAATTCCACCATTTTTTTCCAGTTGGCTCTAATTGTATTATCTGTTCATAAGTAACAGCATCACCAGGCTTTTCACCAATACCTAAATTTGTCAATAACTTTCCTTTACCATCCCAAACATAATTGTTTTCTTCAAGTAAAGTAAACTTTTTATTTCCTTGTACAAATACATCTCCTTGACGTGTTACTACTTGGTTTTGTTTCACAAAACCGGAGGTTTCTTGTTTTAAAGTTTCCTTCATTTGACCCACCGTTGCACCATCTGATGGTGCAAAACCATCTTTTACATTCGCTAAACAATTACCAAGACAGTCAATAACTCCTACATCACGTGTAATACAATGATCTTTGATGTATTTTAAATTTACAGCATCATTTTCATTTTTTGGATAACCTATATCGTTAATAACAAATTTATAAAAAGAAAACCCATCTTTTGTCTTTTCAGGTATTATAGAATGTAAATAGCGTCTATTTATGCTGTCTTTTTCATCTACAGGGTCTGCTACGTTGGATATACGCCGATTTTCAGCATTATACGTTTTTCCATTAAATTTTAACGTATTCTTTAATTCCGATGATAAATAACCTCTGTTTATTGCATCAGCGTTTTGATTTGGCTTACCAATGTTGGAAATTCTATGATTACCTGCGTTATATGTGTTTTTATCTAATTTCAGTGTTGGTACTATCTCTTTTTTTAATACTTTTAAATTTATTGCATCATTTTCATCTGTGGGATCATTAATGTTTTTTAACCGTTTATTACTAATATCATAATCTCCATCAGGTGTTTGTGGTAATCCAACACCTCTTTTTAAAGTATTAAAGTAATATAATCCATCTGATGAATACCGTCCGAACTTGTCAACACTCATGGTGCAACTGAATAACATTCTAGAGTGTAACCCATTTTTATAATATTAGTCCCGATTTCTAACCCATATCAGTTTTTATACAAATTCTTAGTCTTCATCAGTTACATTTGCATCATTCCCGGGACATTTAAAATATTTTAAATCTGCACTAATTAATGATCTGTCTGCTTCATTTCTAAATACATGATTTTTATGAATAAATTCCTCACCAGACAATTTTCTAAATCCGCTAAATGAATTTGGATCTGCAATTAATATATTTTGATAATCATTTACATCCATTAATTTAAATCTTTTGGTATTATAAATAAACTCTTGATTTGCACTATCATATTGTAATGTTTGTCCTACAGTTGCAGCATCCTTTGGATCTGTTCCTTGTGCCAAATTACCTATTTTCTTATTTTTCGCATTGAAAGTACTACCTCCTGGTTTGTCTAATATTAAAGATTGTTTTACTACAACACAATCGTAATCATCGATACCTGGAAATATGTTAATTATTCTTCTATTTGTACCCAACCAACTTCTATGATAATTGTTTGGATTAGTATGTAAAACTTGTGATAAAATCGGAACATCATGAGCATCTGTAGCTAATTGCGCATTTGATAATTTCATGTCTTTGCAATCCCAAACATTATTTTTTTGTTCAAGTAAAATAAACTTTTCATTTCCTTGTACAAACACATCACCCGACCGTGATACTACTTGATCCTGTTTTACAAATCCAGATGTTTCTTGCTTTAAAGTTTCCTTCATTTGACCCACTGTTGCACCATCTGATGGTGCCGAACCATCTTTAACATTCGCTAAACAATTACCTAGACAATCAATAACTCCTACATCACGTGTAATACAATGATCTTTTATATATTTTAAATTTACAGCATCATTTTCATTTTTCGGATAACCTATATCGTTAATAACAAATTTATAAAAAGAAAAACCATCTTTTGTCTTTTCAGGTATTAATGAATGTAAATAGCGTCTATTTACGCTGTCTTTTGCATCTTTAGGGTCATCTACGTTGGATATACGTTTATTTTCAGCAGTATACGTTTTTCCATTGAATTTTAACGTATTTTTTAATTCTGATGATAAATAACCTTTGTTTATTGCATCAGCGTTTTGATTTGGCTTACCAACATTGACAATTCTATGATTACCTGCGTCATATGTGTTTTTCTGTAGTCTTAATGTTGGTGATATCTTTTCTTTTAATACTTTTAAATTTATTGCATCGTTTTCATCTGTGGGATCTTTTATGTTTTTTAACCTTTTATTAGTTATATCATAATCCCCATCAGGTGTTTGTGGTAAACCAGCTCCTCTTTTTAAATTATTTGCGTAATATAACCCATCCGAGGAGTAACGTCCGAACTTGTCGACACTCATGGTGCAACTGAATAGTAATCTAGTGAGTAACGCATTTTTTATGAGATTACCCCACGGTTTCGGAGTTCATCCACTAAAGCCACCCATTCGTTTTCCAATCCAGTATGACCCGCTTCTTTAGCTTCATGTATTAGTTTCATTCTATCCACCAATTTATTGATATTATTGTAATAAATCACATTTGTGTTATATAGTTTCTTCATTAAACCTGTACCTGTAACAGATTTGTTTCTTTTTCTTGGTTCTAGAGCACTTATATCCAAAGTGGATGACACAAACCTTCGTTTTACAGGTTTTCTTGGCATTATCGGCATTGGTTGTCTTCTCGTTGTTGGTATTAACTTGGATACAAATACTCTATATTTTAAAGACCTAGATCTAAAAACTGGTTGGTCAGCTAAATATTTTCTCCTGTATGCATTGGTGTGTTCCAAAATCTGTTTATATGCTTCCATGTCTTCTTCTTTAACTAACAATTCTAAAGGCTTTTTTTCAAATAATAATTCAAATAATCCTCTTGTGCCCTTATATCTTTGATTACCAACAATAATATTATCATCTTCATCAATGTTTACCGGGCTATTACCAACCATTAAACCTTCTTCTGTTAATCTTACTCCATAACTATGGTAGTTTTTATTAGGATTTATTCCAGCTAACATTTTTATCATGTATTTCCTTCCTAAAGGTCCTTTGTTATGAATGTTTTCACCCAACAAGCTTATGTTTGACGGACCTTCCCTTTCTTCTTCTTCTTTTTCCTCTTCACTAGCAGTTGATACATCTTCATGTCCTCTTTTAGCTTTTACTTCATATAATTCTCTTATACCACTATAGTCTGGTGATTCTAGCTCTCTTTCAGGTTCTCCGCCGGTAAAACCACTATATGTAGAGGATTCCAGGTCTTCATCACTAAAATCTTCTGATTTTACATTTTCTCTTTCAAACTTTGTAATAGGTGCAATTGCATCTCCTTCCAAAACGGGTTTAGCAAATTTTTTGTTTAATTGTTTCAAGGGTTCAGTAATAGGTTTAAAAGTAGATTCAAGAAATTTCTCCCTTTCGCTAATACCTAATTTTAATGCTCTGTTTTTATCTCGAATAGAATCACTAAGTGATTTTATTTCCTTTATTAACTTTTATTGGTTAACCATGTTTGTAGCAAGACGTGTTGTACAACAATGAATGTTTTACATCATGATCAGTGTATTAGTATAAATTTATCAAATCCTATCCTGTATCGACCATTGTTTAGCGGTTGTTCCTTCATAATTGTTAAAAACCCATATTTTTCAGCCCAAGCCTTTCCACACAACTCTTTAAATCGTTCAAATGGCATATCCGCACTTACATGGTCATAATATATGTGTTTTAGGTTGGTTTCATCCTGTTTAAATACAATTAACATGTTTGCATTGTCTCTAATGAGCTGTTTCGGTATTTTGCTGTAAGTTTGACCAATATAAATGCTATCTATGTTGTTATGTCGACCCATGGCGAAGTAATTTCTTATTGTATTTTGATTTTCACAAGATACGTCGTCAAATATGAATACTGAGAATGGTTTAGCCTCTTGCGGTTGCATGACACTCTCGCTCGCGTTGAATTTAAAATATTTAACTTCAGGCACATTATTGAGTATTTGTTCCAATAACTGATATTTTGGTTGTTGTAGTGACTTTGAAAATACATATAAATTATTAAAACGTAATCCTTTAGGGTTTGTAATCAAATTGAATACTACATTTGTTTTTCCACAATTGGAAGGACCGGTAACCAGACAACGCACCGTGTTTGGTAACAAAACACCGTGTTTCCCAGTATTGAATTGAGAACCATCCACTGTGAGTTCATCTATATTATTAATAGTAAAATTGTCTTTTTGCGGTATTATCTCCATCCTTTGTAATGGTTCAACCCAAAATGATGCTCTATCATTATATTAGATCCTTTTTAGGTATCCAAGAATCTTCCGTTTTATTAAATCCTAACCATCGTACTTTAACCTTATCCTTTTTTCGTTGCAACACCTTTTCAACTAAATATACATCACCTACTGTTGATTTTAACATTTCATGTCCATAAAACCCTCCTTCAAGCAATTGTCCTTTATTATCTTTTAAAATGTAAGTTTCTGGTACTGTAGGTTGCACCTTAAATACGGTAAATACCTCATTTGTCCAGTTCGGAAGATATCTTTTACTGAATACACCTTTGTATTTGCTTATTCGCACTTTATCGCCAACATTAAACCTTTTAGGCTTTAGTTTTTCAACTTTTGGTTTAGTATTCATTTTTATACGTTTTAATACAAGTTTTTCATTTTTATTAGTCACCTGGCTTGGTTTCATACCGATAGTTCTATGAAACTTGTTATTGTAATCGCTTATAAGTTTTGGTAACACATCAATCCATACGTGTGATCCTCTGTTGGAAAACATCTTATACATCGCACCTTTTAAAGTTCTGTTAAATCTTTCAATTATTGATGCTTTTACCTCTGAATTGGTTGAGTAATGGTTAATGTTGTGTTTTTTCATTAAATTTGCAAATTCCTTATTAAAATATTCTTTTCCATCATCAGTTTGTAAATGTTTTATAGTATGTTTGTCTCTTTGTATAGCTGTTTCCATTGCTTTTGTAACACTTTTACCGCTTTTATCTTTTAGTGGTAAAGCATCTGCCATTTTTGAAAAACAATTAATAATAGTCAATATGTATTTAAATCCTCTATTTTGTTTACTATAAGGAATCATTTCGATTAAATCCGCTTGATATAAATCATTTATTCCTTTTATCACTGTATTTCTTCGTGGAAACTTTCTTCTTGCAGGTTTATGAAGTTCGTTGACAATTTCTTGCTTCAAGTTCTTCATATTGCAGGTTTGAATGTTTCATGTATCATATGTATAATCACAATGAATGTTGTCTTGAATATTCACATCATTTATATAGGTCAAGGTCATCCAAACTTGTGTAAAAAAATGGGGAACACGGCGTTTGACTTGCCGTGTTCCCCATTTTTTTACGGAAGGAGAAAGGAATAAGGTCGAAGTTGTAGAAGGACGAAGAATAGGTTACTAGTTGATAGGGTTTAAAGAGTAGTGGCCGAAAGGAAGAGTATGGATTTTATCCGGCATAATATGCCTTTTATCATCTTGAGCTGATAGTGCTCTTTTAACTTCAGTGACACTGTAGACCTCATGTTTAAAGCTTCTGATAGTGTTGAACGTTGCAGACATTGTAGAATCTTCAAACAAGCAGGTCTTGTAATGGTCAAATGTCACAGGTTTCTTTAAGTATGATGTTTTGACTCCTTTAGCTTTCTTCACTGTCGGTATGTCATTTTCCATATACATCTTGAAGGAATATAATTTGGACATCAGCGCAACTATTTCCTCCAAAGGCATTCCATTTGCTTCATCTTTAAATTTTCCAATTACTTTTTTATTCTTTTCATTATAATTTGGATGGTTCTTTGGATAGTCAGAGAAGTCAAAGTCGTCTTTGTATGGGAAACTCCTTAGATCTTCATACATGTCCAAAGTCTTTAACCAGTAGATGAACGCGTCGGTATCCATGTATGCAACTCCAATGTTGTCTCTTCCGTAGTGTTTAACCATTTTGTTGTAATGGAAATCATACATCAGAGTTTTACTTATATCCAAAATCGACATTCCAATGTATAACGGACGATCCATCACTATTGTTGTTTTCTTCATACTAACGGCGACTAGATCTTCGTTTATAATCATGGATGTTCCAAAATTTGGTTTTTGCACTAATTTTTCCAATTTCCTAGGATCACTTACTAATTTTACAATCTTGTGTTTTCTTTTGTTTTCTAAGGTCTTCCCAAAGATGGCGTTGTTCATCAATTTATAAAAGTCCTTTTCAAATGCTGATGTTGCTGCTGCTCTTCTTGTAGTGTTGGAATCAATATATGGTTTCAACCAACAAGACTGGGTGAATTCAATTGCTCTATGAATTCTTACTAAACGTAGACCCAATTCAAGAGCTTGTTGAACTACCCAGTAGTGAGCCACATACCGATCTTTATTCTCCAAAGTCATCATCAATTTTGGCCATCTTCCTGTTGGTGAAACTTCAGTCTTGGCTAAGAGAGGCAAGTCGTAGTGATGATCATGAAGGTGCTCTGGATATTCAAAATCACAGTCCAAAATATAGCCTTTTGAACCATTCTTTGGAATCTGTGAGATGTCACCGATGGTGGCTGGGTCGATCCATTTGAAGTCAGCGTAGGGAAGCGGATTTGACATTGCCCAACCATAAAGGTTGTTTGCGTCAAAGTAGCCAAGGTAGACCGATGGTTGTCTCTCGTCGAAGCCTGGGATGTACTTGTTGTTAGCTTTCACATGACGTGTTACAGCTTGTGTCAAACCGCCTCGTACACCAGATTCTATCATGAGCACCATATCAATATCTGTTAGAAGTTCCAATCGACAGTTGGTTGACTTTAGCATAGCTTGCCATGCTAATCCTGGAGATGTGTACGAGTGTAGAGGGTCCAGTCCATAGGCGGAGAAGCAGGTGTTTCGAAATTCTTCCATCACATCGCACAGCAGAGTTACATCCAATTTTATGTAAAAGTCAGAATATTCCCCTAAGGTTTGAATGTTTAGTTGGTTCCAAACATTACAAGCATGATTGTAGTCTTCAACGGTGATTGCACTTTCATTTAACTTGCTATTGAAGGCTTCAATCGGTGGCAGACTGGTTTCTTCAAATTTTTCTACAGAAGTTATGTAATCATAGGGGAACACTCCTTTACGCATTACTAAGTCCAATTTATCTTCAGGTACAATTTTGCTGGTTTCTTTTAGGTCTTCTCTTCTTAGATTCTCAGACAATTTACTCAAACTAGATGACATAAATCTATAAGAGTCTACGAAGCGAAGTTTAATTTTACCTACTGTTTTTGAGAAACTGATGTACTTCTCCAATGTTTCAGCTAATACTTCAATTTTTCCATCATCTCGTCCTAACTCTGGGATAATGAAGTGAGAGTCATAGCCGCTAAGATTGTGTAACACGACAGGGATAAAGTTTGGCAGTTTGTAATTTATATTGCATGAATTACAAGCAGCTCCTCTGTATAACCCTGTCAGGTGATCGTGATCTCTTACTTTTTGATTTTCTTCACTGAAGCTCTTCTTGCATAAATAACATCTTGTTGCCGAATTGCATTCTTATTGTTGATTTTGGTTCAAAGGTTCCATAGGTACAACATTACCGTATAAGCGTTGCGCCTTTTCAGCAATGTCGTACAACTGGTCTACAAAATACTTAGCGGCTTCTTCACCACGGTAGAGTATTGGAGTGGATGTTAAGCCATAGTCTTGCAATTGTTCTTCAGGTAAAGTAGATTTCACCAATAAGCAAAAACTGTTAGGTTGATGCAATTGATATTTGGTTCTTCTAGTTACTTCACCATCCGGAAGTTCCTGTGGCACTAACGTGGATTCAAAGTCAGCGTAGATAACTAGTGGAATCCGGTATTGGTGAACTGTTTTATTGAACTGGACAAATGCTCTAGATGGTGGTGGCAGACTAATCTTCACTTCATAGTTGTCATTACAAAGACGTTGGTGTTCTGACAACCACTCTGATCCTCCACGTCTCAAGTCTTTATTTGTGAAACAAAAGCATCTCTTACACACTGTTACTCTAATTTTATTTTTAGTCACTTGTCGTCCAACCAAAGTTTCAAAGTTCTTGATGTAAACATAATGTGATATTTCACCTTTGGTCAATAGCAGTAAATCCGTATGATTTTGACGTTCAGTCTTTGTAACTCGTAACGGGTATACGTTATTTGATTCGTCTAAACCAAACACATTAACTGAAACTCCTGGGTTTTTTCTTTCAAATTTAGCAACATCATTAAGACTAACAGGATACGACATACCTTGGAAGTTATAGCGGTGTTGAACAGCTTCGTATGCTATGCTAGGTCTACAGGCATTAGGTTCCACATATTTTGCTAACATTGCATACCGGAAACATTCATTATCCTCATTTTTCACATTGATACATGATCTTGTATCTCGGATCACCTTTGGTAGAGGGATAAAGCTGCTTCCTCTCATACCATATCCATGCTTGTGAACCCTCACATCCATACCTTCAATTGATGATAGCGTCCAGCCGGATCCTCTTCCTTCATGTTCTTGAAGTTTCACTAGCAGTTCAACCAAACATTCTTCTAAAATTTCGTTGATATCAGATGTGGTTGTAAGGGTTCGGTTTTTAGCAATGAATGCTCTCGGTGAGTTTTCACCATCGGTATTAGTAAACATAGCCTCCAACACCAATCCAAATTTAATAAAGTTCAATCTTGCCAATTCTTCCATCAATGTTTTTACAACTAGATTTTTAGCTTGGGTTATAAAGTTTTCCAATTCCAATTGCACATTATTAATTTTGAAATGAGTTACAACTGGTCCTGGCAAGGCTGTGGTGCGCAGTTGTCTTATATCTTCCACTTCTTCTGTATCCTCTTCTTCCATATCCTCTTCTTCCATATCCACTTCTTGGGTACGCAGTTGTTTTAAATCTTCCACTTTTTCTTTCATTTCCTCTTGAATAAATCCTCCAGCTGTAGATGGTCCAGCTCCGGCGAATTGAATAACACTTGGTCTTCTTCTTTGCATTAACTGTAAATAGCTAGCCCAGTCCTCCTTCTGCTTCTGGGGTTTTTCCAAAAACCGATCAATCGCATCCAAGTCTTCTTCACTTACTACAATCTCTTCTTTTCTGTCCTCTTCACGATGCAATTCTCGGTGTAACTGTAGATAGCTATCACAGTCGTCCATCTGCTTCAGGTAGTTTTCCAATAACCGATCAAACGCATCCAAGTCTTCTTCACTTACAACAATCTCTTCTTTTCTGTTCTCTTCATGATGCAATTCTCGGTGTAAAACAAAGATATCTTCATCTTGGAAAAACTCACCACAAATATCGCAAAGAGCCATTTATTTACAGTTTGGCTTTGAGTGTGCACTCGGTGAATGTCCACGCAATAATGAGCAGCGCGCTCAACCGGGTCCCTTTATACCCGAGGTTGAAGGGTGGGGGAAGGTGACGTCATATACATCCAGTTTATCAATCATGTAGTAGATTTGGCTTTTAAACACCCATTTTCAATTTATTCTTCAACAGGTTTGATAAACCAATGATCTTTGGTCTAAATCCACTACTTTGTACAAATTTTTTTTTTTGTTTGGGCACTTCTCGTCCGGAGCAAAAAAACTTTTTGGTCAAGGTCAAAATTTTTTTCTCAAAAAAAGTTCGGGGGGGGTGGGGGAGGGGGTGGGGGAGGGGGTGGGGGAGGGGGTGGGGGAGGGGGGGGGGGCTCGCACTTTTTGTCGGGGGGGGGGTTAATTAAAGAAATAAACCCTTATAGGCGTTCTTATGTTGCCATCGCTATAGTCTCCGAAAAGATACAACTATGGGGAACTCCAGACTTGTGTGTTTGTAATACCTACCAGTTAAAATCCAAAGAGAAACTTATAATATTTGGTTCAAGGTCACGCGAAACTTTTAAAAAAATAAGCCCCACACCCCCCTATGGGGGTGTGGGGCACTTGGGTTGTCATCGCTGTAGCCTCCGAAGAGACCCAACTATGACAACAGGCAACATCCAATGTCGTCTAACCTTCACCACGCAAGACTTAAGCATTTACTGCATTGCTAACAAATAACTTTTCCAATAGCTAACAAAAGGTCATTTACATAATTTTGAAAGAGGTTGAGGACAGCCCTAGTGGCTTATGTCCCCGGTCCGAGTGCAGAGGCCATCGGCTCATTACCCCCGTATAAGCGTCAAACGGACCAACTCCAATTTCTCAGCCGCATTGAAGCATGCATGAGTGGAGCCTAACAATTAATTATAAAAAGTGGTTTTACACGGGGGCCTACTCCCGTTCCCTATCTTTAATATTTAATATTTAAGTTCAGCAATGCAGTAAATTTATATAAGTTCTTACTAGGTCAAGGTCATACGAACATTAAAAAATTTCGGCCCCCGTACATCCATGGCGAACCACGAATGTTCGGGGGCCTTGGGGACAAAAAAACACAAATAGCTAACAAAGTTTCATTTACATAATTTTGAGTTTCCGGAAGGGAAACTAACTGAGGACACCCTAGTGGCTTACGTCCTCGGTCCGAGTGCAGAGGCCATCGGCTCATTACCCCCATATAGGCGTACAAACGGACCAACTCCTATTTCTCAGCCGCATTGAAGCATGCATGAGAGTTCTCAGCCGCATTGAAGCATGCATGAGAGGAGCCTAACAATTATACAAAAGTAACTTTACACGGGGGGCCTACTCCCGTTCCCTGTCTTTACGATTTACTTTGAGCATTGCAAAAGCTCAAGGGGGAAATGCTACAACAAGCGTATACACTTTAGAAAAATATAACACACTTACAACACACAATTGAGCTCAACGTAGTTAATGCTGGAACAAGCACATACACATTAAACACATATGACAAACAAGACACAAAGGATAAAAGACACACACACAGGAGACATAGGGTACAAGTAAAACACTCTAATATAGAACAATTCGCAATACCCAAACGCAAGCGCAATATCTTACAACTAATACAAGTCTTAAAGTTAGAGTAGACTTCGCTAAACACTGAAGGCGCCATTCAATGTTTAGTGATGCCTATGGCGGTCCGTCCCGATCGTTCACGTTCAACGCGCGGGAGCGGACTGCGAGCCGGCTCTGGCTGGGCCCCCTTATATCCCCACCGGGGCTGCCACGCGGGGGGTGGGGGTGGGGGTGGGGGGGGGGGTGGGGGTGGGGGTGGGGGGGTGGGGGGGGGCTCGCACTTTTTGTCGGGGGGGGGGGCTCGCACTTTTTGTCGGGGGGGGGGGGCTCGCACTTTTTGTCGGGGGGGGGGGGGGCTCGCACTTTTTGTCGGGGGGGGGGGTCAGGTAAGTTAAGTGGGTCAAGGTCACCCACAACACTTGTACTCTAAGTGTTGGCTATACCCCCACCACAACTGGGTCCCTAGGCTGCACAACACCGCTTCGCCAGTATGTCTCCGGCTTCCATGCGGTGCGTCTCGCTGTTCTCTAGCTCTCTATATGTAAGTAATTTTACAAGTTCTGAATGTAGGTCACTACACTTTAACTCTGGGACGATATCGACTTGTAGTATTTCAGTGTTTTTGACTCAAGGTCATCACACTTTAACTCTAGCACATCGGTTATCGTACCAGAGGTGCTCAATAACCTAACTTGTAATGTTTAGGGTGGCGTTTGCACGCCACGTGGTATCGCCATAAGTGTCCAGTCCAAGTTTTAAGTTAAATTAATTTTACTGTAATCTTTTCCATTTCTGCTGAAATGTTTCTTCTAGTGCCAACTCGGGCCAAGAGAACAGTGTGTTTACTGTAGGACAGCTCATGGTAAAGTAATGCGATACTCCAGCGTACCACCTCACCTTCCCCCACCACTGTGACCTTCCCCCATTCCTGCTGTTTCCCCCACCTCTTTTCCCTTGACTCATGCGCTACAAGCAGTCTCTCAGTATTGTGCGGACTTTTGTGAGGGGAAGCCATGTCGCAAGACGCTTTAGGTAGGAAACTTAGCCGTGTTAAGGCTTTATTAGTTGCTCACTGTCCACCACTCAAAGTCAAAAGGGTTTCAACTTTAGCTAAGTGGCGCAAACTGTTGCGCGGACACCCTAAGTTTTATACCAAACAGACTAATGTAAGTTTTACTGATGAAGATTTGTTTAGAATATTGGATGAAATGACTTTTCCTTGCAAAATTCAGTTAGTTACTCCCATTCCTGACAGTTTAGAGTCTTAGTCTCTTAAGCCAATATACCTAGAGTGCGCGGGGCCGGACAGTCAGTCGCTCGGTGTCTGTCGTAGGGTGCACATCGCGGTTGCAGTAATGGTTAAAGTAAGGCTTTTGGAACAGTTCAAGGTCACCCGAGCGGTGTCACATGACGGTTTAGGCAGAGTCACGTTGCAAACTTCAAGTTTCCTCAGCACTTTTGCTGTTTCTCATCGCAAATTCGCTCCAAGTTGTCAAGGTCATGGTAACTGTGACTGAAACTCGGAGTGTAGTGCGAGAAACAGCAAAAGTGCCAAAAAATTTTAGGTTTCAGCGTGACCTTGACCTTTGTGACATCGATGACGTCATCTTGGTGACGTAAGGGGTGATGACGTCATCAGCACGTCATTTCTGTGACGTCATGGGTGTGACGTCAAGGAAGTGACGTCATTGGTGATGACGTCATCGATGATGCAATCGATGACGTCATCGATGGGGTCATTGACCTCGATGACGTCATCGATGACGTCATCGCTCAGGTGACCTTGAACTGTTTTAAAAGCCTTACTTTTACACTACTACTGTGTAAACTAGAATACTGTCCCATGCGTCAACCCTTTCACCTAAGGATTTTAAAGCTCGAATATGGTTTTCAGTTTCATCAACTAGTTTCCTAATACCCTAAACAGATTCAATATGCAGTGGTGCCTGATCAAATACCCCTGACAGGTGTGAATTAATGATTAGTCGCTTGTTATCATATCTCAATTTAAGAATTTCCCAAGCCTCAGAATAATTTTGATCAGTAGAAGGTAATGATTGTAGAAGTTTTTGCGCATCCCCTTTCAAACATGACCTTAGATAGTAAAACTTTTGAATATTAGGTAATGATTCATTATCATGGATAATAGACTTGAATAACTCATTAAATGCAGGCCAATCCTCAATATTGCCACTAAAAGATGGCAATTCCAATTTGAGTAGCTTAACTTGAGGATTAGAATTAGTGCCACAAGTTGGTGGATGTGACTGACCTACATTTGCTTGAAGGGAATTTGTCCTATCTGCATCTAATAATCTAAGACATTTAGCTGTAACTTCATAATAATTTTCAAAATTCCCTAACATTTCATCTGAAGCTTGTTCCTCAGATAAAGAACATAGTTCTTCATGAATTTGTAGAAACCTGTCATAAAGCGACCCAAGTTTCTCTTGCCTCACCTGGATGTTAGTCTTATCTGTATCATTACTTACATTGTCAATGAAGTTTTTTATTCTAGTAAAACATGATTTTACTGTTTTCCTCTGTTTTATTAGTAAAGTAATTCTCTCCTCTTGGTTCATAACTCATCCGGCTTCGTTTAGTACCAATAAATAAGATAGCTCAATTCAGTTTTAAAGAACTCAGTGTATTTTACTCAAACTCTAAGATCAACAAGAACAATAATAAACAAATAATACATATGATTTGAAATAACATCTGTTGCATAGTAAATTTGTGAAATAAAGCAAAAAGAAAGAATTATAAGTCTTGACAATAACTGATAATACTCCAGATCAATTCGGGAATTTTAGCTCAAGTCCTATCAAGAATTACCGCTCCGTAGTCCACTGTTGTTACCAATAATAAGCCTACAATTCCATTAAAGTAACATCTTCTATATGTATCAATATCATGTATATATTGTATAAAATTAAAACCCATTATCAATAAAGTTCATAAAAAACTTTAAAGTAACTAACCACTAGCACTAATCAGTGTTTACTTTAACACTATGTTTATTTGTAAAGGTCAAAATGGATATGAACCTAATAAAAAGCTCAACTTATTTATTATAATGTTTCCTAGAAAAGGCCAATTTCGACCAAAATAAAATACTACAGAAAAACTTTTATATCTTATACTCTAAAACAAGCTCTATTTGTACGGGCAAACTTTTTTTTCGCTCCAAGGATTTTAGATTTTTTGATTGAATAAGGGGGTTTTTACCACCAGAAATCGATTGGAGCTGGTCCCATAGCTGAGAAAAATCCGGTTTTCGCGCTAGAGCACTTCAAAGATTCCATGTTATCCTTATGTAGATTTTATCAATTGAACAAAAATCAGGTGATAACTGTAGATATAAGCCAATGTGTTACATCTTTAACCTGTAGTTTAAGAAAATTATAACAAAGTGCAACACACGTCGGCTTAACGAGTGAGCGAAGCGAACGAGTTCGTCTTTAAAATGAAAGAGGGCGAGTGAGAGGAGCGAACGAGCTTTGTGTGAGAACGAAAGTACAGTATTAACATTACCGAGCTTAAGCTCTGTCCTCCTGGTACTACATATCGAGAATTAATAGTCATTAAAATTATTGTTAGTAATCTGAGTCGTGTTTTATGGTGAATTTAGCCGTCTTAATTTGTAGTGATACAGTGGCGTTAATATGGAGTGTATCAGGCAGGAGAGCAAGACTATGTCGGTTACCGCAGCCTGTGATGTGGTTACTACACGAGCACAATAGACAAGGCTGTTGTGTAGTGGGTGAAACCTGCGATTACGTTTATTTCACCCAGCACACTGTAGGAGGTTTTCGCTGAAATATTTTTATTTAAAGATAATTACTGCGAGCCACAAAATATATTCGTAATTATACGGTGATAGGCATTGACACTGATGGGTTATTGATATTTTACTATGGAAGACAATGATTACGATTTTCATAATACTATTTGTTGATTCGATTAATAATTGTTAAAACGTAGTCAATTTTAAAAATGTTGTGTTACACACAGTTATTTGAATGTAGACCGTGTATATTACTGAACGTGCATGGCACACGGGAATTTTAGTGATTGTAAAGGCTGAACTGATTATTAGTTTGAATCGTCTGAAATTACATCCAGTAAGGGATAACATGAGTTTTACTGTAGCATGATCGGGTTTATCAATATCTACCGTAAAGAATTGTGTAATCTTGAGCCAATTAGTTAAAAAAAATTTATACCTCAAACTTCTGTCCTTTCTGATTGGTTAGCAGTAGTGGGGAATGGCTACAGTTGGGCCAGTTCAAGGTCATTGGTTGGAAGAGGCAGGTGTGGGGTTGGAAGTGTGGGGTGACAGTGATGGATGGGTTTGGGAAGTGGGTCAAGGTCATTTGGAGGGGGTTTTAAAAAAGTGGGAGCCTCAGGGGCTCGGTGGGAATGGGGAGGGGTGGGGCGGCGCCAGGCCGCGGGAGGTTTTAGTTTATTTTTAAAATTAAATCAAAGTCGTGTTCTTGTGCAGAGAGGTGTTGGAGTGTCGTCCACTGGTGAGGGAGTGGTAGACGCCGAAGGTGGTGGCGAAGAGAAGGTAGACGCACAACATGCACAGTACGCATTTGAACAGTTGCAGCAGGCGAACCATCCCTTGTTGATTTTCCGTTTCTAATTGCAGTCTGTTGATCTCTAGTTTGAGTCTGTCCTCTTCCAATTGTGTTTTAAGTGAAAAATCATTCATCATGTTTGTGTGCTTGTTTTAATTTCTGTTGGTGAAACGGGAGCGGTGTTGACGGTCGGAAAGTTGGCGATGAAATGAGAAACGAAGATGAGGACAGGGCATATTTACTGGAAAGTGGTGGGGTGTTAAGAAAAACAGTTGTGTGTCCGATCAAACGTCATCGTCAGCTGTTGGTGTATGTTTGGATGATGCAGGAGTGAGTTCTAGCAAACCATCTTCATCTTCACTCTTAACTCTATCGCATGTTGGACAACCGTAAGCAGGTTCCAAATTCATAGTGATGCAGTGGAATTTGTCTATAATATCTTCTAAAGTTTCCATTATATCTTTTAAATCATGTCTTGTTCTAATTACAAAAGTAGATTTCATTAGTGCTAGCGGATCGTTGTTCATCGTACGGGAGTCGGGAAACAAATGGCGAGCGTCAGTCAGCGGCTCGCTTATATGCGGGCAAGGGCGGTGGAGGGGGAAGTGGAGGGGTGGTGGCGTGGTGGGGGAAGTGGAGGGGTGGTAGCGTGGTGGGGGAAGGGTGATATACCCCCATGCGAACCGTTGGCCAGCGCATTTCGCAGCGAAACGCCGCTCGGGTAGGTAGTAGGAGGTGTACTAAGATAAGCATTCGTTGTATTTTTAAGTTAGGAATACTAATAATGTTTGTAAATTAAATATTAAATTTATATTTAACCAGAGCTTGCATTTCTTGTTCCTCGTCGTTTAATTCAACAATTTTAACACCATTAGTTGTCTGTTCCTCTTCCTCTGCACTTTGCGACGATGAAGACATGGAGGTGGCAGAAGATGATGATGAGGATGAAAATATTTTGGTAGGATTGACGTATTGCACTGTGATGTTGATCCATCTTAAAGGATAGGTGTCAATAAGTGTAAGTAAGTTTTGGAATAGGGTTTCCATCTCTTCTCTGTCGGTAATTAAATGTTGAAAGGAAATGAATTTATCATCCATGTTGTTGTCAGTGCGAGTAATGAAATAAGAATGAGAAGCGTATTGAATGATCCGTAGAATATATGTTGTAAAAATAAGTGGTGGGGGTAATCTCAAGGTCAATCAAATGGAGTTTTAAAAAAGGGCTGCAGTCAGTGACTACAGCTATACATCTGAAGCTTCAACAGGATCAGTAGACCAATCTGATCTGTACTTGCACGCACTTATGATACATGTACAAAAGTCGTCTTTATAATATGCATTGCACTCTCGACAATTGACAAGTTTTTCCGGATGAAATTTGATACACCTCTGGGGACAGCAAGTGTGGAAGTATCGTGATTTATAAATCTTGATGGTTCGCAATTCCGGTGGTGGTAGTTGCTTTGTCTTGCATTTGCAGTAACAGGATCCAAAGAATTCACACTTTGTACAAGCTAATCCGTCTACCATCCATCTTCCTAAATCGGTGCATTTTTGTTCACAACAGTAGCGCGGTGCGTCCTCGTTTTTCTTCTCTTCCATGTTGGCGCTTCTAAGTGTTGGCAAGAAATGAAGTTGTATAGTGTAGGATAGCGTGTTTTATAGACTAGGAAAAGTGGTGGGGGTAATCTCAAGGTCATCCAAATGGAGTTTTAAAAAAGATCATCTTACAAGTGTAAGATGTATTTATTTAAGATACTGAGTTTTGATCTTCTTTTTCTTTCTTTACATCTTGTTTGTATTTTTCTTTTTCTTCTTTAGCCATGGCGATGAAATCTTCAGTGGAGAGTGGATGTACTTCAGGAAATTTTAGAATTAATTTTGGTTGGAACCCCTCTTTAGTCAATACTTGAAGATCGGACGTCATTTGTTCTACACTTTGATAGTCTTTTCCGTAGATTTTTCCATTAAATTCAATCATCATTCTGTACAACATGGTATTAGTAGTTGTTTTCGCTGCGTCAGTTGGAGAGCAAATGATGATTCTGTTAGGTTACACGGTCCTTTTATAGATGCTACAGCGACCACTTGATATTATTTAACATTAGTAATATTTCTGGAACTTAACATTACTTTGAGTAGATGGTGTTGTAGTTGAAGGTTGTGTGGAAACGAATACTTCTTCGTTGCAGAACTTCTGTTTAGGAAACATCCTCATGTTGTTAGAGTAAACATCAATATTTAAACGATAACCACCGGCAAGTAACACTCGCAGTTCATTAGTAAAATCGTCGAGTTCTTCAAAAGTTGTAATGGTGGTGGTATCATATGATGCACACTTAACCTTAAGAGACATGTTGTTATTCCTAATAACTGGAGAGCCAACAGAGATGTGTACAGCACGAAAGGTAGTCGTAGACTGATGAGATCCTCAAGAAAAATACGGCCTTTATATACCCTCGAAACTAGGTCAAGGTCATCCAAACGTGTTTTTAAAAAAAAGCAACATATCGATAGTGCAGAAACACTATCGATATGTTGCCTTTTCTTATTTTTTTTCATTTTTATTTTTTATTTATTTAAAATCAGTTACACACATGTACAACAATATATATAAACTACAGACTAGTTGCTAGTAGGCATAACATGAAGTGTAAGTTCAGTAGAGTTGGTTCCGCTAGGACCGTGAGATGCCAAATAGAGTGCGCCGGGGTGAATCAGTCGTAAATCTTCATTCTGCAGCAGTTGAACGAAGCGTTTGGGAAGAAATACTTGAAATTTCGGTTCATCACCAGGTGTGTAGGGTGCTTCACTCAATGTGCAATTGATGGCGTCTCCAATTGATGTTTCCATCTTCTTAATAGTGTGAATAATGTAATGTTTTTCTTCCTTCAATTCTGAACATTTCTTTGTCGGTAGTATTGTAGATTTAGAATGTTTGTTGAATTGATCAACAAGTGACTGTAGAAAAGTTTGCGATGCCATTATTTTCTTCTTACTATTGTTCGTCTTCTTCTTCTTGTGTTTGAGCGTCAGAGGTGTTGACTCCTCGGAGGTTAGAGTAATACTCATGCATTGTCATAGTGCCGCTCTCGCTTTTATACCCATTGCTTCCCCCACCACTTTGCTGGAGATAGACATTCAAACGATATGCGTTCTTTAAAGCACATTGAGACTGCTGATGTTTAAAGTTTTTAGATGCAATACAGATGTTAGCAAAGTAGCAATAAAAATCTTTCTCCATTTGCACATTTATCACTTCATGGTTTGTATATGCTTGTATCCAATTTGCTTTTTCCAATCCTCTTGTAAAAATAGTTTTGAACTCTTTGCAGAAATGATTCATAATGTGTGGCATCATATTGTAGGTTATAAAACCTTCATCCCATGTTAGATTATGAAAATGTTTCATCAACCATTTGTTTGTTACTTTAGCTTTGGTTGTTAATCTGTTGAACGGCAAAGGAGGCATGAATAAAAAATGATAAACAAAAGATGTTATCAAATCTAGTACCACTAACTCTTTGATTATAAAATTTCCATCATTACCACGGAATGCCTGAAACTCTATGATACCTCGCTTTACTTCCATTATTTCCGTCTTCTTAGAGAATGAAACTCGTTTATCCATGATGACGTTCAGTAGACAACTGGTATGTCAATGCGGATTGACAGCCTTTTATACTCCAACATTCTTCTTATTTACAATATTATTTGTCTGTTTTAATTTGTTGTTGATTGTTGATTGTTGAAACGTGATTCGTTTTCCTTGTTTTCTTGATTTTTTTCTTCATCTAAATTAAAGTTGGTTTGATTGCGGTGTAACTGTCTCCACATCTCTACTTCATGCGGGATCCTATTGAAGATTGAAGTATCTACTGGACCGTATAGGATTGGAACATATGGTTGTCTATCCAATGCATCAGTTAAATAATCTTTGATAATTGTACTTGAGAATATTAGCTGTTTTAAATATCTTGTTATAGGACCAGTAGCACAAGTTAAAGCGTAAAACTCTTCTTTTGTCAAATGTATTTTTATATTATATTTAGTTAAATCTCTAAATCGAACTAGTTGTTGACCACGTTGTTTAACAATATCGATTTCAATATTTGATTCGAACAAACCTAGTTTTGTTTTTCTTCCAAACGTATTGTTACTCAAATAGCATTCCAAAAGATGTATATGTTTCATAAAAGATTCCCAAGAAGATTCAGTGAAGGTTAACATTTTAGATCCGTGATTCAAAATAACAGTTGGAGAGTAATCCAATGATTTCATTACTCCAGCAGACACAGTCTTTGTCATACAAGAAGAAATAGGATAAAATATTCTAAGAAATACCTCCATTAAGATGTTGGTAGAAATGTTATCTTCAATTTTCCTTTTTTTCGTTTCTTTTTCAACTTCCTCTTCGTCTGTCTTCTTATGTTTAAACTTGAGGAACTCTTCCATTTCCTGTTCAACTTGTCTTTCTATATCCAAACTATTGTCAGCCATAAGAGGTGTAGTTTCTTCATTAGCACTTGATGTAGCAGAACTCATCTTGCGGACGATGTTACCCATACGACAATCAAAGATGAAATGAATTTCCAGCTCTTCTTTCTCGCTTTTATACTCGCAGATGACCTAGATATTGTTGATCTTTTGTAAAAACCTTACAAATCGTGCAGATGTTGTATTAATCTTTTTTAAAGTACATTCTTCACAATTCCTGTCAGCGGTGTGTAAGTAACTATTTTGTCATGTAGAATTAAACAGTATGCTGAAGTTCCATCTGGTATTTTATCTTCAAATTCCATTTCAATTTTTATATCTACACTTGAAGATTTCACAGATTCATTTTGTTTTGAACAATCGATTACAACAATTGGAGCTTTTGAATAAAATTGTTCTGGTGATAGTAGTGGTGTATTTGTCTTACCATAATATGACGATTGAAATCTTGCATACATGTCATATAGAATGGAATAACGTTTCTTGTCAAATGAAACATTTAAACTGTCATATGGAAAGAACTGAGAGTTTAGAAAAACTTTGCAATTCTTTATCTTGCAATGGTCAAATTGACCAGCGTGCGCAGTTATAACATCTTTTCGTTTAGTCTGAAAACCGACTATTATGTACCTTGCTCGTTCTAAATAAGTAGAGGTTTTAACAGTCCATGTTTGTCTTTCTGTTTGAGGCAATATGGGGTATTCATGAAATTCCCAACTTCTAAATGGTATTACAATATCACGGTCAGATTTTAATTTTTTCAATAATAATACTCGATGTTCATCCGCCAATCTGACATGTGGTACTCTCCATACAACTTTATCCAATTGAAGTTGCCATTCCAAATCGGCATCTTTTGTTCCACTTGGCGCTTGTATTACATCCTTATTTGTTGAAGATCTGAGCATTACCAGTTCTTGCTTTACATTTATTATTATTCTCTTGTAATCTTCTGCGAATCCCAAAAGCAATCGTAAAGGCACATTAAAATCAAAGTAACCTTTTGAATTAGGAGTAATAGTGTCTTTTTAAGGAGTCACCCATCCAGCCGAGATTAAAGAATTCTTTTCATGGGGTGTTATTGAAGTCAATCCTTTCAAAGTTGTTGATATACCAACTTTTTTTGTTGAATCAACTGTTACTCCAGATATCTCATATCTAATTTCATGAAACAGATATGCCATAGGGTTATTTATAAAAGGAACAGTTGAACCAGATTTTCCATCCGATGTTGTTACTCTTCCTTCGATATATAAATAACTTTCACATGGTAATGTGTAGATATCTTGTTGTTGAATAGGAATCCTTATTTCATCATTATTATTTAATTTTGATGAAGTGTAAGGGTTGTGAGTGTGATATTCCTTCTCCCATAGGGTTTCGTCGAATGTCGGTCCTTGCGCTATATCCAGTATATCCATGGTTGGCAAGTTTTAGTCCGATCTTCTGTAGGAAGCGTATGTTGTCCGGTGTTAACTCGTCGAATGTTGAGGAGCTACTGAGCTCCCGACTCTTCCGTTGTGGTTTAAATGATAATCCCATGTTGACTTTATGTTGCTGCTCTGATATGTAACCGTATAGTTATTGTTTCTCCTCTAAAGTCAACACTAATGCCGTCTTGATCCAATATGTTCAGCACGATGTCTGAAATGAAACTGGTGTTTAACGGTAGGTATATCAGGTTTTGTGGCTTCTCAACTATTTTAAAACCAGGAGCTACTGTGGGGTAGAATGTATGTAATATGTGTTGATTTACTCCATCTCTATATGATCCGTGTATAATATTACACGTTACATCAATACTGTTCACCTTTAATATTGTTACCGTTGTATCGCCAGTATAATCATTTCCAGGGGCTAAAATTCCTTTCTTCTTTGAAAATCCGAGCAAATTGCCGATTGAGTGGTCTAAGCTAAAATCTATATAATACTTTGAAGTTATTTCTGCTTTTAATGTATTATTATTACCTTTTAGCGAATTTCCCATAGGGAATAAGCTATTACCGTAGGTCTCATGGTAAGACCTAAGCCCGGGACCATGTTACTTTATTGTTTTTAGGTGCTCAGAGAACAAAAATAATAGTCACTAAAATTTTTATATATATATATATATGTATATATGTATATATGTATATATATATATATGTATGTGTCCCTAGACACGATAACTCTCATAAAAACGGTCCGATCGACACCAAATTTGGTAGAGATGTGTAATCCTACGTTTATTCGGATGAGTTCGTAAACCAGACATATCGACCTACCGGAAGGGGTAGTTTTGGGGGGTTTTGTACCCCAAAAATGGGTTTTTTGCATTTTTCATGTGTAATTTTTAGAAATTTTAAATTTTTATTGTTACCATTGGATTTAGCTCAAAAAAACACACAATTTAGTATTTTGAAGCTTTGCTCTATCTTCATTGGTTACCGAGATATTAAAGTCTAAAGACAGTACATTGTCTTTGAGGGGCTCCAATGTTAATCTTATGGAGAATAAGGATGTGTTATTATTTCACTTATTAACCAATGTTTTTGGATGAAACTTGGTATTTAGCTTCATTTAGTTGAGATTTAACCATTTATGTAAAAAAATCTTCTTTTTTGTACTTATAATGGCAGCAAACCTGCATACTCTTTTCCCATGTTAATCATATGGAGAATAGGCAAACTCTTTTAATTATGGACAGATATTGATGAAACTTAGTATATAGCTTCATATGGTCCAAATAAATTTTTTTTTATGCTTAAAATCTACTTTTAGTGTTCCCCATGGCAGCATGCCTGCATACTCTTTCCTTATATGTATCATCAGGAGAATAGACAATATTTCCCTATTTATGAGCACGTAATGAAATTTTGGTTACAAGTTCTTTTGGTCAAAATTAATATTACTAATTTGGAAATTCGCTGAGTACGCAGGTCTGCTGCGACGGGGGGTATTATAGAAATATTTTCTTCTCCAAGTTTCTTTTGTAATACTTGGTTTATATCGTCTATTTCATATGCTCCTGTAGATAATGAAATTATTTTTAATTGTGAATAATTTCCTTTTTCATCTTTACTCTCATAATAATGTAGTAAATTATTTTTTCCTTCTGTAACATTGGGAATTGAGTTGTATGTAGTCAAATCCAATAATGCTGCTTCCCATAGTTTGTCCGTAGATAAATGTAACGCTGGGAAAAGTGTACTTTTCAATGTTGACGAATTTCCGCTCAGCGACACTGTATACGATGACATCTTAAAGCTGACTGACGCTCTTCGCTAGGAACTCTAAACATAAATGTCCGCATATTTCTGTATTGCTAGGTTGCTCTCTTTTGTAGATGTAGAATATATTCTTGGAGTCCCGAAAATAATGTTGAAGTTCTTTTGGCGGCGGTAAATTTCCAAAACTATCAAAGTAGTAAACATTTTCTCCAAGTTTTTTATAACATACCCAATGAGTACCCGGTCCATAATTAGAGTCTAAGTTTACTATTCCAGTTTCATTTTTCCACACTCTATTTGGTAATGTATCTTTCATAAAAACTCCTCTGAAGAATGGTATTCTTAAACATTTCACATATTTTGACAATTGATAGTTTGTTAATGCTTCATTTGGAATTATCAATTTATTCTTCTCATTTAATACACACGGTACGGTCTTAAGTAAAGACCCGATCCGTTTTTTACCATTGACCATATGGATGTTTTCTTGACTTTCCTTTTAGGGTTAGTGCGACGTCTTCTTTTGATGTTCCCGCCTCTTTTTGCAGCTTCTTTTTTACTAGGTTTTCTCCCGCGTCGTCTTCCACCACCAAACTTAGCTTTCGTCTTCATGGCTGTTGTCACTGCCCAAGCTGCTGCTTTTTCCGCAATACTGGCGTCACTTGATTTAACCCTTTGCCAAGCTTTTTCCGCTAGCGCTCTATCCGCTATTGATCTATTTGTTGAATCTGCAAACTTGGAATACGCTATATCGTGTTCTTTGCAAGCTTGATCTAATTTATTAATTCCAGGATCTCCTCTTGCCAAACGTTTTGCCAACTTAGTTCCGGGTCCACAATATTGATAGCCTCCGGGCAGATGAAATTCGTATGGTAAAGCGTCTATTGCTCGATTTAGAACAGCACCAACAGGAATCCGTCTTAGCAGGGATAACGCAGCTGATGTTATACCACGTCCTTTCTTGCCGCTGTCTTGACGATGACTGAGAGGTGCGGTCTTCATTATGTTGTCTTATATAACCAGCGTGTTTACTCCACGAGCTGCTTTTCATAAATGAATAACTCGTGCACAATGTTTTATATTTAAATATTTAATTATTCAAATTAATTATATACTGATTTATGATTCTATTTTTAATCCAAGCTTCTCGTTCATCGGGTTGAATCACCACATGACTCGTTGTACTAGCTATATGATTGTGGGTATCGATAAGTAAGTTTCCCACTATTCTTATTAAACAATCTAAAGTTACAGCATCTTTCGGATGTTGAGGATCGTGTAACTGCATAATACGTTTATCATTACACGTGTAAGCGGTCGAATCACTTTTTGACGTTGTTATGACTTGTCCAATAGTAGCAGCATCATTTAAATCTTCTCCTGGTGAAACATTAATTATTTTCTTCATTTTAGCATCAAATTTGGTTCCATTGCGTTCATTCCAAGTTATTGTTTGTTTCACTGTAACACAATCATTTTCTTCATAACCAGGTATAATATTTTTTATTCTTCTATTATGACCTTCATATGTACCTAATAAAGGACCACCCGCAATTAATGTTTGTGCCATTAAAGGTACATCCGAACTTTTTTCACCAAATCTTCCATTTGTTATTCTTTTACCTCCCGCATCCCATTTATCATTACTTCCTTGCATTAAATCAAACTTTTCATTTCCATGTATAAATGTATCTCCTCGCTTTAGCACGGCATCTTCATGTTTTACAAAATTCGATGTTCCCCTTTTTAATTCTTTAGATAATTGTTCCATAGTAACAGCGTCTTTTGGTTGAGAACCGAACTTTACATTTGACAACACTTTCCCATGACAATCGATTTCATCACCATCTTGTAAAATACAGTTGTCCTTGATGTATTTCAGGTTTACAGCATCCCCGTCTTCCTTTGGGTATCCAATGTCATTTATTATAAATTTATAAAAAGAAAATCCGCGTTGAGTCTTTTCCGGTATAATAGAATGTAAATATTCTTTATTAACTGAATCTTTATCATTTTTTGGATTTGCCACGTTGGTTATTCTATGATTCCCAGCATCATATGTCTGTCCATCTTTTAAATTATTACCCCATTGTAATTTTAAAGTATTTAAAAGTTCAGATGATAAATACTCTTTAGTAATTGCATCAGAACTGTCAGTTGGTTTACCAACATTAATTATTCTATGTGATTTAACATCATAAGTATTCTTGTTTAATTTCAATGATGTTGAAGTTGCTTCTTTTACTGTTTTTAAATTTGCTCCATCTGTATCTTCTTCTGGGTCTTTAACAAATTTTAGACGTTTGTTACTCATATCATAGTCACCTTCAGGTGTTTGCGGCAATCCACTTCTTTTTCTGTTTTCTCCTCCTTGTACTCCTACCCCGGAGTACCGTCCGAACTTGTCAACGCTCATGATTGAACTGATCCACTGTATGCTCACTGCTCTCTTATATATCCGTGATGATTTATACAATTATTCCACGATTTCGAAGTTCGTCAACTAAAGCCACCCACTCATTATTTAAACCTGTATGCCCAGCTTCCATGGCTTCATGTAATAGTCTCATTCTATCAACCAATTTGTTTATATCATTATAGTAAATCACATTTGTATTATATAGGTTTTTCATTAAACCTTTACCAGATGTCGAAGTTTCTCCTTTTTTCTTTTTACCATATTCATCAATAAGTGATAAGTCCATAAGTGATAATGACTTCCTCTTAAGCGGTTTCTTCACAGCAGGTGCAGTTCGTAATGTTGGTAGTTTTTTCAGGGGAAACAATCTTTTTATTACAACTGTATATTTAGTTGCGCGTGTTCTATTTATCATTGAATCTTTGGAGTAATTCTTCTTATGAGCATTAGTATTTTGCAAAATTTCTTTAAAAGTATTTAAATCTTGAAGCGTATATCTTATAGGTATATTTTTGAAAATCAGTTCAAATAATCCTTTTGTTCCTTTATATTTATGCTCACCAATAACAATATCATCATCTTCAGTCAAATGTACTTTTGAATCTCCTATTTTTAATTCATTTCCATCAATTCTCGCACCATATACATGTGACTTGTGTAATTTTGGGTTATTTTTTATTTCATGTAACATCTTCATGATATACTTTCTTCCAAGAGGTCCTTGTTGCAATATATCACTACTTAATTTTGTTCGATTTGGAATTGATTGTTCTGCTTCAGGTATATGTTGTTCTTGTTCTTCTTCTTTTTCAACATTTATTTCTGGTTCTTCTTGTCTTGTTTCTTCTTCTTCTTTTTGAGAAACTTCACTATCACTTGTGTAAGAATCATCATCATCTTCTTCCTTTTTCAAACTCTTTACTTCAAATTTAGAAACAGGTAGCAAAACATCTCCTTCATAATGAGGTTTACCAATGGTTTCTGTTAACTGTTTTAAAGGTTCTGTAATAGGCTTAAATGTAGTCTCCAGGAATTCTTCTCTTTCATTCAAACCCATTCTTAATGCTCGATTTTTAAGTCTAATCGAGTTACTCAGTGATTTTATTTCTTTTAATAGTTTTTCTTGGTTCACCATGTTTACGCTGCGAAGACCAATCTATTACTAAACGTATCATCAATCGTTCAATCGATTAATACAAATTTATCCAACCCTATACGATATCTTCCATTTTTTATAGCTTCTTCTTTCATAATAACAAGAAATCCATATTTTTCAGCCCATGCTTTGCCACACATTTCTTTAAATTTATCAAATGACATGTCTGCATTTACATGATCATTATATATGTGCTTTAAATTTGTTTCATCTTGCTTGAAGATAATAAGTAGATTTGCATTATCTCTTATTAGTTGTTTTGGAATTTTACTGTAAGTTTGACCAATATAAATGCTATCAATATTGTAATGTCTTCCCATGGCAAAATAACTTCTAATAGTGTCGTGATTTTCACAACATACATCATCAAATATAAATATAGAAAATGGTTTAGCCTCGTTTGGCTCCATTATAGTTTCACTAGCATTAAACTTGTAAAAATTAACTTCAGGCACACTTGCAAGTACCTTATCCAATAATTGGTATTTGGGTTGTTGCAAAGATTTGGAAAAGATGTAAATGTTGTTAAAACGTAATCCTTTAGGATTTGTTATTAAGTTAAAAACCACATTCGTCTTTCCACAATTTGACGGTCCAGTTATTAAACATCTTATTGTGTTTGGCAGTAGTTCACCATGTTTTCCATGATTTAACTTGTCGTTGTCAACTGTTAATTCATCAATATTATTAATAAAAAATCGATCCTTTTGTTGCACAATCTCCATCTTGTGTAAAGGTTAAACACATAATGAGTTCATAAATTGTTACACCAAGTCTTTTGTAGGGATCCAAGAGTCTTCACTTTTATTAAATCCCAACCAACGTACTTTAACCTTATCCTTTTTTCTTTGTAAAATTTTTTCAACAAGATATACATCGCCAACTGATGATTTTAACAGCTCGTGTCCGTAGAATCCACCTTCAAGTAATTCACCCTTGTTGTCTTTTAAGATGTAAGTTTCAGGTATTGTCGGTTGCACTTTATAGACTGTAAACACTTCATTAGTCCAGTTTGGCAGATACCTTTTACTAAATACTCCTTTATACTTACTTATACGAACTTTATCATCAACTTTAAATGTTTTAGGCTGCATTTTTTCACGTTTAGGAGTTGTATTATTCCTAATACGTTTTAATACCATCTTAGCATTACCGCTATTTACTTGGTTAGGCTTCATACCAATGGTTCGATGATACTTGTTGTTATATTCTTTTATAAGTTGCGGTAAGATATCATACCAAACATATGATCCTCGTTTGGAAAATGTTTTATACATTGCTCCTTTTAATGTTCTATTGAATCTTTCTATTATTGAAGCTTTAACTTCAGAATTTGTAGAATAATGATTTATTTTATACTTCTTCATTAAAGCTGCAAAGTCTTTGTTAAAATACTCTTTCCCATCATCAGTTTGTAGATGTTTGATGTTGAATTTATTTTTTTGTATAGCCGTTTCCATAGCTTTTGTAACACTTTTACCAGTCTTGTCCTTTAGCGGTAAGTCATCAGCCACTTTAGTAAAACAGTCTATAATCGCTAAAATGTATTTGAATCCTTTATTCAACTTACTATGTGGTATCATTTCAATGAGATCGGCTTGGAAAAGATCATTCATTCCTTTTATAACTGTACTTCTTCTAGGAAATTTTCTTCTTGCTGGCTTATGAAGTTCATTTACAATTTTATTTTTTAAGTCTTCCATCTTCAGTTGTGTCTTCCACATCGCTTGTAAAGATACTGATCTCTAGAATGGTTTATCCTCTTTTATAGACGGTTAGGATATAGGTCAAGGCCATTTTACGTTGGTGTAAAAAAGAGGAAACATGACATTGGGCTTGTCATGTCCCCTCTTCTTTACGAAAGGAAAAAGGAAGAAGGTAAAGGACGAAGAAAAGGTTTACTGATCAATAGGGATTAGGGAATAGTGGCCGAATGGCAATGTGTTGATGTTATTTTCAAGAATGTGGCGTTTATCATCCTTATAACTTAATGCCCACTTTGTTTGCTTTACACTATACAGTATATGGTTGTAGCTTCTGATGGTGTTGAATGTTGCGGTTGTTTCCACATTTTCAAATAAACATTTTTTATAATGTTCAAACTGCACTTTCTTCTTTAGATATGAAGTCTTGATGCCTTTGGCTTTCTTCACCACTTGATGTTCATCCTTTTCACTGATGTACAGTTGGAATGAGTACAGTTTGGACATTAAAGCGACAACTTCTTCCATTGGTACACCATTTGTTTCGTCTTTAAACTTGCCCAACACCTTTTTATTTCTATCGTAGTCATAGTTGGGATGATCTTTAGGATAATCTGAAAAGTCAAAGTCAGTAGTATATACAAAAGTACGTAGATCTTCATACATGTCTTCTGTTCTTATGCAATAAATGAAAGCATCTGTATCCATATATGCTATCCCGATGTTTTCTCTTCCATAAAACTTCACCATCTTGTTGTAGTGAAAGTCATACATGTGGGTTTTAGAAATATCCAAAATAGACATTCCCACATATAGAGGACGATCCATTGTTATTGAGATTTTGTTCATGGTAACAGCTACAAGATTCTCGTTAATAATTACACTCGTTCCAAAGTTTGGTTTTTGTACTAACTTTTGCAACTTCTCCGGATTGCTTACTAATTTTACATCTTTATGTTTTCTTTTGTTTTCCAACGTTTTGCCAAATATTGAATTATTCATTAATTTGAAAAAGTCCTTTTGAAAAGCGGATGTTGCTGCAGTCCTTCTTCTTGTGTTGTTGTCGATGTATGGTTTTAACCAACAAGATTGATTAAATTGTATTGCTCTATTGATTCTTGTTATTTTCAATCCCAGTTCTATTGCTTGCTGTATTGTCCAATAATGAGCTACATATCTTGACTTGTTGGTTAACGTCATCATTAATTTGGGCCATCTACCAGTTGGTGATATTTCCGTCTTTGGCAATAGTGGTAAATCGTAGTGGTGATCATGCAGTTGTTCAGGATATTCGAAGTCGACGTCCAAAATGTATCCAGTATCGCCATATTTGGGTATGTCCATTATATTGCCGATCGAATCTGGGTTCGCCCACTTGAAATTACCATATGGAAGGGGATTTGACATAGCCCATCCATATAGGTTATTTGCATCAAAATAACCTAAGAATGTTGTTGGTTGTGACGCATCAAAGTTTGGGAGATATTTGTTGTTAGCTTTTACATGTCTAGTTACACTTTGCGTCAATCCTCCACGAACGCCTGACTCTATCATCAAAACCATATCGATATCTGTAATAAGTTCAAGTCTACACTTTGTTTCTTTCAGCATAGCTTGCCATGCTAGTCCAGGCGATGTATAAGAATGAAATGGATCCAATCCATATGCTTCAAAACAGGTATCTCTAAATTCTTCCATTATATCACAAAGTAAAGTCACATCTAATTTAACATAAAAGTCGGAATATTCTCCCAATGTTGTCATTCCTAGTTCGTTCCATACTTTACAAGCGTGTTGATAATCCTCTTCACTGATGTCCTCTTCATAAAACTTACTCTTGAAGGCTTCTCTTGGCGGAAGTGATGTTTCTTCAAATTTTTCCAAACAATCGATGTAATCATAGGGAAAAACACCTTTGCGGAGAACCAAATCCAATTTATCTTTACTAACAATCTTCATTGTTTCTATTAAATTTTCTTTCTTTAAGTTTTCAGTGAGTTTACTTAAGCTAGATGGCATAAACGGTAAGAGTCTAAAAAACGTAACTTAATATTTCCAACCGTTTTACTAAAACTAATAAACTTTTCACTAGTTTCCGCGATCACATCGATTTTTCCATCATCTCGTCCCAATTCCGGTATGATAAAATGTGCATCATAACCGCTAAGGTTATGCAAAACTACAGGTATAAAGTTGCGAATTTGATAGTTAATATTACATCTGTTACACGCGGCCCCTCTATAATAACCTGTCAGATGGTCATGATCACGTACCTTGTGGTTTTCCAAAGTATATTCATTTTTACATAAATAACAATGGGTTGAATTTTCATACTGAATCTCTTCTTCTTCATCCATCGGTATCATTGGTACAATATCACTATACATTTTTTGTACATTTTCTGCTATCAAATATAAGTGGTCAAGGAAAATTTTAGAAGCATTTTCACCACGATATATAACAGGTTTTGATGTTAGATCATATTTATTTAAATGATCTTCTGACAGTGTAGATTTAATTAATAAACAAAAACTGTTTGGATCATGCATTTGATACTTAACACTTTTCTTGGCTTCATCATCATTATTTTCAATAGGAACTAGTGTAGATTCAAAATCCGCATATACAACAATGGGAATACGGTACTGATGAGATATCTTCTCAAATTTTAGCTCGGCCTTATCTAGTGATGGTAACATTATTTTGGCTTCATAGTTGTTGTTACACAATCGTTTATGCTCTTCTAACCACTGTCTTCCTAGTCTTCCTTCTCGTTGAAAGTTGAAACATCTTTTGCAAATTACCTTCTTATTTCTATTTTTAGATAATTGATTACTAACAAGAGTTTCAAATTTTTTGATCCATACATAGTGGGAAACATCACCTCTTGTAAGTAATAGTAAGTCCCTATGATCTGGTAGTTCATTCTTCACCACACGCAATGGGTACACTTTATTCGAATTGTCCAAACCGAAAACATTAACAGATGTTCCAGGGTTTTGTTTTTCAAACTTTGGGATGTCCTTTAAAGCCACTGGGTAAGTCAATCCTTGGAAATTATATTTATATCTATGTGTTTCATATTCTTGACTGGGTCTATCCGCATGGTGAGGTGGTACAAATTTTGCCGTCATTGCATATCTAAAACATTCCATATCTTCATTTTGAACATTTATGCACGATTTGGTGTCTGAAATTTTCTTTGGGAGCGGAATATAACTGCTACCCCTTAATCCGTAGCCGTGTTTATGAGTTCTAATATCCATACCCTCAATACTAACCAAACTCCAACCAGATCCTCTGCCTTCATGTTCTTGAATTTTCGTTAATATCTCTTCTAAACAATCTTCAACTATTGAATTAATATCTGAACTTGCCATGATGGTCTGGTTTTTTGTTATAAATCCTCTTGGTGACATTTCTCCTTCTACATTAGTAAACATAGCATGTAGTAATATGCTAAATTTAATGAAGTTTAGTCTTCTTAATTCTTCTGTGAGTGTTCTCTTTGCAATTGTACTCACTTCCTTAAAAAACGGCTCCAATTTCAATTTTTCATTTTGAATTTTGTGGTGCATTACTACTTTACCTTCTAAAGCAAATACTTTTAAACTTGGTATAGCATTCGAGGGTCCTGCTAATGATTCTTCTTGTTGTTCTTCTTGTTGTTCTTCTTGTTGTTCTTCTCCATATAGTTTTAAATCTTCATATTCGGTTTCTGTTACATCTTCATTATTATTATTATGGAATAACTCTTTGTGTATTTCTAGTAGAATATTATCATGAAAGGTTTCTAAGCAAATTTCACATTGATGCATCTTGTTGATGTTTACTCTTTGAAATTTAGCAGCGAAATGAAATGATTCTCTACTGCTCCCTTTTTATAACCTCCCAGTTGTAGTGGGGAGGGGGGATGGTAAGATTTTTAGTAAGATGTTAAAAATAGTAGGTTAAGACTAAAGCTGAAAAGTAATGATTAAAGCCTATATTTTCTTCCAATTGCAAATACTCCACATATGCCTCCGCCCATAGCCATAACAGATCACTGTTACGCCAATATACACCAAAGGTGGGTCTATCATCAACTAAAATTGGTGATGCTATGTTTACTAATCTTTCATTTTCTATCCATGTCATAACTTCAATTACAAACCTTCCTATAATATCCATTGGAGAATTTGGATCCACAAATATTCTTGTTACAACATTTTCACTTAATAAAGGCTCTTCAATTTCTTCATTGTTTTCTTCATTGTTTTCTACATTGTTTTCTACATCGTTTTCTTCATTGTTTTCTTCATCCACCTCCAATACTTCTTCAACTTTTGTACATTTGTTATAAAATATTGGAGCATCTCGGGGAGACATGTTCACTCTAGCTATTATTGGCAATGAATGTCCCAACGCAAACCACAACACTCTTATATAGGCAAGTCAATGAGTGGGGGTTTCTTTTAATAATAAATTTTTATTAAAAGAAAATAATTTAATTCTGTCTTTACCAAAATATTACTCTTAATTAGAGCTTTCCAATGATGTATCGCTTGCCCTATTCCAGCAAACCATTCTCAAGTTATAAGTAAATTTGTTAGCACTTGGCTGGTGGGGGGGGGGCGGGGGCGGGGGTGGGGGGGGCTTCCGGTTTCCGGTTCGTCCGGGGGGGGGGGGGGTCATGCATGAATGGATTGAGGTCAAGGTCACCAAAAAAATTATAATGATCCAAGGTGATGGAGGCGGCTGTAACCGTCTCCACCACCCTGTGTTCCTCAAACACTCCCAATCCCAACCCAAAAAGTTACGTCTTGCTAGGGATCCCGATTTTTGGCCCGCACGCACGTGGCGATCCAGTTTGGTAGTCTGTGATACGGGCGGCCAGCCTCGGGCCTGGGCACTGGACTTGACCATTCCAATTTTACAATGGGGACTCTGAAACAGCTAATGCAAGACGCAACTCTAACCTCCCACCCTTAATCTAAACCCACCCAAACATATTTTTGCCTGGCCGAAATTAAAAACAAAAATCAAAAACAATAAAAATATGCGCTACCTACGGCACAACGCGCATGTCCCACCCATATTAAATGAAGTTCAATCAAACTTCTTCAATTTACATTTACATTTTAATTTAATCTACCCATCCTAACAGCTAGCTGTGGAATATAAAAAATTATTAGCACACAGATAAACACAGACATAGACACACACACACACACACACACACACACACACACACACACACACACACACACACACACACACACACACACACACACACACACACACACACACACACACACACACACACACACACACACACACCATAACCCAATACTTAAAATTAAAAACACATTTCTTAAACATAAATAATACCATAACACACCTTAATGCTAACATCGCAATGCGCAAGTTAAACCTTAAAACTAACACATCTTAAGACTAAAACCAAATAACACTTTGCATAAAAACCATAGACACACACACACACACACAACAAATATTAAATAGTAATAGCCTAACAACAAGAGTAACTCAAATATATATCGGCCGCTTATACATTTGAGTTGCCCTCTGAGTCGGGTCGGAGTGCCGCGTCCGGAGTTCCGAGCCCGACTGCGGCGGCAATAGTCGTCAGGGTAGTTCTCGGCTCCCAGAGTGGTGGGGGGCTCGGTAGGGGTTTAAGGGGTATGGAAATTTCCAAACGGATGTGCTTTGTTACATGTGGGTCGGCTAAAACGCAGGTGGAGCCTTGTACCTCTCAATTTGCATTAGATAGCATCAAATTACATCCGCTGACAAGTAGGAGCCTTGTACCTCTCAATTTGCATTAGATACCATCAAATTACATCCGCTGACAAGTACATCCGCAGCTTTCCCCATTGCGTGACAGCATAATTATCGTCGATTGTTATCCAGCCTCTTCCAACGCTTAATTATAGTTCCAACGGAAATAGGCCGCCGGTACACGCAACTTGTTTTTAACATACAATAGACTATTGTTTGGAAATGCATTACTTATGCGCATAATCCTTGGTCTGGTCGGTACTTCTTACACGCTACACCCAAAACGTTGTGACGTCGGCGGGGGGGGGGGCTTCCGGTTTCCGGTCCGGTCGGGGGGGGGGGGGGTCATGCATGAGTAACCATCCGCATGTATATAAACGACGGGAAGCTCGCGCGCCTCCCATATAGGGAGCTGACACCCCAACGGTAAACAACCAATCCGTGAGTTCATACCACATAGTACTTTAACACACTATTTATTTTAACATTTTTATTATTTTTACACTATTTCTTAACACTACATCAGTTATTTTATATATCTTAATTTTATTTTCGTGTCGAATTTCCATTTTTTTTTTTTTTTTTTTTTTTAACTAAAATATGCTAATTAACATCGTGTGCAGGAAACTCACACTGATTAATTGCAGGTTCCATTCTTACACACCTGTTTCCTCCTTAATATGCAAATTACTCTCTTACTTTAACAACACTTAAACTCTGACCGCTACTTCTCGGTCATATTAATATAATTAGTGCTACACTACGGGATTTACCTGTGCAATAGTGCACGCTATGTTTCCTGCACGTCTGCAGGTAATACACCTTACAATCATATACTTATTGCTACATTACACAAGACATTTCTTGCACACCTGCAGGTAATACACTTGCTGACCGTCTACTATTATAATTATTGCTACAGTACGAGAGACATTTCTTGCACACCTGCAGCTTATACACTTTACAACCGTTTAATATTAAAATTATTGCTATACTACAATAGTTACCTGTTCAATCACAGTTTTGGTCCCCCCACTTGATTATCCACAGAGCAATACTTGCAATCCTACAACTGAATAATTAATTAACTTCCGCGATCACCAGTACTTTTTTAAACTATCCATCTCTTCCTCTGACTCTTGTGACCGTAGCCGCAGCCGACTGACAAATAACCGAGCTCTCCCAAACCTTGCTCTTTTATGCGGTTTTCTCGGGGAGGGGGTTGGAGGGGCGTCGCACGTGACTCATTGATCGCATAAAAAGGGGTGTTGCTGCCGCGCGCGCGCCATTTCGGTGGCGGAATCGGTCGGGTGAGGTACTATCCGTTAGTCTCTTGCGCTTTTATAACTAACGCTTGTTACTCTAAAATGTGTTTGCACTTAATATGCTAATTAGTCTTTATATTTGTGCACAGGGCATTTCCTGCACACCTGCAGGTGATACACCTTACAACGGTCTACTATTATACTTGTTGCTACAATACAAGATTTACCTGTCCAATTGGCAATTGTAATCCCACTTAGTTGTGCACGGGATATTTCTTGCACACCAGCAGGTCATACACTTTACAACCGTCTAATATTATAGTTATTGCTACAGTACAAGATTTACCTGTACAATTCACAATTATATTTCTACTTATTCATGCACGGAACATTACTTGCAATCCTGCACCTGAATAATTAATTAACTTCTGCGGCTACCAATACTTTTTTTTCGCCTATATGTTTCCCCCTGCTACAACCTTTCGCGGCGCCACCCAACAAATAACTGAGCTCTCCAAAGTTCTGTTCTTTTATGTCATCCTCTCAGGGGGAGGGGTTGGGGAAGGGGGGGGGCCACACAACCCCCATATAACGGGCATCGGTACCGCGCGCGCGTCATTATGGTGGCGATAGGGCAACAGTGAACAACTATCCGCAAGTCTCTAACACCTAGTCTAACACTTTTTTACTCTAACATATGTTTGCACTTATTATGCTAATTAGTCTCTATATATTCAGGCACACTCGCGGGCGCCGGTCATATACTCGCCGATTGTCGGAGAGTACACATCTCCCCTTCGTATATTATCATGGCTTCGCACTCTTTACAACTAAAACTTTTACGCACAAAACATATTTTACAGAAACAATCTAACTCCACACTTTCTAAACCGCGTACTACATTGGCTAAGCTTAAGAAATACTACAGTTTTCACCCGTTGTACTTTGCAAAACCTAGCCTGTGCAACACTGCATACTGTACTGATACTGTTTTGCACGCTGTCTTAACTGACATGCTGCAGTATCAACATTTCAATCTTGTTACACCTATTGACGACGCTATCCAATTATTCTTATTCACTATATTACCGGGTTTATATGATCGTTCTTCCTTGGACACATGTCTCATTCTACTGTATCGACTCGCACTGTAAACACCTAGGAGCTCTCCTATCATGCAACTATTATTTTAATTTAATTTTAAAAATAAACGAAAACCTCCCGCGGCCCGGCGCCGCCACCCCCACCCCTCCCAAACCCCACCGAGCCCCTGCGGCTCCCACTTTTTTAAAACCCCCTCCGGATGACCTTGACCCACTTCCCAAACCCATCCATCACTGTCACCCCCACCCCACACTTCCAACCCCACACCTGCCACTTCCAACCCCACACCTGCCACTTCCAACCGCTGACCTTGACCTGGGCCAGGAGTAACCAAAAGACACTACTGTTAGCACATTGTCATTACATATCAGCTGTCTACTGTGTAATGATTCACCAACTACCCTGCTTCCATAAGATAAACATTGAAACTTTGAAAGCCTGTAGGGCGGAGCCCTGAGGGCCGATCTGAATCATCGAGGTATTCTGCTCATTTACAGAACGGTCGTTCCATCATTTGCGCACTTTTTAATTCTTCTGTAAAATATTTCGAAGGGTCGCCTAATCCCCTTGCATCATTTGCGCACTCTCCCGTCCAGGTAGCCTCAGCCTGCCGACAAAAATTCGCAAACAGTCGTCCCCCACACATACCACTGGACGGCAACACATGTGTATCGCACATTCATGAATAATTTAAGTTTGTAATGTATACACATTTTTTGTAATACATCAAATGTTTACTTATTTTACTTTCAATGGTTGGTGAGGATAGGCCCATATATTACTGTAATTGCTCAGGCTGAAATGTTTTGTACGAATTGTTTCTATGGCAAGTTTGCCTCTTTTCTGTAGTTAGCAGCCTCTCCTATAATAACTCCTCAGAATAAAACCACTCATAAAATTCACTGTTGCAATAGAAACAAACTACAAATGGTAAACATGAAATCGAAGTGTTAATGTACGGGTCAAAGCCGTGATATTGTGTCCGATTATTTGCCATTATTTTTATGTTCTGTTGAATATTGTTTTGCTAATTTTTAAACTTATATGTCTTATGCCAAACACGTTTTATCATTCAAAAGACCATTTGAACACGGACGTGAGTTTTCAATAACTTTGTAAATAAAAATAATGCCGCTTCCACCATCCTGCGATGCGCAAACGATGCATATAACTGAGAGCCCCCTGGAGCTCGATGCGCAAAACAAACATCCCTTCTACCTGGCTCTGCGCATGATGCGCAAATGATGCACGCCCTACAGAACAGTACCTTTTTAACGGTATGCGCGGATTTCCCCTGGATATATATATATGGGCGTGCATCATTTGCGCATCATGCGGAGAGCCAGGTAGAAGGGATGTTTGTTTTGCGCATCGAGCTCCAGGGGGCTCTCAGTTATATGCATTGTTTGCGCATCGCAGGATGGTAGAAGCGGCATTATTTTTATTTACAAAGTTATTGAAAACTCACTTCCGTGTTCAAATGGTCTTTTGAATGATAAAACGTGTTTGGCATAAGACATATAAGTTTAAAAATTAGCAAAACAATATTCAACAAAACATAAAAATAATGGCAAATAATCGGACACAATATCACGGCTTTGACCCGTACATTAACACTTCAATTTCATGTTTACCATTTGTATATATATATATATATATATATATATATATATATATATAACTGGCATGAATGTAGGGGAAATCCGTACATACCGTTAGAAAGATACTGTTCTGTAGGGCGTTTACAAGGCCCATATATATATATGGCCCATATACATATATATAACAATATATGTATATATTGTTAATTGAGTTAATTATATATATATATATATATATATATATATAAAACTGGCAATATATATTCCGCAATAGTAAAATAAATATTCATTGGTGCAACACATTTCTATATTGTTAAAAATAAGTATATACCAATTATGTGTAAAGTTTTCGGAAATAACAATTAACTACAAAGTTTTAGACATATAATGAAAATTATTTTACAATTAATAAAAATAAATTTGTTAGATTAAAACAAGAAAACTCGGTTTCAATTAACTAACTTACGTCACAGTACAAACACTGCAACAAAATGGTAATATCAATACAGAATACTATATTATTTACGGAGCTATTTGTTATAGCTTACAACAAAACCAACAGAGACGAGCGTTAATAATATTGAATGTTAATAACTGACGATCTGTAAACAGTCAAGTTCGGGGCTATGTAGTTTTCTATCGGTTTAACTATTGAGCGTTCAAGGTATGGTAGGTTTAACCGTCATGCGGGCGCCGGCAGCGGTTGCCAATTATAAATAATTAAATTAAATGCAGCACTCAAACTATGAAATCATGTGAATCGTTTGTTTATTGTACATGTAATGGACTTGCATAAATGTTTGAACAAAGTTAATCAGTAATACTCTAGTAATTAAAATAACAGTGATAGGTTTGTTTCACTATAAAAATAATATTGTATATATTTAATTATTACTTTGGCCCCTAGAAGCACAAAAAACTATTATACTCGTGAAGCTTGCTATACATAGAAACTATTACTTTTTATGATAGTCTTCTTTGGAATATTTTTTAACCATTTAAAACGCACCAAAGATAAAGTGGGTTACAGATAGTATCGAGTACAAAGGATTGTATCAAACCCTCCACTGTCTCATTTTGCTCGTAAATTAACACCCGTCACAACCGCAAAAACAGCGACTTTCATAATTTTTATGGCGGATAAAATTTGAGTGATGGGCATAATTTAAGTACTGAGAACGTTTTGTGTCAATCTGATTTCAGATTGTAAGGGCATTCCAATTGAGCCTACTTTCTTAAGTTTTTTAGAAGAGTTTTTCAACCTTAAACGAATAAATATGAAAGAATTTAAAGGTAAAATACATTTATAATAACGGGTAACAAGTAATTTTCCCCGTGATTCAATAATCAATAACGGTAGGAACGTCATTTACGGTTATTACTGATACGGCTATTACGGATATTACTGTACTACAATTTCAAAATGAAATTGTATAGGGCTTTTCAGACACCCAGGTCTTTTAAACCCCGAGATGACTATAAAGTTTCAATCCGATCACATTTATTTTAAATCCTGCACATAAAAACAATAAGGATTTAAACATAGCATGAGAGAGTAGATGGAAAAATCCCAGCTCTCTTATACCATTTATTGGTAGTAGATCTTGAGTAAGGTTTCAATTCAAATAAAAAATTTAATAATATTTTTATTTTAACATTTTATTAACATTTCCATGCATCTCTTTGTCAGGTTTTGAGTTGTCAAAGAAAGGTGAATAAAAGGAATTGGGTATTTTAGAATATCAGAATAATTACCTAGATAATTGCTTTACTCTGTCCTTCAATATTTACGAATTATATACACCAGGTTGATTATATTTGGTCTAAAGCACAAAAGTCTATTTAATTTTGCTAACCAAATATCTTTCCAATATTTATAAAATATGGCTAACAACAATTTAAAATGGTGCATATCTTATATTTAAACTTTAAGTTTGAAAACATTTTTGGTGGCGGAATGAAGTTTAGCTATATTATAATCACTGTTGAAGTATAGGCTACCACTGCCCATGCATTTCCAGTATATGGTAAATGGACCATATTCCAAAATGACCACCCACCAAAAGATAAATTTACTGATACAATTAAATTTGTTTATGGCTTATAGCATGAGAATGTAACAGAAGGTAAAAAATAAAGTACAGTAAAACCTTCTTTATGATAAATGGTAAGTGGAGCGCTAGGCAGATGATGTAAAACATGTATAAAATGCGCATTGTAAATTGATAATTCCTTCAAATTAATCAGCTGTTTTACATTTTATATTGGACATTTTAATTGTTGACGGTAAAAAAATTTAATTATTTTACCTTTTTGGTATCCAATAAGACAAGTTTCAGGAATAATAACTTTAATCAAGTCTACTTTGTTGAGTGTTATACGTTGTATTTATTTGTGAAACTGTTAAGTTTATAAAAAAAGCCAAATCCATGGTGCCGAGATAAAATATAGCAAAATTTTGGTGTGCTAAATATTAAGGTTGGTAATTTCCTAATTACAAATGAGTGCAAACCATAAAACTTCTACTTCATCATAAAACGAGGTTGGGTTTGGGCCTGTTATTAAAAGCAAGTTGAAAAGACGCTATCTAATAACCAGTTTGCAATTAGTCGGTAATTTCAACTTCGGAGTTCTTCCAAAGGCTCGGGGGTTGTTGATCTTCCATCTGTTTTAAATTCAAGTAAAATATACTTCATTTCGATAGAAAATATAACTAAAAGCGGAAGTCAATATTTGTTTTATCATTTTATGTATATTTTTCAGTTTTCAATTCCTACACCTACCATTAGAGATGGTTTTATAGGACCCTTTAAACCATTTAGGTACTGGAGAAATCGAACCCTTGACTTCTTGAAGAAGAGTTTAAGATGCAAAAAGTTAAGACAGCATGGAACAAAGTATTTTAAATGTATTTGAATTGATTTGTATTTATTCGTTAAAGTTACAATTGTATTACATATTTGTATGATAAATTTCTCATATTAATTAACAGTACATTTGTGACGATCTTTTCTCTTAACAGGTCGATCATGATCAATAAATCTTTGTAAAACACATCGAAATATTTCAATATAATAATAATTAAAGTTACACATTAAAAAGGGTTCCATTAAAAATGCTTTGATATAGCAAAGAGGATTTCGGAAAAAAAAATATTAATCCTTGGTGGGTAAATCATTTGTTTTACTCCACAAAAGATTCATCTTGAGTAACGCGAAAGAAAGGATTTTTACTTGGAAATAATCAGAGCTCTGGGAGGCATATCTTGGCGGGATGATTCTATTGTTTGAGACCGACAAGGGATTAGTTCCTCCCCATTAACTACGCTTCTCACCTATTTCCATTTCAAACCCCATTCCTGTACAAACACGTCTTACTACATAATTATAAATCGGCGAAGTAGTTAAGAGTCATCTTCACCCCTGTGCCAGTAACCCATTGTTGAGCAGTCGGCAATGTTAATCATACGGCTTTTATGCTAAAACATGGTTTTGTATTCCCCTGTTTCGGACGCCATTTTTCAACCGATTTTCTTGAAAGTTGATAAGTGTTTAGTTGAATACTTATATTAGGTTTCTCATACCTCGGAATTTTGAAAATTTAACAAATATTACTCTCTACTCTCTATAACGTCGCAAAGTAACTCGATTTTCCTTAGTTAATATTTCAAAATTTAGTATATTTGTTAAATTTTCAAAATTTCGAGGTATGAGAAACCTAATATAAGTATTCAACTAAACACTTACCAACTTTCAAGAAAGTCGGTTGAAAAATGGCGTCCGAAACAGGGGAATACAAAATCATGTTTTAGCATAAAAGCCGTATGATTAACATTGCCGATTGCGCAACAATGGCTACTGGCCCAGGGGTGAAGATGACTCTTAACCAGTAGCAAATTGGTTGGATATGGTTTGGATTGGTTGGAACGGACATTATCTTTCCACTAATTAGTAACCCAAGTAGTTTCGGTCTACAGAAGCAATATTGCATAGAAAACAAAATTTTGCAATTTTAATTAGTAATACTAAACAATACTTACAATAATTTTATTTAAGTAACGAATCAATTTTATTGTCATGAAGATCTCTGCCTTTGCAACGGGGATTTTCATAAAATTACAGTTTAGCTACTTTGCAATTCATGTAACTGCAAAAAGTGTGCATATTTTTATTGTTTTTTTTTTTTAAGTTTTTATACTACTGTTAATTAGTTGGTTGTAAACTGGATAAATTGAATTTTTAGTTTTGTTGGAAAGATTACCCTGGATTGATTTCTCGAGTAAAAATGATACTTTGGGAGACACAATTTTGTTATCTCGTTTGTAGGGTTCATAAAATAATTAATTTAACATAAATAAGCCCATTTTTGACACACTAAAATGAAAAGAGGGGGAAACTCACCCCGAGGTCCATATTTTCAGTGCTTGGAGAAGACTCTGCCGGTGACGCCATCATGCCCTGGATTGATGGACGCCAAGGAACCACCGCCACAAGGGACCACAGTAGTGATTGTCTTTCTGGTCGAAGTATGTCCTCACTCCCGTTCACGCACACGGAAATCTTGCTATGATCGCACGTGAAGCAAAGTTCAGAATAGGCCTAGCGATAATCTTGAAGAACGCGATCGCGGAAGCCCGGTCCAAAATTGCACTTCACACTGCTGTAAAACACTTTACAAATGAATTGTTTTTCTGTTCAGATAGAGATATTTAGCGATACTTAAGAATAAAATGCTCACTAAAGATTTCGAGAGAGAAAGAGAGATTTATAATTATTAGAACCCAAATAAGAAAATAAGAGAGTAAAATCGGAAATACACCGACAACGGCACAGAGTCAGCCGCGAGAGAGAGACGCCGGAGAAGGACTCCTCAAACAGTAACGTTTTTCCGCCAGGAGAGGGAAAACTATATTTGGCGAAAACCCACCAATAAGGAAGAGCGTCATACCTGTCAGCTGGATCAAAGCGGCAGTGGTTTGAATTTGAATTGTAAAATGATTTTGTCTTACTTTAGCCTATAATTAATTGTTAAATACTTAACTACTACCTTGAAGTAATCGATATTTTTTTTTAATTCAAGCTAGCTTTTCACCGTATATAGAGTTTCAAAAAAATACGACACTAACTGCGAGAAAAGTTTCGCATTCTACACATCAAAATAAATCGAAAATTTTAAGTAAAACTGTTTCGCCTTGGGCTTCGTCAAACCGCTATCCGCCATTTAATATGTTTTTACACTTTATAGCCTTCATTTCCATAATGGATCTTTGTATCAAGTTCATTTGGCATTAATGTTTATCACAACAATTCTCATTTTCAAAAAAAATTCTATGTTTATTTTTAAATTTGCGGCCAATTTAAATATTTAAACTTAAAATCTCAAAACTGGCAAATTTTATTAACATTTTACATAAGACCAAGTGTTGCAAAATTTAATGACCCAAAAAACGTTACCAAGTTTGTAAGGATCTGACAGCAAATAACGGAGTTTTTGAGATTTGTCTGCATAAAAACGTTGATTAAGCAACGTTATTCTGGCAATTTTAGGTAATTTTAATAGAACAACTTTTTAGGAGTATTTTGTTTGATATGGTCGCACTACTCTCTGTGCGATGAGAGTTAACGGGAGTTTTGAGGATTCCATTTATTAATTGGAAATATTTGAGGAAGATCATAGGCCGATTAGAGGTGGCGAGAAAGGTTAGAGAAAGGTTTTGAATTCTGATCTGCATCTCTTTAAATTAGTTTTAGGTCAAACAATTTTGGCCATTCGAAACCTCACAAAAGTCCTCAACCATAGTCTGACCACTCTGGCTTCTAAGTCGATAACAGGCCTGGTCCTGCAGTCATAAAAAAATGCTATTTTGTATCAACCTAGTCTTGCCATTCTTTTGATACATTCTAGAAAGTCACACATCATTTTAAAACTGGGTAGGTAGTCATTTGTGACTACTGACATACCTGGGTATCGTTACAAAAACCATAGAAACCATTAACACGATTTTTAACATATAAAAATAATTTTTTAACACAAATCTTGTTTGCCGTACTGTACAGTTTAATTGTGTTTCTTCTCCTCTGCCAGTACACTGAATATCTCGTTGCCCTCGTTGTAGGGGTCCCGTCTGGGCTCGTACAGCATGTACCCGGGGTGGATGTACCTGAACGCCTCCCCCCAGTCCACCAGGGCGAACTTGGCGTCGTACATCTGCAGGTCGCACTCGCCTGCAAAGAGATTTCAACTTGGTGAACCATTAAAAACTAAAATCTTCAACAACTTAAACCGTAAGATGTTGCTGGTAATATAATGGGAGGACTTTATTTGTTTTTTCAATTATTAAGTGCCAGGTTAACCGAGCCTTGCTCGTTGGTTTTAATTCACTTTTGTTATAGTGTCATGGTAATCAAGCTATTAAATCTACCAGACTCTTTACAGATAACAGCTGTTAAAAATCGCTTAAAATTAATGTTCCTTTATTTTTGTTTACTTTTAGTCGTTATTTCGTTACCAAAATAGCAACCCATAAGACCAATGTTAAAGATTACGATTTTTAAACTTAAATTTATACCAAATTTGATTTTTTCTGAGATTGAGGCTGTTTCTAAACTTATTTTTTGGCCAAAACCCTCTTAAATGCAAAGTTAAAGCAAAATCTAACCGCTAGATTTCGTGGAACACACATCCCTTCAGACATTGCTTGTATTATCTATATATATAATACGTGATGCCCTTTTTTTGTTAACACTACTCCTCCCTTATTTCTGGACCAATTTTAAAGTTTGAGGTGTCAAAAGAATGGTCTCATTTCGTAGTTTTGCAATAAGGTTTTAGATTTTTGATATTTTAATTCTGAGGCTCACGGGAAGCCCTCAAAGTTAATTTTTTGTCCATAAGATTAACATGGGGAACAATTTATATTGAATTGCTAATAAAACAGCTGTTGATAGTTAAACAAACAAACGCATATGTTAAAAGCTGAATAGAAGCAAATTCAACTGGTACTGAAATATCAACATAATTTCGTACTTTAATACCAGGAGTGTCTAATCTGAGCTTTTAACCTTTTCTCAAAATGTAGCTGGTAGGTTTTGCTTGAAAGTTTTATTAACGCGTATTTGGGCATAAAATTAAATTTTGTAACTTAACCCACAAATTGAAATTGAAATTTTTGGCGTGGGTCTTATTGGTCGTCCGACTGGTATTGAAACAATAATGAAAGGTAACAAATATTAAAATAGATCACTAAATTTGTGAGCATGGGTTTTCAAACTGCTATAAACTATAAGGAAAAGTTATAGTTGGTTGTAAGTGTAATAACCTTTTTATTTACTATTATAGTATAAACATGTTTTAAGCAGAACGCTACACATATTATTCATTATACATAAAATTCATACTACAGAAACCAATAACACAAACATGAATCTCAGAAAAACTAATAAAATTACATCCATTTATCATAGAACATCATTTTATGAAAATCATATAAAATATAACTATACCAAAATTTACAGTAACCTTCCTAGTGAAATTAAGAATATGAATTAAGACACAAACACATTTAAGAAGAAATTAAGAAGATATATTATTGACAAGATCATTTATTCAATGGAAGACTTTTACAATATAAAATAAGAAATTATGAATTTTAAATTAATTTTAGGTATTATAGATAAGTTTATGGTGTATAGGCTAATGCAATTTCTTAATTGTCAGCCGAATATATGTTGATTGATTGATTGATAAAAAAACCTGTGTAAAGACAACATTTAAAAGTTTTTTACTTCCAGTAGGCCTATAGAAGAAAAGGCTTATTACAAAACAACAAGCTTATTACAAAAATGGTTTTTATAAAGAGAAATTTTAACCAAAATAAAAATGCCACTAAAAACAAAATGGACCACACCAACAAAGATGTAGCTTCTCTTAATTTTTGTGATTTCTTTATTTAAATTTTGTAATGTCTTGGAAAGTTAAGTTAAAGAGGATTTAGACATAAATAGTAATATGGACTCGTTCACTATGTCATTGACTACCTCATACAGTAGTACTACAAAAACAGCCGCAGTGAGTGCTGCATAACTCATACTGGACCGGGGAGTAATGGAATGTTGATCTTTATTCTGCTGTAATTTACGTTTTATGTTTGATGAACTTTGTGGATCCAAAATCTGTGAATTTATTCTAAATTTTATAGGAGGGTTTAGACAAAGGCCCTAAGACATATCGGCAAAAGAACAACTACGTAATCTTAGCTAATTCAGACCTAAAAGAACGAGCATCACATCTCAACACTATCACATTTTGAAGTTGGCAAATTGGTAATGAAGATCCATCGATGAAACACCAATAATGTGCTATCTAATTTTCACTATAGTGAATTTTTTTTCAAAGTATTACCATGGAGCAAAGTTTGATCACCAGGTACCGTAATAAATGCAGCGCATTGCGCTGCACAGGCCCCCTAGTAGTATAGGATTCATGATTGTTGGGTTCTAAATTGTTAGCTTCAAGTAAGGTCCAAAGAAGAAATGTGAGGAGTGAGTTTTGAGCTGAGTAGGCTGGAACTGTTATTAAACACTAGTTTATTTGTGCTGATCTGTTGGTAGCCCTGGTTTAAGTAGATCAGCAGACTTAGATTCGGAGGGAAAGAGTGGTGTGAGTTTTTAGAGTGCGTTTGGTTTGGGATGTTAGGTCCAAGATGACATGGGGCCCAAGGCTTGAAGCCTGCGTGTGGGTCTTGATTTGATGGAGGTTTTCTAAATTGGAAGTTCAATTCATATTGATAACATTTCAGGGTTTTTTTTCTTTTTAAAATCCCGTATTTTAAAAGAGTTACAGTCTGTTTAATCCTAACTTTAAATTTGTTAAATATTAATTTCTTCCAAAATTTTTCATCGCTGTTAATTCTACTGGTTAAGAAATGATTGTATTTTGTTTTCAATTACAATTTAATTTCTGTTAAGGCTTGACTCTTAACATGTCTTTTTCATTTAATGAGCTAAAGCATTTGTACATACAAACAATTTTGTTTGAGGATACCTTATTTCTATTCATACTTGTCTCATAAACTCACAGTCGGCGTTAGCTATGAAGCAGATGTGTACGCTGGTTTTGGCCTTCTTGCCGTAGGGTTTGGGAAGCTTCGGTATGACACCCCACCCCCGCCCCTCATATATCCGACCGTCGTATCCGATGTAGAAGCTGCAACTCCAGTACCTCTAGACTCTACACCACCACTCGCTCTCTAGACCTACAGTACACAGGCAACTGCCAGAACTTCAATTTCAATTTCAGAATTTTAGACTATTGACTAATTATAAATATTAAATATTTACTAGCTGAAAAATATTTCATGTATAAACTCTGTAACAACACTAGAATAAATATGAAAAATGAAATCATAACTTGTAAAACAAAAAATATTTCATTTAAAATACGTTGTAAACGTTTGGCATTTTTAGGTTGAGACACGAAAGCTATAGTTTCATAAATAATTATGTTTACCTCCTAAAGTGTTTTCACGTAATGCCAATAGACGTAACAATCTCTTAAACTGGGGTTTCCCTCAAACTACATGTTTCATAAAATCATGAGATGGTTGAAAGCTAGATATTGGCACCTATTAAACAAGAACAAATAAATGTTACGTTTTAAACTTATTAAACCGCAAACCACTCATACGTTTGATAATTCTGTCCCCTCATCCTTGAAAAGGTCTATTGCAGTCAAGTCTCACGCCTAGAGATTTTGGTTGGTTCATTAGTAGGGCGTACACTACACAGGTTAGTTTTACTGTCAAATATTTTATATGATTTAAGTTAGTGAAACGAAATGGTGAATTGAAGAGAATGTAAACAAAATAAGCAACGTGCTCGTGCAAGGAAACAACTTTTTCGGTTTTGTCATCTTTTTAAGACGTGGAAGTTTTCCATCATTTCCAAATCTATGTTCCTACAAATTAATTGAGACCTGTAGATATCCGAAACTTTAGCTGGAATCAATTATAAACGTGACAGAAAATCTCGAAAGAAAGGCGTTTCACGTAAAAATATATTACAGACAACACAAAATATCTTGGCCTCTCACATACTCCACTTCTGGATTCATATTGGTAAACATTTGTGATTAAAAACTGGATTCAACGTCTTCGCTCTACTCCGTAAACGACCATCACAGACCAAGATATTCCGGTGTTTTCTGTACTTGATGGAAAGTTTTTTTATTCAATTATTTATAGAACCATGAACCATTTAAAAATGGTGTATACCGTTTATATGCAAATAAATAAATAAAGTAATTACTTGGCTCCGATGTCGACGTCCTTGTCTTCGTCGATGGCCCGATTCTGCATCTTGCGCATATCTTTGCAGCAGTACACCATCTTCTTACAAATGGGCGTGTAGCTCAGCGTGTAGAATATATTGATGGCTCTCCTCTTCAGGAACACCTTCAACATAGATGAAGAGATATAAAAACAGCTGTAAAAGAAAATTAAGTTCTCTGTTGGCGGTTACCTTTTCAAATAATGAAGGAAATGTGTCTTTTACTGTTATATTTACGAAACCTGATGATTCCGAAAATGAAACTTAGTGTTTCAGATATTAGCCTACTACGGTTCAAAAAGCTAAGAGTGATAGGTTGCAACACTAAAATATAAAGAGCATTTAATCAACTACTGGCTGAAGTTTTATGGTCCATTCAAAATTATTTTGTGGTTGAATTGCATGTCTCAATTCCACCAACTTTTCCCATTCGTATGATTCCTGAAAATGTTACTCCATTCTCATCCACTTTCTGCGTTTTTTCATAAACATATATGTTTATTATAACGTTTGAAATTAAAAAAAGTTCTTAAACAGCAATTAGAAAAAGTAATGTGATTATCAGTGCGAGAACTATTACCAAGGCCAACTACACACCAGGCATTGCTATTATTATAGACTCTTGGAACGGCGCACGGTGCAAAACCACTTTTAACTTGAGTTTGTTGCGAAATTAAAATTACAGCTGATAATGAAGGAAAGTACTTACGATGCCATAATAAAGGCCTAAATGTCCTTAATAATATTACCTAAACCGATATTTAAGTCTGCTGGGAGACAATTTTTTCAGTGGTAAAAAATAAAATTCCGTTTTTCGATCGTTAGTTAATTTTGTGGGGACAGAGAAAGAATATCATGAAAACTTTTAAAGCAAATGTTTGAGAGAAACAACCAAGAGGAAACGCTATGTTGTAATGCACTGTTTATAATGAAGGATACATCAGTAGGGAGGTTAAAACAGTTAACAAAAGAAATTCGTAGTTATGATCTACAACAGAACTAAAGGATTTTTTAAACATTTAAAATGGATAAAAATAAAAATTGTTGAGATCGTTACCTCCTCCACCGGTGGCCGGGCTTGCCACACCTCTCGAGTGACGATCTCCAGGACGTTCTGTCTCACGTCGGGCAAGTATCCCATGGACATGAGGGTCCTCTGTGGGCAAACAGGTGGATAGTCAAGACTTCTTCCTACCACTGCATAGAAATAATCACATTGCTACACCTGTAACCCCTATGCAAAATAGCTCATTTCCGGTTTCCGTTTCTTTCCCGCTCTAGAGCGGCCATGACTCTTTACCGCACGCTAGATCGAACAGCAATTTAAAGTCAGCTGTTATTACAAACCATACAACAGCGGTTGTTCATTGTTGTCGTTTAGTAATTGCTCCTTTTTTTAGTTCAAGGTTATGTTTGATAGTTAACAGTGTGTTCCAACAGAAACACATAAAAAATAATCTAAATGGCATTTTGTATACAATAAAACATGTAATTTGTAGCAATTATGTTGGTAGGAAAATATTGTGTGTATTACGAGAGCAAATAGTCATTGCCGCTCTCGAATTGTTTGGCCGCACTCAGCTGACGCTTCGTGCGGCCATCCACAATTCTCAAGTGGCAATGACTTTGCGCTCACACAAATAGCTATTCTGTTGGTTTTCGTTTTCAATGATAGTTTACATTTTTGTTCAAGAAACGGTCTCGAACATTACCTATCACGATGGATAAACAATCTTCCGCTCCTTCAGGATTTGGAACCCCACTCGTCTTCAGTTGAGAAAGAGAGTTCCAAAATTTGCTGTCGAGTGGTTGGCACTTATGATTGGTGCATACTTTACTGATCGTAGCTCTCCAATTTAGATTTGTATTTTTTTATGACTGTTGGTTGACTGTTTGTGCCGTTTTCAGTGTTAGCTATAGTTTTAAACAGGTTTGTCAGATGTTTTTACTAAATTTGTGATCTACTAGTTATCTCTGTTTTTTTTTTTAGGTAGCTAGATATATCTGTTTCGATACCCTTAGGCGTATTAAACTTGTTTTTAACAAGTCATGACAACACCCAGCAATAACTGATTACACACCCCAATGAAAAAATGATGACTTTTTTAGAACCTGGCGTCAGGACTACTAAGTGTTACTGTTGGAGACTTAGGAAATGAAACTTAAGGTTTTATGTTTATTTTTTATTTTTTGTTCAAATCTTCACCGAAAATGTTCAGTAACCTTTGTAATATATGTTAGTTTCTAACTAACCATTCTTTAACTATTGCTCAAGAAGTTAAACCCAACAAAACTATCGAATAAAAATCTCCTACGATAACTGATGTTTGAGTATTTTATTTCCTATTTAATCAACAAACTTCAGATTCTCTAAAAGGTTGGTGGTAATGCATCATACTATCATAAAATTTCATCAAAACTTTAATATTACTTTAAAATAAGCCAATCATTCTAAACAAAATTTTAAGAAGATAAAACAAAATCGTTATATACAAAATGTCATTAAAAATCCAATAAAGATTCTTCGCCATCTTGACACTTTCGTAGTGAAGATGGCAAGTAAACAAATTGTCATTCAAGCACTGATCAAAGAAACTAATACAATTTCTGTTTACTTTCATCTCTTACCTTTCCCGCATCATCTTGGTACCACGGAGGCTCATCTTTTATTACTTTAACTTTCTTCACTTTCCTCCTAGGTCTCATTTCATTTGATGCACAGAATGTTGCAGCTTCACTGAACCACAACTCTTATCAAAGGCATAACTCAAGGCAAGACACTCATTTAGATAAACTTCTCTCTTAATAACTGACTCCCTCTTTGTATGAGCTATAAATATAAAAAATTGCTTAGTGGGAGATTTGCATTTATAATATTAATTTTCCAACTAGAACTACAATAGCACAAAATCCTCTTCATCTCTTAAATTTGAATTAGAATATGTCCCTTTCCTCCACAAGTTGGATTTTACAATTAATTGTATTTCGAAATTTTGCCTCCGGACTTCTGTAATTTGAAACTACGGCGCTCAGGTCGTAACGAGTAAAGGTGGCGACACACTACCAAGCTTTGCTCCGGACCGTACATCGGACCGAACATCGAACCAAACATTGCACCGTACAGGGAGATAAATTCATTCCAAACATTTCCCCGAACAAGACATCAGACCGAACATCGTACCAGACAAATTCAACGAGGCGAAGCGAGGTGAAGGAAGTTTAGAGAGAGAGAGAGAGGGGGGGGGAGAGCTTGAATGAGCGTAAGTAAGAGCGCTTAAGGATTTGGTGATGAGGGGAGGGCCGTTCCATAGCGAGCGTTCGAGGCGACGCTTGGGACGGCGTACGGTGCAAAATTGACCCTGACACACTACCATACACCGGACCGATCTTTTCTTTGTGCTTTCGCCAGTAAACCGCCCCCAGAGCGCCCGACACTCGACGTTCGGTACGGTTCTCAATCCGGCGTCTGGTAAGCCGTACGGTCCCATGACACACTATCGGACTTAAGCTTTCGTCCGGTACGATGCTCGGTCCGATGTATGGTCCGGTGAAAAGTCCTTTAGTGTGTCACCGGCCTAAGTAACACAATCCTGTACAACAGTTGTCGGTTACATCTGTAATCGAATTTAACAAATATTCCATCTGTAACTTGAACTATTCCTTTGTGGAAATATAGGCAATACGAAGAAAACTCTTGGTCTCCTGAGTTTTGAGCTAGCGAGAGTCACGTGTTATTATATTAGAGAAAGATCCCCCGCCTACTTTTTGTAATGTTGTCCTTAACTTGTGTTTTAATTTTAATTTTAATTAATATGAATGATTAACTCTTGTTTTATTAAGTCTCTTAATAAGACATATATAATACCTCTGTCACGGAACACCTGTGTACTCGGCCAATTTATGAGGGAGTGTTTTTATTGACTCCATAAACACCATATATGTGTTGTAAGCGAAAATCGGAAAATCCTTTTCCAGTGTACGTAAAAAATAAATTATATTAAGTTCAGGTATTTTGACCCATAAACTACATGAAGTGAGTTTGTAGGTTTTCAACAATATGGGTGTAATAAGCAATTTTAAGTTAAACCGTACCTTTGTGAGTGTGCACACCAAATTTTCATATTGAGAGTGTGTCAATAAGTAAGCGAATTACAGGGTTTGGTATAGTTTTCCCATTAGAATAACGTTGGAAAGGAATTTTTGGATCTTCAACGTTATCAGTTAAGTCAAAAATGCAAAATACTATGCTGTTTGTTTTAAGGTCTTTTAAATGAGTTTAGTTAAAATTGATGAGTTTTTAAAATTCCTGGATCAGCATTTTTTTTTCTTTAATTTGAAACCTTACTTTTGGCCCTTTTGAAAACCCCGATTCTGTAACCTGATTTTGCAGGTTGGTGAAGTTTTTAAAATAGACCTAGTCTAACATCTTCATACCAAATTTAATCAAAATCGAAAGTAGCTTTCAACAGTTTTCAGTACTGTACCTGGGCACAGCTTTTGGGAACCTAAAATTGAAAACATAACATGGTTTAGAGCTTTGGTCTCACCACAGCCACAACTGTAATAACGTATCTTTTGTAGGTAAATTCGATGGAACAAAATATTGAATAAATAATCATCAATAAAGCAAAGTACTATAACGTGTCCAACAAGGCTTTCATGTTGAAAATGTTTCGCGTATATTTTGAATTGAATGAAAAAAGGATTAAATAATACGGAATCGCAATATTTTCAAACGAAAACGGCAGTTAAAGACAGGCAGATAGGTGAAAACAATTATTATATATAAATAAACTTCATTGTTTAACTTCAGAATAAAATATTTCTGTTTCTTCAGCTATACGAAACAAAAGCTTATTAAACAAAAGCTTATTATGATAAACATCTCTAGAATTTCTCTGAATTAAAATTCAAAGAACAAATATTCCGGGGCAACTAATTTTAAAAATTAGTTTTTACTGAGAAGCTTTGTTTCTTCGTGTTGTTAGTGACGTTGAAAGCTCTTATTAAAACTCAGATTCTAAATGCTTATTGGAAATGGAAATATTAAGACGCTTCATATAATATTTTCTAAGAAAAAACTCGTAACCTCTTTCTGCTTTTATCTGTTTATAAACACTTTAATTTCTTGACATAAAAAAGGCAAATTAATGCGAATATAACTTTAGATTTTTACAATTTCAACTATAACAAAATACGAGAAACAAAAGTAATTTTGATCTCGAGAGCTTGAGAAGAGTAAAGAAGTAACATAAAGCGGACTTTATATCAGTGACAATATTAGCCAATATTGGATAGCGATCACGGCTCTATGCGTTGGTGGTTGTCGTCATGGCGAGGAGGGGGGGGGGGGCGTTTGAACTTATTGTCACTTATCTTCACTGTTTACAGTGAAATCAAAGCCTGTTCAAAATGCGATTCGAGTGTAATGTTGCAGAACAATACATATATAATTAGAATAAATAAAACTGAAATTAAATTAGCTGGGAAGTCATATTAAGCACGGAGCTCAATAGAGCAAAAATTTGTTTTATTTCTATTGTAAGTCATATCTTGAGCAATTCAGATATTGTTGTAGGTGCTGTTATTATTAATTTGCTTTGCGACAAATTTAGATTCAGTTTCTGCATATCATATAGAGTCCATTGTAACATTCACTATCCCTTTATAAATTTATGTTTTGCCATAATAAATAACGTGTTTATATGTTGATAGATTTTTGAGTGATATTCGTCATCACACATTATACTTTTTTACACAAGTTTGTTTTTTATCGTCATAGAAAGACTTGATTGAGAAATTAAAATCGTATAAGGGAGAAAAAAAACCACGACAAATCATTTTAAGAAATGTTTGCCATAATTGATTACATAAACAATGACTTAAAACTTATTGTTTAAACGAATAGCTGGAAATTTTGTCTTTGTGGAATTTCAACTGAAATTAATTATTTGTCAAAGCCTTCAGTGTATCGTGATGTAAAATTAATTTTCAATAAATTGTAAAGCAATCGAATGATACTCAGGTATTAGCTACAGTTGTGCATGTTTCAATTAAAGATATCACAGATTCATTTGACCAATTATGTTTAGTTGTTTTTTGTCTTAATTCTCACATTACTTGATTAATTTACATCTGCATTTTTATGTAGGTAATTTATCGAGACCCACATGATACTTAATTATTAAAAACGTCCAAGTTCTTTTTAAAGTTATAGTGTGTTTCTATTAGAAAGGTCCAATACCGGATCGACTTTCAAGATGGAGGCGGTGGATTAGAAGCTGTAGATAAATACGAGACACTGATAAATTACCTTTCTTACTTTTACTCCAACACAAGTAGCTTAACACTCCTTCCTTTTTGCCTCATGCTGTTTAACTACAAAAATAGTGTAATAAGTAATAATAAAACTGTCATAATAACTGCAATATTGGGTGGTTCTCCATCAAATTCATGTCTCATTGTCCATAAGTTATTTAAGGTATTTTTATATGGCACAAAAATATGTTAATCATCATTATTAATTTCACAGTCGTTAACCAAGTTTTGAAATTCTCGTTTGAAAGGTAGTGGAGGGTACTGATAACGGATGATGTAATCATTGGACTGAACTCTTCCGGAATTTTAAATATTACTTTTTTTAGACAAGGTAATATAAAATGTTTTAATACACAATCTCTGTTTAAAATGCACTAAATATCATTCGAATACACTTAGTTACATCCGGTTTATTTCGGTAATAAATAAAAAAATGTGTGTTAATGCCTGAGTCTAAAAACAGTACATAAAAAGGTAAGATTCGTGTTTTGAATTAGAAAACACTTGTATGAATCAACAAGTGTCAGTTTAACAAAAAGTTTGAAATTTATAATGTCCATTAAAAATTGGACACGAACCATTTAGTGTAGTAAAATTAAGCCAAAATATGGCTGGAAAATGAAATAATTTTTGGACAGTGAATTTTTGCTGAAATGTGTTCTATGCCATCCCCTGACCTCCCTCAAAAAAGTCCCCTGAAATCCCCAGTGGGCAACATGCCTAAAAATGATGGGATGGCCCACGTGGAGTCAGAAATAAATCTTTCTTCGACCAATAGGTTTATGTACATCAAATTAAAGCTCTTAATTAGTAGAATTTAATGCCGCAAACCCCATCTCAAAAGGTTGCCTGAGTCGAAAACGGCAGCCTGTCAAACTTTGAATAAAAATCAAATTTTAACCTAAACGCTTAAAAATGTAATAATTTTCGAAATACTTGACCTTTCGAGGTGCGGTTTGCAGCAAACGTTTGCTTTTACAATTACCTTTGAAAATGCGGATAGCTAGTCATATGCTTATCATACTACCCTTGAACCACCCTACCCATGGATGTCCCAAAGAGGAAGTTTTAAAAATATTTTCTTAGTCCATAGCCATGCTATACATAATTTTAAAGGTCCTAGTAAGGAGAGTACATAGCCGAAAACCAGACCTCAAAAGGTCAAATATGTCGGAAGTTATTGTATTTCAAAGTTTTGATGATATTATTTTGTTCTAAACTTTGAACGCCTGCCATTTCACTCCCGACAGTTATATTGAGGTCGGGTTTACGGCATTGTATTCTACATTTTAAGACCTTTAATTTGATATATATAAACCTTCTGGAATGTATTTAAATTTAGTATGCTTAATATCAAATTTTAATGTAACTCCTTATGGGCCAACCCCTCATTATCAAGCTTGATCCCCATATGGGATATCTGGGGACTTTTCGGAGGAAGGTCAGGGGACGCTATAGAACACATTTCAAAAGAAATTGGCTTTCCAAAAATTATTTCATTTTTCCCGACTAATTTTACTACACTAATTTAATTTGTAGTTTTGGTAACATATGTTTATTGCTTAGATATTATGACAACTGCATGATGGGACAACTCTTCTATTGTTTGTTTTTATAAACCTAGGTGATCTGCTTAAGAAAAACTATACGCAAAATAAATCAAACCATCGGACAAATTTATTTTTGTTTAAATAGTAATTGAACCTAATTAAAAATTCTTTATTCTTTAAATTTTGAATAAAAAAAGCTTAAACATAACACAAACTGAAGAGGTGATAGAAAATATTCCTTTTTCAAAGGTTTAATCTTTGTTATCTGCAATTCAGTGAAACTATGTATTAATATGGACTGAATGTAAGGAAATATAAATCTTGGTTCCAAATTATGTTAAAAAGAAATTATTCGTTGTTTTAATTAGTAAAATCTTTACTTAAAATAAATCAGTAATCTGAGCAGAGCAAGTATTGTAGAAGATCGCTACGTTGCAAGGAAATGTGCACGTCTTCATTTTATCGCGCAAAATAAATGGACTTTTACACCTGCTGTGACCATGGAGTTGCCAAGATCACTGTGAATTACTAAACACTTACCTTGCGTTGTTGTAACTAGTAGTAGTTTATAAAAAATAAAAAATAAATGGTTTCATGGAAATATTAGTAAAATTGTTTGTTTAGGTTATTTGAAAGCAAGAAATCTTTCTATTTATCAAACAAATATATTTTAGTTGATCTTGTAATTGTAATTTATTTAACTGTAGTGGGCAAATGAAACAAAGTCTATCCACTGGGTGTGTCTACTAGGTATATACGTTCCAGCAAGCAATGTTATCATGGAAGCTAAAAATGTTGGTTTTTCTTATTTATGAATGCCAAAGTCGAATGGGGCGGCCTGCTTAACACTGTTAAAATTGTAAAAAAAAAAAAATTGAGAAACTTTCCTTTTTTCATACAATTATACTCCATATAAATTCAACTTACACAACTTTAAATAATTCCTTAGCCTCAAAACTGCTCCATTACTTTGTGTTCAAGCGGTATTTGTATATATTTAGATTTATATAAAAATATACAATATGTTTGTAACTTGTACATTTTCTTGACGGTGAAATAGGTTTCATATACAATCTAGTCTTTGTTTGTGGTAAAGGACTGTGTGCCTAAGAGATCAGTTACAATAGCATTGAATTAAGTTGTAAAGATGATCACAATCCACAGACAATTTAATTGTCAAGTCTAAATAAGTTAAGTCTATTAGGAGTTAAACTATTTTCTGTCGAAGTTTTAAAAGTAAACTTGGCTGGCGGCCAGAAACAACTTTTAAGTGATATGGGAGGTGTTGCCAGAACTTTCCTGTAATGTAATAAAGAAGTCGTAGAGCGATTCAAACTTGGATATTACGTAAATAATGTGAAATTATTAATCAAAACCTTCCATTGGTAAACTAATATTTAATAAATAGCTTTTTGTGTATTCAGAGCGCAAAGTACATCATTGCCGCTCGAGAGCTGAGTGCGGCCAAACATTTCGATAGCAGGAATAACTATTTGTGCTCGTTATACACACAAGATTTTTTCTACCACCATAATTGCAACAGTTTAAATTGTTTATTCTATACAAAATGTAATTTAGGTTATATTTGATATTTCTGTTGGAACACACTGTCAAGTATCAAACATAACCTCAAACTAAGAAAACAGCAATTACTAATTGACAAAAATGACAATTTAAACTATTGGTTTGTTGTTACGAACCATGTAACAACAGCTGACTGTAAATAGATACTTGATTTAGTGCGGGAATGAACATTCCAGCATTAGAGCTGGAATGAAATTAATAAAAAGGAAATTAACTTTTTTGCCTACTACTGTTTACAGGTGTGGCAATGTAATTATTTGCATGCAGTGGTAGAACATTATTATTATTGCCTATTATTTTAATTTTAAATAATTACTTATCGTATTGGGACTTAATTATCATTTAAATGTTATATTATTTTATGTCATTTTATTGAAATTTAGTGTTTTGGATCGTGAAAGAAGAGGTTTAATTAACCGAATTGCTTTTCGTGGAATAAGAATGACGAATCATTAGTTATTTGATAATTTGATTGTAGTTGCATTTAAGAGTGCTTGTTTGCAATTCAATACAAACGAACATATAAGTGAAATATTAACATTTATATTATCTGAGTTGTTTGTTTAAAAATTAAACTTTTAGATTATCTAATATATTAATCCAATTATTTTAATATTGTCTTTATTTTTTGCCTTTAACTATTATTACTTTAAAAAACCAGAATAAACCATTATTATTTTGAAAATTTATAGATTTAGATAGAATTAGTATTTTAAACTTAATTTTACACAAATTAAAATTTCTATCCAAATCCTTTAGTTGTTTTAATTTTAATAAAGTCATACTATTAATCACATAGTTTATGATGATATAACAGTATATTTAATAACAAGTCAATATCTTATTGACTCACGGTCAAGTTTTACAATGAGGTGCCAGTCAAACACGTAACATGACCGAATGTTGAAAAGAAATTTCTACCCTAATAGAAAAATATTTTCTTAATACTGTATTACTAAATTTATTCAACCATCTAAAAATAAACTATTAGAATTTTTATTTTTCTCCCAAAATATTCCAGACAATGAAAACAAAAAAATACAGAGGGAAATGCATGAAACACAATTTTTTACTTTGTAGCTTTGTTTGAACTAGTTAGGAGGTGAACATCAAAAGTACCAGCCTCTAGCCTAAGCGCCAGGCCGAATGGGGGGGGGGGGCTCAGAAGGTCCCATTTTTAGGGGTTTCGCTTATATCTCGGAAACTATGCGTCCTATCGACATAACCACATTATCAAAAATGAAAGCTGGTAAAATTTGATACAACTTATATCCTTGCAAGATTTCCATATCTTGCATAGTTTTCGAGATATCAGCTCTTGAAAGTCGTAATTTTGGAAAAATCCCTTTTCCTCCACATATTTTGCTCTTTTTCACTTGATAACTCTTCAAAGCAGAAATACCTTTTATAGGGTTGTAGATAGTTTAAATCACATACAAAATTAATATTACTTTACAATTTTATTTCTTTTCTTTAATTGTTATAGCAATTTAATAATAGTATATATAACCTTCAATTTCGTTGAAGGTTTTTTTTAAATACAAACAAAATATAATAACTAGTCAATGTGATGCATTTATATCACGGTCAAGTTTTACAATAAGGTGCCAGCCGAGCACGTAACATTAACATGACCAAGTGTTGAAAACAAATTTCTATACTTACAGTAACTTATTTTTGTAATACTGAAATACTAAATTTATTCAAACAACTACACATAATCTATCAGAATTTTTCTCTCAAACAGGCAATCTACCTTGTGTCTAATAAAAACAAGCACCTTGTTGATGCAGGTTTTTTTTAAATACAAACAAAAACTTCAGCCCCGCAAAATATAAAAATTAATTTTCACAGCAGTGTGTCAAACAAAACATACCATAAATACACGCAGTTTTGTCGCATGACGAGTGAAAATTGATTACAAATTTATTTAATTGGAAAACACGTAAGTTCTAAGTACTAAAGAAATTATTATTTGTACCCAATCTAAAATATGAAGTATTGTTAATAACTTCAATATCTAAATGAAGTATTGGTTGAAATAACTTTTTTGTTGTGTGCACATTTTTTCTATTGTTGTTTTTACAATTTTTGGTACATAACGTTTTCTATATTATTTTCCTTCGTTCCTCATAAGCTCAAATTCATTGCCCATCCAGAAAGCTGTAAGCACCTTTTTGAAGGATGGTGTTTTGTATTTTTGTAGTCCGGAACTTAACTAATAATTCAAAATGGCCGCTTACAACAACCATTATGAAGGTGAAGTTTGTAATTACGTGCTGGCTAGAGCTCAACTTTCAGTTCGGGATAAAGCAACAAAGCTTAATTAATTAATTTGTTCGCATTTAGGTTTCATTTGTGTGTTGGTTATTTTGTTTACAATAAGAGCATAATGTAATTTAATTTGCAGTTTTTTATTGCCAGTATTAATTAATGAAGAAATGTATGTGCGTATAAATCAGCATTAAACCTGAATCGTCCATAATTAATTGGCAGTTTGAATTATAGCCAGAAAAGCACAATAAAAAACGTAGTTATAGATACAATTTATAACTAAGTTGAATTTCATATTATAAACAAAATTTGAAGGTGTTTTTTATAATATATTTCCAGAAGAAACAAAGGCCCTAGTCTGATTTAAATTAATAATTTTGACTTTATAGTCCGATACTTGATATATTACTTAAAGATGATTGCTTGAAGATTACTTGAAGATTATTTAAAGAATATAAGCAAAGCAATGAAAATTTAAAGTTTAGTCTTCAAGAATGTTTCAGTTTCAAGGTGCGAATCTCGAGTAAACCTTCCCTATCAATATTGATGCCAGCCCATATTGGCTCCCGGTGCTTGATACCTGCAACGTTCCCTGGTTACGGAAACTTCTTTTGTGTAACATAAAAACTTACATTGACCGCAAGACATCACGGCTTTATATTAGAATAAATATGAAAGGTTACTAGGTTAGGATCAGAATGTTTGATTTTGGACTATATTCGTTATGGCTCTACAATGTTAATGTACTTCAATGCAAATTGAGAATGTAGGTTCACAAATGTATACAAGCAATACACTGTGACTGTACTACAGCTGTGACATGGCAATCGAATCTCTGATGAAACTTGATTACTCTAAGATCATCTGATTAGTTACGTCTCTAGTGGCAACACCTTGTTAGACACTCTCTGACTTTGACGTCCAAGTTAGAATTAATATAATACCCGTAAAAGGCAGTTTATTAGATTCTTTTAATTTATCTTTATTTAACATTATAAAGTGTTAATAAAAAGTTAGGATCTTAATAACGTGACAATAGAAAATGTGTAGAATATTTTAAGTTTTGTGCTGCCTTGATGATGACAGCTTGCTTCCGTCGAAACCCTTGGTCATCAAGATTAAAATATTAAAAGTATCCATTGTTCCACTATTAATATCATTCAATGGTTTTTTTTTTCAAATAAACAATGGAGGGAAGACTACGGGATTATAATAATTTATGAAAGTACTTGACAATATACAAACATATGAAAGAGATCTGAAGATTAAAGGCCGTGCACTGTCCGCAGCAAAACGATCCTTCCCCCGTTCTTATTCTTCCTCGCATGTATTGTCATTAACAATAGTTCATGCTCCTTTTGTTTGTTTTAAGATTAACAGTAAGTTCATATTTAGAATTCGTTTAGAGTTATTGTAGAACTAAGAATGGTTTAATTTAAAATGTAAAGAAATTTAACAATTTTGATATTTAACAGGTAATAAAGCAATTAAAGAGAGTTTAAAAGATTACTCGCAGAGTTTTTCTGGAATTTTTATGTTAATAATTAGAAAACATTCTGTTTTCAACAATATGTTTTCGTCCAAATAAAAAGGAAAAATGGGGTTTTGATTTCTATTCTACCCGTTGGTTTTTTCATTCGACAAAAAGTGTGTTCGTAAAATAAACTAAATGTGGTTACTTTTTAGTAAACATTATATTTTTAATTGTATCGTAATAAATTAGATGTAAGGGTGATACTTTATATCTATACAAACTTTTAGATTATTTTCATATTTTTGTAGTAAGTTATAAGACCCATTCTTTGTTGACTAACATTGTTTCTTGCGTGATAGGCTATCTCTGTAGTGGACATGTTTACATAATTAATTGTATTCCATAATATAAAGTATTTCTTGGTGTAATAGTTTGTGTCATATAACGTTTTTTTTTTCTGGCCTGATTTTAGTGACGTCAAATGTGGATGAACATTTTGACGAGTTCCTGAATTTCCTTGTGAACTATTGAAAATTTTATTTTGATATTTTTACAAAAAATTCCAAATAATATAAATGTAATTAAAAGCAACATATTTTTAAGAATGGATCAAATTTTCATTTTGTTATTTGGTTGAAACATCAGTACAAAGAAACATATTTATAAACTAAAATTAAATAGAATTTTTATAACTTATTATATTTTAATAACAAAATCATAGAAAAAATCCTTTTCTTCAGCCTACTTTGACAACAACAAAAAAACATATTTTACCAACAAATTTATTATTTCAAAGATTGTTATTTATTACATAAGAGGAGTGTCAACATAGCTTTCCCCCGCATACCCCCAGCTGCCTTCAAGTAAGGGAAGCCGATTACATTTGCCTACCCGTGGTCTCCTATTACTGGGTTTATAATGTCTGATCCCGGGTTGGTTTTTATGTATAGTAACCTGTGAAAGTGATAAATGTCAAAACAAATTCATTACTTTAACCAAATTGCACTAGGGATCATGAATAATAACCGATTAAAGTAATTAATTAATTAATTAATCACTTTCACCAGAAAACTTTGTTATTATCCATAATAACTGGTTATTATGTATACTGACCGATTAATAATTTTAACCGTAACGTATCCATAGGCAGATCAATAAATTGGCTTAATATACCTCGAAGAAACTTGATAAGATAAGATGTTCTAACAATATCTCAGACTGAAAAATGAATTGCAACACCGCGTTTCGAAACACTTTCCAACACTTTTAGTCTCAATTTACTACACTGAGAGTTATACTATTATGAATCATAAATGAATCGTAATCAGATTTATTAATTTGTTAACGACTATGGTACTTATAGTTTTTCAGGATTTGTACGGGTCGACACTAGTGTAATAAGAGATTTGATATACATCCGGTTTTAGTTCAACTTCCAAGGATGCCCCCATTCCGGGACTTGTTTCCTTCTGATTTTCGTGTAGTTCGAAGAAAACAGTGGGGAGCTTTAGACCCGAAGTCTAAAGGAAAATATGCGTTTCCTCTAAGCTTCATCTACACAAGCTATACTAAAACCTCCAAGTGCGTTGCACCAGACAACTGCACGAAAGAGCTTCTTTTTATACAACATCTTCATATGAAACAATACCCGGACATCAAATATAAGTAAGTTTTAATATTTTGTTTGTTTGAAATTTCTAACTCCAACGTCTTTCAATACTTTAAACAATAAGTATGCCTGAAAATATGTGATTTTTCATTAGTTTTTTGCTGACCCATGTGTTAATCAAATTGAATAATGTTTTCTGAGCAATAAATAAGTAATCAGTAATCCAAGTTTTATAATTTTATTTGATTTTTTCGAAGAAATAAAAGAAACGACTAATGAAAACCATCGCTAAAAGAACCAATCGTCAAGCCATGAAACCAATCAATAAAAAATATAATTGATGTAACATAATGAAATTAATTGTATAATTTGGTCTTGGTTATAAAAAAAGGTAGACTATTACTTTGTCGTGTGTCAAAGTAAAATGTATACACCGACAGAATTCTTTACTACTGGAGATAGTGGTGAAGAAAATTTTAAAATACATGTACGGTAATTAAGGAGTGTTTTTATTTACTTTCATTAATACCTTTTTGGCTTTCTTATGGTATAGTTTAGAAAGAAATTATTAATGGAGATAAAAAAAATTCCTGATACTAATAGCATACAAGCCAAGTAAGTAATTCAGTTCAATGATAACTTCAGTTTTTAAGCATTGATTGATCATATAAAACCATGATTAATCAAATAATAACCATACAAATTCGTATAATTCTAGTTAAAAATCAGTAAGCACATAAGTGTCAATATTGCCAAAAAACTATCACGTTGACAAAGTAAAAATATCGTATGCCAATGTCGTCCAGGGTTACGACGCGATCAAAGTCGCATTACTTAGGTTCTTGTTCGCAGCCGTGAAAAGTATCCACGTTATGTTCCTCTGCTTGAGATCCTCGTCAAATTTGAATTAGTGTCAAATGAAATGTATTTATTTGTGGCAATGAATATATATAAAGAATGGAAAAAAGTATGGAAATAATATGATATCTGTAAAAGTATTTAAGTAACAAAACTAAAACTTTGCCTGTTTGATTTAGGATCTTAAAGTCTTCCATTAGAACGTTTGGTGTAAGAAGTCTTGGAAAAAACTCAATTTGCCTACGTCATTTGATACAAAGTTTTAAAGAGCTTTGCATTCTGAGCAATTTGCCACAAGCCCAGCCTCAAAAAGTCGTATGTAGCCTATAGGGAGTTATTGCATTTTTTTTTCTTCAATATGACTTTAAAGCAAAGTTTGATCACCTGCCAATTTTATCCTGCAGTCCTTTTTAAAGTCGGGTTTGTGGCATTGTTCTATTTTCATAGTGTCCTTTAATTTGATGTACATCTTGATGTATACTTACTTTTTAAGACTTTCTTCTGACTCCATGTGGTCAGTCTATTCTTGGAGGTTTAAGATCAATAAGTACTTTAGGAAGTATACTTTGACACTCAAAATCAGCTTTCAAAGTTTAAGTTTTGTTAAATGTATAACTTTAAAGATATTATATTATACCATTTTCCACAATTATTTGATTCCCAAAACACAAAATTTAGATGGCTTGTGTTAAAGTAATTTTATTGATAAATGTAGTAATTTTAAAGTAATTTTATTGCAATGTAGGCAAATAAACATAAGGAAAGATTTAAAGTCATCCACTTTCAATTAAACATTATAACTGATTCTACTAACCATCTTTTTATTTTTGTATTAAAAATCTAAAAAATTACTATTCACAAAGCTAACACCGTTGGAAGACTCCCAAATAAAATTAACAATATGTGTTTTCAAAAAACTCCGTTGAGTAGTTTAATTCGAAAATTATAACTTGTTATGGATATGTATTTTTTACCATGGATAAATTTAAATATTACATTGTATTATGTAACATTTTAGTCATAGTCTTAGTTATCTTTGTTATTTTAATCTTTAAAATTACATTCAACAACCCACTCCAACTCTTCCTCTTTTAAACAATATGTCACAACTTTGTAACTTTAAATAAATTGCAAATTTCATCGTTAGGCATGCTAGTGACTTGAGCTTGTGGCAGCTTCCTGATCAGCCACTCAGGTGACGTGTTTGAGGGTAGGGGGTGGCTCGCTAAGCCCACCCTGCCCGTTGAATACAAGGATCTTCAGTACACAAGCCTGCACATAGGCTACATCGGTTTGTACAAAGGTAAGTAAAAATAATCCAGGGGGATAGAGATTTAATAAGCTAAAATTTTATTTGTGGTTTAGACTCAGAAGATAAAGGTAGGAAGCTATTTTTAAGTAAAAGTATTGAGTTATCCCACTATTTAAGGAAAGTATTTGGGGTTGCGTTCAAAGGAAACTGCACGTTGTCAAACTTTTTATCCCTCATACCATCAAGGAAAATATTGCAAAAGTGTATTTATATCTCGGGATCCTAAACTCTCTTCAACCTTGAAATCAATTTTGACATTGTTATTGTTTAGTAAATTGTTGGGGACATTTCCCATCACTGATTAGTAAACAAAATTCACAAAATTCGGGGTCTGGACGCAAATTACTAAACAATAACATGAACTCACCATTACTAACAATGAACTTTAAACAAACATATTTTACATTAATTTAAAATTTAAATATTTTTCATCGTTTAAGCTTATTATTGTTCTTCTACTACATTAATTTGTTTTTCTTTTAGGAATTCCTTTCATTAGTGAATCCCCAAATTAAAGCAATAAAATAATTGACTTACTAATTTAAATATCTAAAGTTTAACTAACCAAAAGAGTTTATGGGTGGATTTTTTATTAATTAAAAATGTGTTCATCTGTACTTCAAAAATAAATTAAATTTTAGATGTTAAAATAAGAAACATTGATACTAAATTAATAAATTATCACCTCTTTATCGCTTTAATCACTTAACTGCCTCAAGTTATTGTCTTCATATTTTTATTACCATGACAGACCAGCACATTTTTCTCAATTTTTTATTGTTTTGGCTTTAGGTTAACAAATATTCTAGATCTAATTTTTATATTTGAATCGGAAGTTATTTAAACCCAATTGGTCCCAACTGTAAATGCGATTAATAACTCATGACGTTGTGCACCTCAGTGTTTATCTATAATATTTTTATTTTAAAAATATATATGATTAGCTGACTAAAGTGTGGTCACATTTTAAAAGGTACAACAAAATATATCATGAGATTACTATTGAATGTAAGATTTATTACATTCTTGGGAAGAAAATTAAAATTTTCTAATGTTTAAATGCGAATATTAATAGGCATTAGAGAACTTTTAGTGACTTACAACTCCTAAGACACAGTCTGTTTAGAGTATGGAGTCATACGGTTTTGTAGTTTTTAAAGAAGCCTATGAGCAAATAATGCACGATAGATACGAAACACATGCAATACAATATAATGATATATAAAAATCTTCATAGCCTTTTTTGTTTCAGATCATCTACCCAACCGGTCGATGCTGAAAGCAAAGGAAAAACTTATAAAACACGGAATAACAATGAACATGATAGATAAGAAGGTTTTAGATTTCGATTTGGAGGGCCGGTCTTTATTCGATAACGACGGGCTTCAGAGATACTACGATTTGTCTCTATTGCGTGAACCGTGATGAATTTTACACGTTTTTTTTTACCTAACATCCTTTTACTTGAATTGGATGAAACTATAAACACAATACTATTTTTAAAACAATCCTTTTTAGATTCATGCATGCCTATTAGGATGTAGGCTATTTGTACAACATTTTAGCGAATTTCCCTATAGGGAATACGCTATTATGGTAGTAGCCATCGTAAGACCTAAGCCCGGGACCATGTTACTTTTTTGTTTTGGGGTCCCCAAAAGCCAAAAACACCGTCCGTTCATTTTCATATATATGTATATATATATATATATATATATATATATATATATATATATATTAAAAATAAAATAAAAATGCCTGAGCACCCTTTTGTTTCCATCTTTTATTTAATGACCTACATGTTTCGGCGATAATGCCATTTTCAAGGTCTTAGTACATAACCTAATTCATTAATATATTTAATAAACTAATATTTCTATTAGTTTAATCTTTAAATAAAAGATGGAAACAAAAGGGTGCTCAGGTATTTTTATTTTATTTTTAATAATTGTAGTAGCCCTCTTAAGTGAACTTAATTTCCCTATATATATATATATATATATATATATATATATATATATATATATATATATATATATAGATCTATGTGTCCGTGGTACTGATAACTTTTGACAGCGACCTCCGATTTTGATGAAATTTGGTATGAAGGTGTAAGACCAGGTCTATTTTCATGAGTTCGCGAACCAGCGTCATCGGGTTATGGGAACGGGGTTTTATGGGGTTTCAAAGGGGTCAAAAATGGGTTTTTGGCATTTTTGGACCTCAGTTTTCAAAATTTATAAATTTTAACTAAAACCATTTAAAAGAGCTCAAAAAAACAAACAATTTGGTATTTTGAATTTTTATTTTAGCATAACTGGTTACGGGGAAAATCCAAAAATATGTTTTCCATGTTATTCTTATGGGAAATCAAGATTACCCTATACCTTGCTTATTTATTGACATAACTTAATCAAATTTGGTATGTACATTATCTAGATAGGGTTTAACTTATACTTGCTTTCAAAACCCATATGGCGGCAAGCCTACATACTCACCCCCATGGGGTTTATGGGGAAAATATAAAATTGCCATAGCTTGATACAATTTTGTGTTTACATTCACCAATTATTGATTAACTTAGATTTTCTAACAACACCCCATGGCAGCAAACCTACATACTCGATCCTATGGTGTTTTTATGGGGAAAGTAAATAATCTGATATTCCATGGGAAATTCGCTGAGTACGCAGGTCTGCTGCGACGGGGGTATTTATTAATACCTTAAAAGTTATTATAAACAAATGATATTGTTTTCAATTTTCCATGTCCGAAAAACAACACCATCCAAATTGCAAAAAATGGACTGAAATGTATAAAATGACAAAATTATTAGATGAATATCGGCAGTAACTATGTCGTAACCACGGGCTTATGCGTTTGAGAAAAATACAAATTTTATTAAATTTATTTTAAGCAATGATGAAAACGATATTTTAAGGACATAATATATTTAGAAACAGCTATAAATCAGAAAACTTTCCTAAGAAAGATGAGTGGAAAAATATCCAATGTTAAAAAAATCACTATAGTAATATAATTTGCTCTCTCCCCTCAGTCGTCATATCAGGTGGTCCTCCCAGCTCAAATAGTCAATCAAACATATTTGTTTAAAGTGTGTGTGAGGTGAGGGAGGGAATTCCAAAGAAACCAGAATGAAGCCCCATGGTCGGATCTGAGCAAAGACCATTTTTCCTATTTTACACTTTAAGTTTTAATCATTTTTCACACTTTCGCAATGGGTAATCTTCTTTATACAATAGTTAAATAAATATATATATTATGTAAGTAAATAATTTATTTTCATGAATATAAAGAATTTACTTACATAATATACTTATTTATTTTATTATTGTATATAGAAGTTTAAAACATTTTTACTTACAAGTACAAATAATACTTTGTTTAAAATATGTGCTATATCATTTTTACAAGGAAAGTGCAGCATGTGTCTTAAAGATAATTTAAATTTAATTCAAAAAGTACAAATAAATTTTTTTACACAATATAAAAAATTTAATTATTAGATAAAAGTATGCCACATAAATCATTTAAAATTATTTATAAAATCGGCTTAATATTGAAAAGTAACTAAAAAAAGTTGGTAATGTCAGTCAACAAATAAATTATATGGATATGGAAAAAGTGAGTTTTCTATTACTGTGCCTAAAGAAAACATCCACCTTTTCTTTTACTTAGCAGCCAGTTGTTTTGTTGTTTACGATACTAACCTTTAATCATGAAGATACTAAAACATGTAGTAAACTAAATAATTTTCAGGAAAATATTTATAAGCTGTCGCTTTTATTAAAATCCTTACAAGTTGTCATTACAGAAAACGCGACATATAATCAATTTATATTTTGATGCCTAGTTAAATTTTTATTTAAATAACCACGCAACTGGCAACCATTTGAGAAAACAACATGGAGAAAGCGATAGACCTATTGCAGTCTGTAGAGTCTTAGATGAAAGTAATCACAATTAAAAAAGGAAAGGGTGAATCTCACCCGTTTGCTCCACATTCCATGCTGCAGTTTTGCATTTAGGGATTAATAAACCGATAGCGAAAATAAGTAACGGATATAACGGAACATAACCCTCTCAAAAAGTTAAACTTTCTCAAAACTGCACACGTAATAATTCCAATTAGTTTTAGAAATACCACCCCCCTAGTTTAGTCTTTCATCTATAATAACCCCCAGTCTTTAATACCCTCAACCTGATCATATTTACCAAAAATCAATATAATAAATAAACGGTGGTAGAAAAAAAACATTAAAAGATTCGAATTCTTTGTTCATATTGCTTGAAAGAGTGAATGCTTTGTCGTTTGAATTTATAGAGTAGTAACTTATTGATGAAAGTCAAGATATTGGAATAACTCTTACAGGGGGTGGTCGTTTGGTAGTTGGGGGGCATAGTGAGGGGTAGGGGGCTGGCGCTGAGCGGGGGGGAGCCATCAGCAGAGATTGCACGTAGGGCAAAGCTATTTCGTGCCGGATCTGTGACACTTGTCGCATTTTCATTACCGCCCCTAGATCTGTTCATTATCACCCTATTTCCCTGCAATATCTGTCCTTCCAGTCCCAGTGACAATGGGGAAACCGGTATAGGTTTAATTTAATCATTTTACAGGACAAATCTTGTACTGAAGCACCGTATGCAAACATGTCTTTGAAAACTAAGTAAATAACATACATAGTTATTTTACCTAACAAATCATTGCTTCTAATGTTTATAGGCACAAATTACATTTACGGAACCGTTTTTTTTTTTTTTTTTTTTTTTTTTTTTTTTTTTTTTTTTTTTTTATTTCAGGATGAGAGGTAATACACATAAATACTGCTCTAGTAACTAAGAATAATGAATAGTTATTTAAAATAGTTTACTAATTATATGGTTTGAACATTACTTTGATCTTCTTCGAGTTTATTATACTTACATAATGTTTTGCTTTGGTTATTATTTTGCATTGTAAATCGGTTGGCGTTACAAATAAATAGCAGTATCTCACAGCTTTATATACCATTATTATTAACTACAAACACTAGATAGCTCATCTAATGAACTTGCTCTATAACGAATTTTAACGATTTAACGTTCGCCATTATAAAGCCACTTTAGTTTGCTTTATAATTTTAAGATGGTTTACAGAGTTGTGAAAAGTCAACATCAAAACATAAATCTTAAATTATTTAATGTTCTAGACACAATAAAAATTAGCATTATTTGATTTACTTATCATATGTCACGTGTAGTTCACGTATGTCATACGAGGTTTCAACAGTGATGAAGGTTTTCTCAGTGATAAAGTATATTCACGTGATATAGCAATGTTATTATTACAATTAATACATAACTTATCCTAGGCATTAGAACCACAAGTATTAACTAACTTAAAATCTAATATCACATTTCGCAATTTATAAAAGGCTCCAAAACAAAGACAAAACAGGTACAGCAGAGAAAATCTATGGATATCATATCCTAAAGAGGAGAAATTTAGGTCTAATAAAATTATTGATTACACCAAATTGAATTAACTGTTCTAAAGCTTCGTGCATACGGTCCGAAGGAGGTCTGGCTGAAAAAATAAAAAGTGGTTAACGTTTTTTGACCCTGTACATTCCTACGGAATTTTGCTTAGCAGGCTGAAATGTGCTCTATAAACGAGTTAATGGGAAAGTGATCCAAACCCATAAAATGTCCGAACATGTATGTCACCTTTTGATCCAAAGTACCAACAGGCAAGCCGTACCATGAACTAAATAAAGTTTTTAGCTTCTCAATGTATGAGATTTTCCCACAGTTTCAAGTCCCATGAAATGGTTAAAAGATAATTTGCATATAGTGTTTATTTTAAGTTAAATAATTTAATCGTTCTGAAAAAGTCTAGTAAAGGGATTCGTCACACTTGGCTTACTAAATCATATAAATTTTAAGATTTTCTTATGTTTTTGTGAGTTGGTGCATTTAACATCCAGAAGAACTCTAAGTAAGAGTTATTTTCTCTTAATTCATGCTTGAACTAATTATTAATTAATTAAGGTTTTCAGTTGCATAATTTACCATATATTTTTAATAATGATCCATGAAAAAAAATTGAAATTTTCAGTTTACATCTAATGTTTCACAATAATGTTGTAAGAGTTTCTCGATTTCTAGTGTTTCCATTATAAAGAATCGACTTTAAGGTTGCTTTTTAGCATACTCACAAGTTTTATAGAAATAAACTCCTTTAAAGTGTTATCAATAATAAAAAACAATAAAAAGTTTTTACAGTGATTATACAATGCACTCTTAATATTGAAATTATTTATTCAGGATGACGTTAAAATACATATTCCAAATATACTACACATATTTCACTAATAAAATAACCACATAGCAAGGAGTAGGGATCCAAACTATAAAATATACGTAAATACATCAACACAAAGTTTTTAACTCACGCATAACATCCTAGTTAGTGCTGTTACCTTTATTAAAAAAAAAGCGTTTATTCATTTCAAAATATTAGTTTCGCTTAGTTACAACAACACATATTTTTGTAAACATTTAATGTATTATAATAACATAATTAAATTTATCGATTTATCTAAAGTTCTACAAACCAAACAATTTAGTACTGCTATTAGTAATTTGTATTGGGATATACAAAACCATAAAAATAACTATAAAAATAAACAGGACATCCCGGACTTGTACCATGGGGCCAAACTTCATCAGGTTATTCAGAAGGCAAAAACAAGCACATATTAGGCTACAAGACAACTTTTTGTCTATCTACACCAGTGGCATTTTTTAACATTTTGAGGGGGAACGGTCTAAGCCCCATTCTTGTTACCATCTAACATCAACCAGTTGTTAGAAAACATCATTAATATGAGTTAAACAATTAGAAACAATAAAAAATGGCAACTGGGACCGAAATCAAACTTTTAAAAAGCTACTAACTTTTCTCAGGATCGAACCGGAAACTAAAAGTTAAGAAGATGCAGACACTACAGATATAGGAGAGATTTAACTACAAATTTGTTAAAATTTTCATAAATGGACATGCAAAATTTGTGTTTTTTTTAAGAATAATTTAATATTCTTAATATTTTTGGCTAGACAGTTAAAGTTAGAAACTTTCAAATCTAATTTTTGTCAGCTACATTTTTTTTTAACTGCAAATTTAATAAACCCCATACTTATGTAGCTTTAAAAAATACAAATCATTTTGGATCATAACATTCGTAATAGTCGTTTTCAATTAATCATGTTGTTTAAACGTTTTCATGAATTAATTAAAAGTAACATACCAACAGATATACGAAAATAAATCGACGTAGGACCCATTTGTATTGATATATTTTATTGTTTTTTACTTTCTGAATAACCTTTTAAAGTTCACCAGATGATTGCGGGACACCCTACAGGATAAGTGTTATCTGCAGCTTTGGGGCTGTGATATTTTATGCGTTTCATACTCACTGAGGAAGTGGCCGCAGTAGGCTATCTGTAGCGAGGTGCACGTATACTGGCTGAACCTCTTGGGCAGGGTGGGCCGGGTGTTCCACCCCCTACCTTCGTACACCATGCCGTTACCGCCGATGCAGAAGCTGAAAAGGTCCAAACAATATTCAGAATCATTCAAAAATAATTATATTAGTTCATGTTTATGAGAATTGTTATTGGCTGACGCATGTTTCCCCCAGCGAATAACTTATTTACATCTGGAGTATTAACGTATAAAGATTTTACCACATAATTTTTAATATTTGGTTTTAGTAACAGATATATGACATTATTAACTTTATAATGCGTGAGAATTGTTTTTATAAATGGAGGAGGTTACAACAGCAAACCATTGTTACCAACTGTTGGATATGAAAAATATTTATTTACTAAAAGTAATACCTAGTTATTGTTTGTTTACTTTAAATGGCAGATACAATTAGCCAAGATGAGCTAATCGTAAGCAAAGTTAAGTAATCGTATTTGAATCATCTTGGGGGGCCTCTTTCTAATCATTTTGTCTTGTTCATACACACAAAGTTGTATACATATGTAACAATTAAACAAACACATACCTGAACCTAATGTCGGACAGATTCCTGTCGTTTTTATGCAGCATCTGCAACTTCCTCATTGCGAAGACGCACCAGTCGTGGGTGGTGCAGGGGTTCTTGCCCGTGTACGTGACGAAGAGGTTGGCAGCTGGGCCGTCCAGTGGGGACGCGTGGAAAGGGGGCTCTGCCCCCCACTCATCCCGGTATACCATCGCCAACGTCATCTCCGCCCCAGAATCTACATTCACACACTACTATTTTAAGTTTTAATTCTGCACTACATACAGGGTGAAAAAGACTGGAGACGGTATAATACCCTTAAAAGTATTGAAGTAATAAAACTAAAACTTTGCGAATTGATGTGGGGTGACAAAGTCTACTTTCTAAAGTATTGTCCTTAGACCTTTAAGGGGGGACGGCTCACAAGGAGTCAGAATAAAATTTTAAAAGTAAGCATAGGTCAATGAGTACATGAAATCAAAGGTCTCTACTATTAGAGAACGGTGCCGCTAACCCGACTACAAAAGAATAACCGAGTCAAAAATGGCAGGCGATCAAACTTTGTATTAAAATCATATTGCTAAAAACAAAAAAATGCAATAACTTCGATAGATTTTTTGAGGTCGGGTTTGTGGCAAATTGCTCAGAATACAAAGCCCTTTAAAATGGTGTATCATATTACGTTGGACAAATCAGTTTCTATGAAGACTTCCACAAAGGGACGTCCCTAAAGGGAGTCTTGGGAAAATATTCATTGGTCTACGTCATATGATACATCATTTTAAAGGGCTTTGCATTCTGAACAATCTTTCACAAACCCGACCTCAAAAGGTCGAGTGGATGTGGAGTGGAAAGTTATTGCATTTTTTTTCTTTTCAACAATATGATTTTAATACAAAGTTTGATTGCCTGCCATTCTTGACTCGACCATTCTTTTGAGGCCAGGTTTGCGGAATTGTTCTCTATTCTTAGAGACCTTTAATTTGTTGTACATATCGACCTATGCTTACATTTAAGATTTTCTTCTGACTTCTTGTGGACCTTCCCCCTTGGAGGTGTAAGGACAAAAGTACTTTAGGAAATAGGATTTGCCATTCCAAATCAATTTACAAAATTTTAGGTTTTATTCCTTACATACTTTTTAAGATGTAAGACTGTTTCCAGACTTTTTTCCACAGTGTATAGTTATAATAGTTTATGAATGGAAAAGCTTTAGGGCTTGTTTTCAGGTAACATTAATGGTAAAGAGGTCGAACATGAGTGCTTGGTGACTTTGGAGGTTTGTTAAAACAAAGACCGAGTTATGCACAATTTACAGTCACATTTCATAGAGGAATAATAAGGCAGCTAGTTTCAGTTAAGAACTATCCAAAATAAACAATTTGGATCCATTTGTCGGTCTTCAGATTAGATGAGATCAAATGTAACTTCTTGGTTAATTAGTTATTATTTTTAATTGGTTTGCAGATGTTTTTCAATGATCCTTTTAATGATTATCTGCGAGTGATAAACATAGCGATTGAAGAGGTTGAACCTCGGAAGGCTTTTGTTTGCTTTATTTATTTTCTTATTCTTTACTAGAGTATCGAAGACCTAACGGTGATGTCAAAGGCCTTTAATCAATAATTTATTATTTAAATAATTGTGTCTTTCCGAAATTCTAAAGGAGTTTATCTTGAAAAAAAACCATTAGCTCAACATTAAGTCAACAATATTACTTGACCATTTGTCTGGTATAAGAGTAATTTATGTACTTTTGTTGTTCAGCCATAATGAATGTAATTCAATTAATTTAATTCTATCACCGAATTTAATTTATAATACAATTTATTGTCTCTGGTAACCCTTTTACGTTGTATTACACGGCTAGTTAATGTTACCCCAGGTAATACAATAATTAATAGCAAAATGTTTAATAAGACTATACCAAATGTTGCATAATGCCAACTTTGAAAATTGGCACAAAGATCACAAAAATATTATAAAAAAAGTGTAATCTAAATATCGAGATGTAGCTGTGTTTTCAAAAGGTTCCTCTACTTTCTAGTGATCTAACATACTCTACCGTTAGATCTATACTCTAGGTAATCTGTTAAGAGCAAATACCTTACGTAAAATTACAAAATATTTTTATCGCAGTTTGCTTCAGGGTAGGCGCTACTCAGATAATCTCCGAATAATGGAAATTCTGATTAGGAACTACAAGGATTCATTCCAAATATTAAATCACTAAAAGGAGTTATTAGTTTCCATGAGGATACAAGAACAAATAGACAACATAATGGTATGCTAAACGAGTTGAAATTTGAATCCAACATGCAACATACCTTACGCATAGCTTAAACATTTCTAAGTTAATGGAAGGCTAAGTGTGTTTAGTTGGATCAAAGGTGCTTTTAACATTACTTCTGTAAAGCGTAGAGTGAAAAACGATCCAAGTCTAATCAATTATTGCATGCTCAAATGTTGAATCGTATGCAGTGCAAACATTTAGTTTGCCTCTTAAAATTTATATTACGAGTCTGCAGTAAATCGCCCATTTTGATTTTAATCCCTTAAGAACAATGTTAATTATAGGTGTCTTTGAAACACTTTATCGCAATAATCTTGCATCGGATTAGCATGAAGCTTGAATACGTTCACAATAATGGTATGGCGGTTCATGTGACGTGGATTTTTTTTATAAACCTCCTAAAAATTATGTTAAACATGGTTTAAAATGGTGATAAAATACATTGTTAATTTTTTAATTATTCGAGTGGATAATTTTTTAAATTTATTTTCAATCACGTCAAATGAAAGGTACTGTGGTGACATTTAAAATGACATAAAGTTTTTCATTTTCAGACGGAAAACAAACTCACAGTAGCCTAATATTTCAAATTTAACATTGTTGTAATAGGACAAAACGCCGAAATGGCATAGGTACTGCAGATTCCTACGTTTCATTTAAAAAAAGTCTGTTACAAAACTTGGGAAAATACAACTTTTATAATGAAAACTAATTAATTTAATTTCTAAGAATCTTCTGCAGATTACTGATTATTAGCTATTAATTAATTAATTAATTACTACAAAAGACATACCCTTACACGTAAAAAGATCAATACATTGATGAGATCTGTATCATATTATCCGTCAAATAAGATGAAACTGTGCATAATGAACTACTTAATATTTTACAGGTATAGATCATCGCTTTCACTACAAAAAATTTTGTGATAGAGTTAGAGTAGCTTTTGCCAAATTTAATTCATAGTTACACCACTGTTGTTTTATATTACGCAATTTATTGAAAGATTCATATATAGATCTGGCATGTCTAAGGCTGTCGGAATGGGACATTCTTGTTTCACAGATTGTAATAATAGTGAGGTATGCTAGAATTGGGTTATGAGATAACACTGACGGCTGTAAAATGTGACCTTGTAAACCTTGTTACTATCACTTAAATCCGTGGAAAGTAAATATCACAGTGTATACTCACAGTGTGTATAGAAGTAAAATTTTAGATTTGTTCAAATTTTCTGTTTAAAAATGTATTACTGTCGCTATGACCAATAAACATTTATTTAAACATTTTATTTATTGTATTACTGTGGTACTCTGACGAAACCATAGCTAATATTTAGTTTAGTATACTTTGATATTTAGATACTTTATTTGAAACACCGACGCACTCTGTGGTGCGTATTTTAAGGTGAGTATGACTGAAGGGGTGAGTGTGATGATTGTAATAGATCAGATGAGGTGTAGCTTTGTTACTGACAAATATCAGCTGTTTCATTTGTCAGGGTCATTAATTAATAGCCCAATGACCAAAGGCAGCTGGGCCTAGTATCGAACCATCAAAAAGCACTAACTTTTCTCAGGGTCGAACCGGCAACCTTCAGATTCAAAGGCGAGCTCTTTAACCACTCAGCTACCCATAAATAAATATAAATCCTGATTCCCGGACTTATAAAACAACATATACTAATTAAATAAAAAATCGGGACACTAATTAATTACAAAAAATAAATAAATAAATAAATAAACACTAATAAACAAATGGTAAAATTGAATTTATTGTCCATCTAGTGTAGGTTTTATTACAGCATTTTCAATTAATCGTATTTACTTTTCATCCAGACCTTAACCTACCATATCGCAACCTAAACCAACTTAGACTAACTTTAATATTTTGTTCATTTAAATTCCTTTGTATGGACTCATCTCTTATCTATGGACAATGATTCTCTCGCTAGGTTGGTTAGATTAAGTTATATTATTTAATATAATTAAAATTATACGATTGATTACTTTATACAACATCTGTTTAGCTAATAATGCTACTATGACCAGCGTTTTCACCTCAATGAATATTGGAATGGGTTAAATAAAAAGGTTATTCACCTCGATTAATATTGGCCTAGGTTAAATAAAAAGGTTATTGTAAATAACTTATTACAAATCAACATAAATTTAAAAATAAGTTTTATATTATATATACATCTATTTTTATGAATAATATGTATATTATGGAAGACTGTTGAAGAGAAGTATTGTGTTATTTCTGAACAAGTCATAAAATTAATCGAAAAGAACAATTCAATTAATACATAAAAAATATAGTAAAATTGGTATAATTTATTGTTAGAATAATTTGTTATAACACTTGGTTAATTTCATCTGAAGTGAAGGTGGGCCAGAGAATCTCTTCTAAAGAGTCTATTGTGCCTCGTTATATGAATTACATACAGTATTTGAGGCATAATATTAAAACATTTCAAACCTGTATTAACCTGTGAGTTATATATACTTCAGTGGGACACACTCTTTTTCCATTTTCATACTTAACATTATATGTTAAGAAAAAACAATAAGTATGTTAAATTATTTAAGTAAAAAATGAAAAATGTATTTTTATGAAAATATTTCACCAGAGGAGTCTGGTTAATTGAGCTGGCCGTGTGGAAGAAATTAATAATTACGTCACTTAGACTGCTGTTACAGTCTACATCGGAAAATGCTAGATCAAATTGATTGCAGAACTTCCACTATTCCAAAACTAATAATGCTAAATATTACCGTGCTACTTTTCGTCAAAGTTATTTTTTTATTTTGGGCGTCGGTATGAACCTATAAGTAATCTTCTAATGTTGGAAACCATGCAAGAAAACATAAAAATCCTCCGCTGTTTTAAAAATCATTCAGAAATCGTTTTTTTTTTCATCACTGTTACTCTACACTTGAATGTTAAACTTATAAGCTTTTCATTTTTCGTTTTACTTTTCTTTGCGTTTCTTTAGTTAATTTATAAATTCCGTAAAAAAAGTTCCACAATCTTTTCCCTTGAATTCTGGCGCAGCATTTTGAGTAAAGAAAGCGAACAAACCTATCAATTCATACAATTTTAAATTATTTCGTATTCATACAAAATTCTTATAGACGTATTCCTTCCTAAAATTGCACATCGTAAAACTTTCCCAGGAACATAAAAATTTAGATTATTTTTACAGATCCGCAAAGAAACATCAATGTATAACAACAGTCCCGAAAAGTAGGCCTAACAAAAACCATCTAATAGCCCAAGTTTAGACGTTCCTTCAATTTTTTTTAGATATTACTATTACTCTTACACAGTTTACATTTTTTTATCATTTATTACTCGACGGTAAAACTAGTTCTTTATTTTACTGTCATATATAATACCACACCACGTGGTCTTGTTACGGTCTGCTGAAAAAATGGAATTAGACAGCATCATAAATGAGTCAACATGGAAAATGAGTCAAAAGCAAATGCCAACTGGGTTCAGAATCGTCCTTGGCGGGGATCAAACCGGCAACCCCAGCATTATAAGGTGAACGCTATTTACAACTAAACTACCCACTCCGTTCCACTTGAACTTCAGGTTTTTACATGAGGTTAAAATTTTATATAAAAAAAAAGGAAAATAAGAAGTGAAAGGAGCTGGAGAAAGTAAAAAAATTTAACATATACACACATCTCTAAGCTAATAACACGATAAATATCATATAGCAATAATGATGCATATCACATAGTAATTTCATTGCACTTTTTATTTATGTAGCCATATTTTACTCCGTAAATCATGAACTTCCGTCGTGTATAAAACATGGAATCTGGTGGGGGCTTTTCTGGAACAAATGAAAAATATTAATAAATTTAAAAGGCACTAAGCATATAAAAAGTGATTTTTGTAACTTTCGGAGATCAGTCGAAAAAATAAATTTTGATCAACTATTGCTATACACAGACTACCAAGCAAGGTAACATTGTGTGTATACTTATATATCTTAAACCAATGTGAATAATTAACATATTCAAAATTTTTTCAGTATATTAAAAGGGTATGGGGTTAAATTGTTTATCTTTACAGTTTAAGTTGTATTCACTCATCCAACTCCAGTGAGCCCTTGAAGAAGGTCAAGAAAGAAATGTATTTGTTATCATACATGAAATGGTGACCACTTGCCATGAAATTACTGCTATGCTGTTATATATTAAAAATACAAAACAAAATAAGTTCGTTTAAAATACTAGTACCAGGTTAACCGAGCCTTACTAGTTGGTTTTAATTAACTTTAGACATAGTGTGATGGTAATAAAGTTATTAAATTTCCATCAACAACCAACAATACCTCATCAGAGTAAACAGCTGTTCCAAAAAAAACTGCTTAACATTAATGTTCCTTTATTTTTGTATACCTTTCCTTGTTATTCCGTTACCAAAATAGCAACCCATAAGACCAATGTTAAAAATTACGATTTTAAGACTTAAATTTAGACCAAATTCAATTTTCCCTGGGACTGAGGCTGTTTCTAAACTTATTTGTGGGCCAAAACACTCTTAAGAGTCATCTTCACCCCTGGGCCAGTAGCCCATTGTTGCGCAATCGGCAATGTTAACTATACGGCTTTTAATGCAAAACATGGTATGGCATTCTCCTGTTTCGGACGCCGTTTTTCAACCGATTTTCTTTAAACTTGTTAAGTGTTTAGTTGAATAGTTATACTATGTCGCTCATACCTCGGAATTTTGAAAATTTAACAAATATTACTCTTTGAGGCATCGCAAAGTAACTCGATTTTCCTTAGTAATATTTGTTAAATTTTCAAAATTCCGAGGTATGAGCGACATAGTATAACTATTCAACTAAACACTTACCAAGTTTAAAGAAAATCGGTTGAAAAACGGCATCCGAAACAGGAGAATGGCATACCATGTTTTAGCATAAAATCCGTATGATTAACATTGCCGACTGCGCAACAATGGGCTACTGGCCCAGGGGTGAAGATGGATCTTAAATGCAAAGTTTAAGCAAAATCTACCCGCTGGATTTCGAGATCGTGGAACACACATCCCTTCAGACAGTGCTCGTATTATAGTATCGGAGATTATTTCACTTCATCAATCAAATTCAACTATTGAGTAATCTTTCATGTGGTTTTGAGCAGATTGTATTACAGTACCGGTAAAGTTTCCCAGGTAGGCCACGTAGATGGCGGTGCGCTGAAGGTTCACCAGCCTCTTGGGCAAAGCCGGCCTCTTGTGCCAGCCTCTACCTTCGAACACGATGCCGCGAGGACCGATCATGAAGCTGGGAACAGTGTGCAGGATCTTAGACGACCTATAGATAGCTATCGGTTATTTCTGATAGGATAATAGAAACCTAGTCCAAAGACATCCAAGATGCAGTCCGTGTCATGATAAAGAAAATGCACGAGGTTTTAACCTCAACTTGTCTTTTTTAAGTCCGCAGAGTTATGTAGCCCGCAAATTCTTGGGAGGCAACGAAAGATTTAAAAGTTTACTCAAGATTGACTGGAACGTTGGCGTCGTCCTGTAATCCAGCTACTTGGAGGTCACGAATTGTGGATAGTTATAAGCGATGGCTTGTGGATGCGACATTCCCTATTGGGGGTTAACGTCCGCACTAGTGAATACTAGTTTATCCATAAAGATAATCCTCATAATTAAACCAATTCGTATATATGAGGTCGAAATTGTGGTTCGAATCCCACGTTAAATTGTAGGTATATTACTGTATATTACCATTTGCTGTTGAGCTATTAATTAATAATAGTCCTGTCTTAGGAGAATGTCGGCCTTAGTCAGTAACAAGACTTCAAGATCGCGCCACAATCATCCTACACTCATCTCTCATTCATATTCAGGTTAAAATACCAACTATGTGAGGTCCTTGTCTCAAAATAGTGATATATTGATGAAAAGTTGCAAAATGCATTCAAAGAGTAGTATCTGCAACACAATTGTTGTTTCTTCCCACTGCACGGAAATAATCACAATGCCATACCTGTGAACAGTACGCAAAACAGTTCATTTCAGCCTTTCATTTAATTCCCGCTTTACAGCGGCAGTGAAAATTCCCTCACGTTTAATCAAATACACATATTTAAGGTCAGCTGTTGTTACAAATGCCACAGGTGATGGTCATTGTTGTTGTTTAGTAATTGCTGTTCTTTTAGTTTGAGGTTATGCTTGATAGTTGTTAATGTATTCAAAAAGAAAAAGAAAACTTTAAAAAGTGGCATTTTGTAAACAATAAAAAGTTTAATCTGTTGTAATTATGGTGATAGGAAAAATATTGTGAGTATTATGAGCACAAATAGTTATTGTCGCTCTCTTGAGTGGCAGTGACTAATTTGCGCTGTTAATCCACAAATAGCTATTTCGGGTCAGGAGTTGATATAATTAGATATGTTGGAAGGGGGTACCCTTAAGCACTACTTTGGGAACATCTCGTATAATATTCTAGAGTAATCGGATGTAAGTATTATTTCTTAAATAAATGTGAAATCAATTTAGAGAGACTTTTATAAACAACATTAACATTAAGAATAATTCCAATAATGCAAAAATGAAACACAATTATAATGAACAAATTAGTTAATTCCTCTTTGATTTCAAGTGCAGCTTGCCTTTAAATACAGAAAATTTCATATTTTTAAATTTCATATAAAAGATTTTTGAGCTTGACAAATATATATTTGTTCATCACCTTAAAGTAGTTTAAAATTAAATTCACACAATATATTATTTATCAAATTTCAAAAGCCACAGTTAAAGAAAAGCTTTGAGACTCTCTCTTGAAATAAGCCAATGAGACACAAAAGTGTCCTTTGCAGACCCCAAGTCTACTCACTTGTATCGAATGTCCCTAACCACCTTCTCCACGATATCAGGGTCCTCCTTAAAGTACTTGAGTTCCGAAACACACTCCAGGTACTCGGGGTCTGGCCTTGGCTTCTTGTTCTTATTCTTCTTCTTGCCCTTGGTGGGCTTGGGCGGGAAGTTGGTGTAGGTGAAGATGACGTAGTTCACCGGGAGAGCTAGGACCGGAAGTGCTTTATTGACACGAGTGCCACTCCAGGATACTCGGGGAGTGAACCTGAGAGGTGGAGAGTCTTCCAGGGTCATCATTCGGCCCATTCACCGATGAGAGGGTCGAGAATGTTCGGGTGGTGCACGTTGAGATAGTTCACCAGAAGGTAGTTCAGTACGCCCAGTACGGCCGAGATCACCAGATCCAGTCTTATGAAGTTAAATTTCATTTTTAATCTGAAACAGGACAGTGGTTTGAAGGTCGCACATTAACTGCCCGAAAAGTTCGTTTGATTTTCATCAATTGCTCGAAGCCCTAAAAGGGTCCCCAAAATTGTGCATAAGCTGCGCGAAGCCCGAGACTGGTAGAATGAAATTTAGCTGGCTGCGGAAGAAATTTCTTAGTTTACAGGTAATCACAACCTCCATCCTTTTTTATGATATGACAGAAATGGACCCACCAGTTCGCGCAGTTGATGCAAGTCTCTGGTCGTTACTTGAAAAGTTTCGCAGTTTAAGCATCCCTCGCTATCAGGCTTAGGTCAATTCCTGCAGTTGATTCCCGCCCGTTTTGAGAGAAGTGGGTTTACACCTATACCACTATAGATTTTACTAAAATTGTCATTCTCGAATAACATTATTGTTAACTGTACTGGTCCAGTCAAAATAACAAGTTGGTATTGGAGGTACCATAATTACGAAGGAGCTGATTTTTTTTTCAATTGATAGACTGTTATATGTTGTGCATTCCCCCCCCCCCCCCCCAAAAAACCCGAAAAATCCCCTAAGAGCTTTCCGTCCTACACCCTTTTAATTTTAAAGTTGCAACATGTCATAAAATCTACTACGGTTTCGAAACAAAGAAAACATTGTGGTGTTGCTCTTATTTTGTTTAGAAAAAGTTAGCTAAAAAATTTTACAACCACTTGTTACTAAATCCAAGTTGTTTTGTGACAAAATCGACACATACATAAAATACCCTCGTTGCAGCAGACCTGCGTACTAATCAAATTTCCACAAAAATATGGTAATTTTTCATTTTAACTATAATATTATATGGGTTTCTTAAGTAGATTTACTGCATTTGGGCTTTTATACATAGACGGCTAAAGGGGGGGGGGCTTGGGGGGCTGTGCCCCCTAGATTTCCTGGGCATTATAAAAAATCATATTATATAAAATAATATTTAATATGTCGACTGGCATTTTTAAAATTCAATTTGACATTAATAGACTCTGCATAAAGTTGGGTGAAATTACGAGTATAATGTAATCATAGAAGATTTCCATATAAATTCCAATGAATAATAATTGCATGAAGAAAAGAGCTATTTTCTTGCAGCTATTTATACGTGCTATTTGCATGCTTAGGCTACATGGTTTTCTACAATCACATGTCTATCTCCTAGAGAATAGCCTCACAATCTACTTATCAGAGCACAGTTTTCTCGCTTTCTGTCAAATAGGCCTAGAAGTACAAAGTAGTAAATTTCACATATAAAGTTTTGATATAGCAACCGTCTTCTCTCTGTCACATTGGTTTTGGTACTAAGCAACGAATTTATTTACAGTGGTACTGAGTACTGATAATGTCAATTTCACTGTCTAATAAACAAGTTGAAAGCTATTTGGCTCGGTTTTGTATTTTTTACTCATAACACAGTTGATCCAATGGGTTGATCCAGCTAGGTGATGAATTTATTTGGCGTCTGCTTCTTAGACCCCATCAGGTAAGCATTCATCTGCATCAATGGCCTATTAGGCCTACTGTTCACAAAAACCCCGAACCAGATATATGACTTATCATTATAAATAAGAAGGTTTTTTAACCTGTGGTGAATCGTATTAGACAAAGTAAGGGGCGAGTCGATACAGTACAGAAGTGAAAGGTACTGATAAAAGTCCCTGTCAGAACGCGGATTCGAATCCAAAACATCGCTGCCATGGTCCCGAAGTCCAACGCGCTAACCACTACGCCACCGACTTACCCAAAATTGTTATGATAGAAAAGAAACTAATATGAACAAACAAAGTTGTCTGTATTGAAACTAACTTACTCCTTTCAAATTCCAACACCAATTATCATAACACTCTCCACACAGCTAATTTTTAGCAACACCTAAGTGATAAGTAGACATAATACAACCTAGCCAACTGACCTGACTGATATTCGTTATCGAACTCAATACGGAATTGTACGTACAAAATTAATTTTATCAGTAGAAGATATTACGTCTCAATGTAAATAAATATGATGTAGCCATTATGACTAAGGATACCGTTTGAAGTATTTGATAATAACATAACATTATTTCACTCAACAACTGAAAAGTTAGTGTTATACAAAGATCGGTGTAGGATAAAACCAATCCTGATTTCAATGGGATTTCATGGATTATTTTTCGGAAATAGGACATTGGAATTTGATTTAATTAGGTCAAAGTTGGAGACTTTTTACTGTTTCCACCAGTAAACAGTAGTTACTATTGCTGTAAACTATTGCTGTATTTAGCATTCAGATTATTAGTTTTAATTAAATATTAAACAATCATTAAGTGACTAATGTCAATGTAGATATATATGAAACCATTAATCCTAACCTCATGAACTTTTAAATCGTTTGATGGAGTAGTGGCCGCAACGAAAAAATCTCTGTCTAATGCAAAAAACTATTATTTGTCTCACGTTTCATAAAACGTTTACCATCTTGGTACTAAACATCTCTCATTAAAAGCTACATGATATCATCAAGTGTTTAAAATTGTATACAGAGAAAAAAACTAAAACAAATTTTCACTAAAAACTTTCATAAAGCCCCAAAAATTATAAATGGGCCTACAGTAAAATGGTTTTGAAACACATCACAATTTCTTTTTTTAATAACATTCAAGCATAACAGGAATTTTTTAAATAAACGTTGAACACACCTAAATAATGGTGTTAAAATAAATACGTGTATATTATTTTACAGCAAAGCAGCACTTCGAGTAAAACAATGCCTGAACTTGCAGCACTTTTCATTTTCACAAAAGCCGTCGCAAACAATACATTATCCATTACTCTTTGAGAAATATATGAAAGAAAATAGTAATGTTTATAACACTAAAATATACCCTTTTTAAAGAAAGGGTAAAATACACTTCTCACAAGCTTTTTACCAACAGTTCATAAGGCATACACATCTTCAGCACCTTTCAAATAACGAATGTTCTGTAGATTTTTGCTAGGAACTTGTTTCTTACACAATACATTAAGAAATCCTCTCTCACTTGAAACAGCTTATCATCCGGGGGTTTTTCTGTAAAAATAACCAAAGTTAAACCTTTCTGGTTCAAATAAACCTAGGATTAATTAGGTATTAATTATGTACCTATTAGACCCCTTATAAATCTTTACAACTAAGCACCCAATTGAAATATTAAAAACAAATAAATAATAACCATTGTCTCACGTCGATTGAAACCCAAATTTTATGCTTCATAATAGCACTAAATCATGATTAACTGACATTAAATTATGTCTATATTAACAGCAAAATATAAAAAGTTTCTCTGGAACAAAGTTGGAAAACATTTACAACCAATAAGAAAAGTATTTGTGTTTTGAAAATGGTGGCGTCGACTACTTTATAAATGTTTAGGTATGTAACAAATTTTATTATACATGGGATATATTCTCTTGATCCTATATGATTTGGTTATTAAGGGTTATTTTATGATTGGTGAGATTTTTAAATTAAAAATGTCACCCATCACATATAAATATATAAATTTCTATATATATGGATATTGAAAGGTAGTTAAAAATGTACTGGCGGTTAAACTCTCCAAACTTTGCTGAGTAGAAGAGATAAGAGTAAATTTGAGGAAATAATGTAAAAAAAATTATATCAGCTAACGAGTTCACTTATATAATATTTTTTAACTGACATAAAACCCACTATTAAAAGAGTAATCAGTAGGTTTGGTTTAAAACTACCAGCATCTGGGTCACAACGGTATATTAAGAAATATCTTCGGGACAAAATTCTCAATAAAACATTACAAAGGACAAAGAAATCACTGAACACTTACTTTGTGACCCAAATGTTCTCCAAAAAAGATCAGTTTTCAATAATCTATATCATTTAACCCAATCATTAGGAAATGCATTGGTTGGGTCTTCCTAAATTCTTAAGCTAGCTTAAATTTGTTAAATTTAAAGTAGTGTATCTTTTACTTGAAGTTATATAGGTTGTTTTCCTATCTGCAACCTTGTAAGAAAAATTTTAACATTGGAATAAAGTTGAATTTATAGTTTTATTCATGTCGACTTAAGCTTATCTTATTTTTAAATTAGGTAAGACAAATACGAACCTATATAGCTTCCCATAAAAACCACGTATAAACTATGTCTCTCTTGGTGTTTGAACTTCACGGGCAAGACAGGCTGCGTGCTAAACCCTCTTCCTTCATAAATTATACCATTATTGTCTATTGAATAACTGGAAACAAATTTGTATTAACACTTTGTAAATTATGTGTACTTTAATTGGCTATCCTATATCAATTTATTTTTAATTATAAATAGAAGTTTAGATATACTACAAAAGAAACTCGCTAACAGCTAATTCTTAATTAGCTTATTTTAAGTAGGCCTACTCGAAAGGCAGGGGAATAATTTATTTCGGTTTTAGGGAGTCCATTCAAAAGTATAAACACTAGGAAGGAAGAGTATTTCAAAAGTGAACTTCATTAGGAAGCGTTTAACGTATATTTGCTTACAAAATCATAAGTTGGCAAACCTACGTACTCACTCACCCCTATGGGGTTTTTGGGGAAAATGAAAAGAACACCATAACCTTGTAAAATTTTGTATGTTGATTCACTAGGTAGGGGTTAACATATATTTACCAAGAACACCCATATGGCGGCAAACCTACATATTCTCATCCCCATTGTTTTTATGGGGAGGAAATAGAAAATATACCAAAATTCCATTCGGTCGCTGAGTACGTAGATCTGCTGCGACGAGGGCATTAAGATTTTAAAATGTGCATTTTAACTTAACAGCTTCACTCAACCTTCAGATGAATTTTCAAGTCAAATTGCAAACAAAAATCGTCCGTCACTTGTTTGTTGTCTGTCACTGTCAATTGTAAATTTATCGTCTGTCACTGCCTAATCAACATAAATATTGTTTGAGAAGTCACACCTTCGAATTGCACTGTACTTGAGTTTCTCACAAACAGAAAGGAATATGCAACAAAATGCGAAATTTGCGCACGGACAGTCGTGTAAAAATAAGTTTCTTGATAGATTATACAACAATGAAGTAACTCTAATCTGACTATTTTCGTGAACCTCACCACAGTCAATTCTTACCCATGTAAACCTATGTGGCACTTATTACTACTCACCTGAAGGCAATTACGTAACGCATTTCTTAGAGGTCATTGAAATGTCCCAGGTGTATCCAAACTGCACTACTCACCTGAAGGCGATTACGTCACGCATTCCTTAGAGGTCATTGAACTGTCCCAAGTGTATCCAAACTGCACTACTCACCTGAAGGCGATGACGTCATACATTCCTCCGAGGTCATTGAACTGTCCTAGGTATATCCAAACTGCACTACTCACCTGAAGGATATGAAGTCACGCATTCCTCAGAGGTCATTGAACTGTCCCAGGTGTACCCAAACTGCACTACTCACCTGAAGGATATGAAGTCACGCATTCCTCAGAGGTCATTGAACTGTCCCAGGTGTCTCCAAACTGCACTACTCACCTGAAGGCGATGTCGGCCAGCCTCCGCAGGTTGACGTGCCTGCTCTGCTCGCGACGGAGGAAGTTGCCGCACTGCCGCTTGGTGATGCAAGGTTCGGCTCGAGAGTACGAGAGGAACACGTTGTGGGCGGGGAGTCTCATCTCCGCGGGGTCCTTCGGCTCCTCCGCCAACCAGGCGGACCTGCTCACTATCTCCAGCACCATCCCGGCCGGAGCTGGACAGAATCTCTCCTGGTGGGAACAGGCGTTTTTACAGCTTGTTTGGATCCATTGAGGCGGCGACAAACTACCGGACTTTTCACCAGACCGAGCATCGTACCGAGCAAAACAGCAAATCTGGTAGGGTGTCAGGTGCCCGTAGATTAAACTGAGCACCGGACCAAGCATCGTACCGAACATACACACCATACAGGGACGTAAATTTACTCCAAACATTTCACAGAAAAAAACATCGGACCGAGCAACGTACCTGACAAATACACCGAGGGAGGTGAAGGATGTTTAGAGAGAGAGGGAGAGTGTGAGTGAGTGAGAGAGCTTGAGGGTTTGTAGAAGAGAGGAGAGGCTTTCCATGACGAGCGTTCGGGGCGACGACGCTCGGTACGGAGTTTGGGGCAAAATTTACCCTGACACACTACCGTACATCAGACCGTACATTGAACAGATCTTTTCCTTGGTGTTTCGCCAGAAAACCACCTCCAGAGGGCTCAGTACGGTGCTCGGTCCGACGTACAGACCTCTGACACACTACCGGGCTTGCTGTTTTTATTCGTTACGATCCTTGGTCCGGTGAAAGTCCGGTATTGTGTCGCCGCCTTAAGGTAGATAATGGTGAGCAGGAGTTTTCCGCAGAATATTCATCCTATTCATGGGCTACTTTACATTTCAATGAAAATAAACTTGATCCCATGGAAAAATATCTGGGAGGAGGGGTTTACTTAATTTTACTAACACAAAAAATCAAACTTTTGGCAAACATTTTGTAGTAACCATGTTTCCTTCAATAACAGTTTAATAACCTAAAATGTATGTCAGTAACTCATCAAAAGGAGTTTATTTTCAAATCTAAACATGTCCATTGTTAAAAATCTAAAATCTTAAAGTAACTAATAAAGAAGTTCAGTATTTAGGGCAAAAAACTACCAAGTTTAAAGTTTAAAAAAATTCGTTCTATTTGTAATAAAAGTATAACTAGATTCAATCTCAGTAAACGCGATGTCAGCTATGGTATTTTTTCCCAGTAAATTTGGAAATTCTGAGGTTTCACATTTAAGATTTCTATTTTAGTTCGGTTTTTTAGGTGTTCAATATTTTAAAACTACGTTCACTTTAGATGTAGATTTTTGTTCAATTTAGCCTACATACCTTTCTATCAGGAATTCCCGGCTACTTAAATCGGTATAAAAATCTAAATACTTCTGTAAACAAAGTTTAACTATCTAAACATCATGGATTAGATGTTTACCTTGCATTTCATTGATATATTAAATATTGATCACTAAAAACAAATTGAACAATAAATTTCAATAAATTAGTAGTAATTTGGGTTATATTTTATAATACAAGATTTAACGTCAGTATCTCACCCTCTAGGTTACAGCCCGATTTGTAGGAAGTATTTTATGCATCTGTATCTCCCGTTGGTTATAAAATATGTCACTTAATCATTCTGTATAACAGTTTTGTCACGTGAGAAACTCAACAAAACGTTCCATTAAAAAACCTTATTAGTCAAAACCGATTCTCTGACTTTCATATTCTTAGTTAAAACTGAAACTGAATTGAAATTTTAAATTTTTACTGATAATTTAATAAACAAAACTTATGTAACATGTTATGTGAAGAATGAGATAGCGATGTCAGTTAACTATCGAAAGGCGCGTTAATGTTAAACCATTTTATCATTTGATGGTCATTTTAGAAAAACCAATTCGTGTAGATAAATATAACATGTTTTTTTTGTGTGTGAAATAAGAACTCTTATGATAAACCAGCTAGTAATGATTTTAACTTTTTCTTGAGATTATAAACCAAAAATGATCCCTATACTACATATTACCCTGTATGTATAACAAATGTCTAAGATTATAAAAATTTTAAAAAATATACTTAAAAAATAGGTTGGCGGACCTCTCTTTGTCATACTTTGCCCCGTCCAATTAGACTATTGATCTGTGAGTGGCTCGCATTGGACAAAGTAAGGGGGTGAGCCGCTACAGTACAAGGTGAAAGGAACTGATAAAAGTCACTGGCAGAACGCGGATTCGAACCCACGACATCGCTGCCATGGTCCCTTAAGTCCGGCGCGCTAACCACTACTCCACTGAGTCACCAACTGTATTGTAATTTTATATATTTAAAAAAAAAATAAGTTGTTTCAACTAAGACTTGACATAATTATTCCCGGTTTTAATTTTCTTGGCAAGAAAATTTTATTTCAAAATCCTTTTTATCAACACAAATCACAGAAGTTTGGGGGATTTTAATATGACCTTAACCGTCACAAGTAAAATAGGAATGATTCTCATTTTACTTTTCAACGTGCAAAATTTTAAGGTTAAAAAATCCATTGAAGGTCGTAAAATATATCTTCGCACAGCATGTGAAAAATCACATCAAGATTAATAATGTATTATGTTATTTTTGAAATGATTTTAAACATATTTCAATTGACACTTATTCTCTTTGACTAACGATATTATATTTTGTCTACTAAGGTGAGTTACAAAGTAAATTAATTGAAGGAGCAATATTCAATAGCCTCCCATAATCATAAAACTGACAAGTTATCTATACAGAATGTAGATTATTATGAACAACTTGTTGGAACAACACAGTCTAATGAAGTTCCATGTGGTTGTTGGTTAGAAATTTCGTTTACATTTTTAATTGTGCTTTATTTTTTTACTTTTTGTATATAAAATATGTTAAATCATGAGGAAGAGATTGAATTGTAAAAACATATATAATTTTGGAAATAAACACTGTGCAGATAATGTTTTTGTGAAAGTAGGCTGTTTAAATAGTTCCTTTCAAAACAGTGCTAACCTTAAAAGTAATGAAAACCCTTGATAGAAAATATTTGTGAGTTCACAAGTGAACTTTTAGGACTCATATTAGTGTAAGTAGTTATTCATGTACTCTTTCTTATGAAATTCATCGAAAAGTATTATTGACACCATCTATATGATTTTTATTTATCTTAATTACGACTTAAAAATCTTGGAATGTATTTGAAACATTTTGAAGGTGTCAAATCTCTATGTATAAAGATACTTTGTAGAGTAGAGAGTGATTTTTCTGTAAGGAGTATATAAACCAACTCATATGAAGGATCCATTTTAGTCGTAGACTGATATCTACTCTAATGAAAGTAAGGTTTTAGTTTAGCTCCTGCTTATGCGTTTTCATTCTTAAGTTTTTTTCTTTTTCATTCTTGAATTTTTGTGAAATTAGTTCGAGTTTCGCTGAAAACCCCACCACCTAACCAGCCATCTACGGACCTTCAGTTAACCACCCCTCGATCATTTTATCCCCTAGAAAAGTTTATTTTTGGGTTTCGTCCTCATCAAAATTTTCTAGTGCGATGGTTATTTTTCATCAAAACACAACAGTCAGGATGTTTGCACAGGATGTGGACAGTAAAACCATCCTTATCCTTATTGTGTTTGTAGTTGTGTGTTTTCTTCTTTTTCATGATTTGACTAATGATAATAACCGTTGTACTGAAAAATGTGAGGTGGTTGAAGCCCAAGTATCATTGTACTTTTTTTCAAAACACCCACGCTTACCAGCAACAACCACTTCCTTTCAGGAACCATGTTGGAGATGATCGCGAGGGAAGTGTGGAAGGCCGAGGAGGCGACTGAGGAGCGGGAGAGGGAGCGACCTGCCACCGACGTCTTCTACACCCTCAGCGACCGCTCCCCCTGCTACTCCGTGGACCAGTGCTCCCGCAACCTCCTGGCGCTCCAGCGGCGCTTCATCCACATCAAGAGATTCAAGGACATACCGTACAAGTGGGTGTTTTCTTTTTAGTAGCACCAAAATGCGGGAGTTTGGACATGACGTCATCACGATTAAGTCACCATGATGACGTCAATGAAGTTATGTAGGTCAAGGTCACGAAGAAAAAGTATTTTTCCCCTCACATTTTGCTCCGAGTTTTAGTTTGACTCCTCGTGACATTGAGGTCTCTAAGCAAAATTCAGCTAGAAATCGCAAAAGAAAAAAATATTTTCATTTCCTCGTGACTCTACCTAAAAGATCCCAGCAGTCCAACTTTGGGTAAGGTTAGAAAAGTAAAAAAATATCTTCTTCACTTCATCAACTATTTAATATTTTAAGATGCTCAAATATAACTTGATCAAAATATGAACGTCACTATAGATGATTAGTATTTCCCACAAATTTTACAGAAAAACTGCATTCTGGCCCTTTAACAAATAGTTAGGTTTTCTGGTCGAAGTTACTTCATTATTGGATATTATTGGTAGAGTCAATTTCATTACGAACAAAAAACTTTAATAACGGAATAGTGGTCTAAACCAGTGATAATGCTTCCTGTTCTTCAAACCCTTGGAAGTTTTGAAGTGTTGACTTAATTCCTCACAACTAGGATTCAACATCGTGAGAATTATTTCTACAGTTTAAAACCTACAGTTTTCTTCTCTCTTATTATTGACCCTCTTTCTTCGAATTAAGTCAGTGCATAATAAGAGCTATTGCTAGAGTTGGCTATAATTTCCGTTTAGAAATATGGAAGGAATTGTCTGTGCAATTGATGCGTACCGGTACTATGAGACCAATGGGACATACACCTTTATACCTGTTGAAATAATTTAAATGCTATATTTTTAGTGATACCATATTTTTTATCACAAGTTAACCCAATGCTCGGTGTTTAGTGTTCATTGAAAATTGTCTGCTTATTTAGAGAATTTCCCCAAAAGGAATACGCTACCACGGTAGTACTCACTGTAAGACCTAAGCCTTGATTGGCGATACTCTTTCGTTTTGAGATCCATAGAAACAAAAAACATGCACAGATCGTTCAAATTCATACGTATTATCTATTTGTTGGCGGACATGATAACTTTTGAAGAAAACCTTACGTTTTTTGTGAAGGAAGGTTAAGTTGGAAAAAACCAGGGTGGTCGAACCATGGGAACAGGATTACATATCGTTATAAATGTTTAATATAAATGGGTTAGTTTTTTTTACTCTCTTTGCCCTTAGTTTTTAAATTGCATCAATTTTAACCAAACCATGTTAAATGAACAAGAAAACTGAACAAGTTAGCATTTTTAATCATTAACTTAAATTTACTAGTTATGGATAAAATGAAATATCTTCCATTATATTCTTATGAAAAATCAACAAAACCTTATTATCTCGCTTATTTATTGACATACTGTGATAAAATTTGGTATATACCTTCTCTAAATATAATGGGGTATTTTACATTTGCTTTGGATGTAGGTTTGCAACACTAAAGTGGTTGACCTTTTTTCCGATAAACATAGGAAGAGTGAGGATGTAGGTTTGCAACACTCAAGTGGTTGCAAACCTACATACTCACTCTTCCTATGTTTATCGGAAAAAAGTTCTTTATATAATTTGGAATTTACGTTCACTAGGTAGGGATTAAAATTAACTTATTCTTACAAACCACTCTCATGGAAAAAACTACATTCACCTATGGTGCTTGAATGTTAATATATCAAATTCTATTGGAAATTCGCTGAGTTGAGTACGCACGTATGCTGAGACTGAAGTATTTTTAACTACCCAGGATTGAGTATTGTGTTTAAATACTATTTATCTGTTGGTTCCAGCTTCATGATTGGCGGCGATGGCAGAGTGTATGAAGGGCGCGGGTGGACCTTAACCCCGGAGCTGCCAAAGAGGCTCGAGAGTTTCGAACACTCAGGGTTCCATATATATTTTATGCTGAACAACCTTGGATGTAAGTTGCTAAGTACTAGGGTTTTTTATTTTGGTTAAGGCTTCGGTATACCCCAGGAGCGCCACCCAAATGCAAGGGTTTTTTAGAATCGTGTTATCTACTAAATGCAGCCTAAAGCTATAAATAAGGTGTCATATTATAGAAGAATAACGGTACTAATTAATATGTTACACTTTTGTAATTATTTCATCAAAACTAATAGAAAACTTATGTTAAAAATCGAGAAAAAACAATGGTTTTTGACAGTAACTAGACAGTAATAACTGAAAGTAGAAATTTTATTTGAACCTATTCTAAAAACATAGAATACAAGATCTGTCTTTCTACTTAAAGAAACATTAAAAGTAAATCTGTATCTTAATTGGTTGGTTTAAAACATGATTCTCGTAAGCCTCTGCAGCTATATAACTCGCCATTAGGGAAAAACTGATAATTTACTATAGTTTTAACCGAGATTAAAAAATTTTATTTTAAAATTCTAAAACCACAGAAGACAAGAATCGTTTTGATACTTTTAGGCAAAGTTAAGAGTCAATCTCTATACTAATTGGCCAATTAAAAAACACGATACCCGTAAACCTCTGCGGCCATCTAACTCGCCTAGTGCTACGGCCGCGAGGCGGCATTCGGTAACGTTGTGGGTAGATATTCGGGCTCAGGTAGAGCGGAGCCTTCAGTCATCTTCACCCCTGGGCCAGTAGCCCATTGTTGCGCAGTCGGCAATGTTAACTATACGGCTTTTAAAGCAAAACATGGTATTGTATTCCTCTGTTTCGGACGCCGTTTTTCAACCGATTTTCTTTAAACTTGGTAAGTGTTTAGTTGAATATTAGGCAACTCATACCTCGAAATTTTGAAAATTAAACAAATATTACTAAGCAAAATCGAATTACTTTGCAACATCACAGAGAGTAATATTTGTTACATTTTCAAAATCCCGAGGTATGAGAGGACTTATATAACCATTCAACTAAACACTTACCAAGTTTAAAGAAAGTCGGTCGAAAAATTGCGTCCGAAACAGGGGAATAAAATACCATGTTTTAGCATAAAAGCCGTAAGAGTCATTCTTAATAAATTTGTTGCCTTTTTATAACATTAGGTTTAAATAAAACTTACTTTTAACATGATCTATGTGGTCATTAAATCATACTTTAATATGTATTTGTGATTAAAGAGAAAGAAAAAGGTTATTAACAATGGGAAATTTTTATTTTTGTTTTAAAAAACATATCAATAATCATTTTAGAGATTTTCACTAAAAACCATATGTTGTAAACTGTATTGATGTTATATCATCAGCTTAAGACAAAAATGAAGAAAATAACGAGCGAAATAAAAGCTTCAAAACCATTAAACACAAATAAAATAACTAAACCTACTAGTCTCATCAGAATTTTTCACTCTGCCTCAAATTCCAAGATAAAAAGCTAAATTTAAAATATGTACACAAAGCATGGTACTTAGTGTATATTCTTGACTTTTATGTTTTATCAAAAATGTTGTTTAATTGTTTTTTAAATGTCCACTTATTTTGTTTCAGATCAGGTGCCAGAGGCAATGCTCGAGATCAGGGACCAACTACAAAAAATGGCCATTACAAATGGATTTTTGGTCAGAATTCCTAAATTGCACAAACCCATAAGACTAATTTTTTAATTTATTTTTTATGTAAATATATCTAAATTTAATACAAAATTTCCGTGTAATGTTTTTACTTTAAATTTGGATCAATATAATCCCAATATATCAATGATGGCATCAAACATTTTTGGTTTAACTGGATAGTATTGTGTTCAAATGTAATACAAAATAATAATTAAAATGATATTCATACCTAAATTATATTATACAAAAATGTTACTACAAAAAACAACAACAACGACTTCCTATATGGCAATTTCATGCTGTGATGATTCAGCCATTTTAAGTAAATGGTAAATTCAAAATCCAATTTATTGTAGTTCTCGTTGTCAATATTGTACTCATAGTTAAATATTGTTATGTGATTTTTTAAGTCAATTAAAAAGGTGTCATAATTTTCTTGTCGTGTCTTCTAACGCAGGTACATTTTTATCTGAAGATGACTATAATAACCCTAAAACATTTTTAGTATTATTAGAAATTTTGTAACAATATAAATTTTAAAATATTAAACTTCAATGTTTAATCATTTAATAAAATATACATTTTAACCTCCAATTTACAAATTCCAGAGATTCCAGGATTCAGAATTTATGTAATTTATTTTCAATTCGCCAAATTACGTATAGTCAATTAGTCCACCAGGCCCAAACTAAGATTATTTCCACTTTATACGACGCCACTGCTCATTTCAGTTTCCCCAATCCCCCGGGCGTCATCCAATATCGGGTATCGGTGTCTATATTTAATTAACTAAAAGCGAGGTTTGACTCCAGACGGGTGTTTAGCCCCAAGTTTCACCTACTTCTAATAATTAAACGTCTATATCCATACAATAATTTGATATATTTAATTTTCTAGCGAATTATTTCTTGTGTACAAATCTACCAAAGGTTTTGTTACATTATTATACTATAAAAAATCAACCATGAGTATGAACTTAGTACATTCCTAAGCTTATTTAGCTTTGAGGTGAAGTAATTTTGTTGTATTTAAAAAAAAGAGCAATGAAAAGAAACTTGTAAAATAAATAGGAATCACCTTAAAAACATATATATTTTATGATCATTTTACAAAATTACTCACATTAGGAATCCCAAGTTAAATCAGTAATGCTAACAATAAAAATAAAATATATAAAAAATATGTATCACTTCAACGGGTATCAAATGTGTAACAAACAACAAATACAGCAACTTTGGTAACTTCAATTCCTACAAATGATTAAGGAAACTTAAAGTTTTCGTATAGATTTCATAGAGGCAAACAAATTAATGGAGAACTTTAAGTAACTCGGCTTCATTAGAAAGTTTAAAGTACCAATCTGATGGCACAAAACATCTCACTTTCTTACCTGCAGAGTTTTAAGTCTTGTTAACTTCTTGGCATTTCAATTGAAGTTAGGTTTTATTGAATATCTAGTTTTTAGATTTTTTTGTTGCTTATAACTAAAAATTGCCATAATAAACAAAATAAATAATCGTTTTTCCTATCAGCGATATACTATGATATTTCTTTGACCAAAGTATTTAGCTATAATGAAGTATTAATTAGGCTTTTTTTCTTTATAAAGAGCGAAAATGAAATATGTTTTTCATAGTAGAGTCAAAATCGTTTCACAATTTGCTGATGTTTTTCTTTCGTAATTTAATAATGGAATACATCAACTTCATTATAGGATACACTCAAATTGAGTGCCAATGTACTCGAATGCCAAGTATTCATCGATGTTGAATGGATAAAGGGACACAGTCAATACTCATTATGTCGTCATGCGCTTTTTTTTGTTAATTCAAGTTTTAAGTTTCAATAACTTTACAGCATATGTAATGAGAAAATTATCTTCGTTTAAATTTTTTACTTTAACATTTCCAGAAACAATACCGATAGCTCTATTTGGACAAAGTTTAATTCGATACTGCTTTAGGTTAATCTTAAATTATATTTCATAAAATGAGATAAATTTTCAATAGATGATCGCTAAGCAAAGTACAATGTTTCACCACAAGCTTAAAAGCTCGTTGTAAAGCCTTAGTGGAACCCACCTTGATGGTGGTTTGATAGCTATTTAAGGTTTAAGCCGCATAAACCAGTCAGCAGCTTAGTAAGGTAATGGCGTAGGCTTTAAACCTTAATCCACTTTAAATCAACATATAAACAACTACTTAAGCTATTTAAATGTAAATGTAAGTCGTAGCCGACAGTGAACGGAATATCGTACGTTTTATCTTTTTACTTTCTCCTTTTGGGAAAGGTTGTTTTGTTAATTTTTTTTTATTTGGGTTGAGAGGAGATAATATTCCATAAACATGACTGGTATAAACAATTAATGATGTCTGAAAATGTGTGTAAGGGGGTGCAATGTGGGGAGGGGGTAAATGTGTGCTTAAATGAGTGGCTTTTTGGGGGGGGGGGGGGGGGGTAGCATTCGGTTGGTCTGAATTAGATGAAATTGTGATTGCGTGTGTGCATGTGAAAATACCCCATTAAAATTAATTATTTGTATTTCATTGTCTTATTTTACATCCCCCATTCACAAATTAAAAAAAACCTACCATAATACAACTTATACTCCTAAGTTATTTTCTTCATTTTACCATTTTCCCCAAAAGATTTGCATTAAAAATTTCTCACATTTGCAGATTTACACATAAAGACAGGTTAAAAGAAGCCATGGAATGTCTAAAAACATATATCAACACACAGCAAGTGGGAAATCAAAAGAAGATAAAATTAGTTATATTGTCCTGATCAAACAAATTTGAGACAAAAACTTACTCCTTCTTACGTTTTTATGCTAAATATATATGCTAAATATTCTAGGGTGTGATATAAAATAAATGAATTATGATAACAATGCCAGATAACCTATCGTAATTGTCTTATTTGACAAGTTATCTTTTTAGTAGTTTGATTATTATCAATGACCTGTGTAAACAACTCAGTAGCTCACAGGCGTGTGATATAATGTAGTTTAATGTTATTATAATTTTTATTAATTAAGTTTTAAAATGACCTTTAACTTTTACCTTCTGTTATAAATTATGATAAATACTGAGGAGACACTGAATACAGAAAATATCAATTATTTTATTAATAAAATGTGAAGACCTTTTTTTTGTGAAAAAATGCCGTTTAGATTGTTTCTTTTAAAATAAGTTTACTTTTAAAAATGAAAGTACCTTTGGTAGAAGGTAGAAATGTGTGTCATTTAGAAGTCACTTTTTAGGATTCATATTAGTGTGAGTAATAATTCTTATCCTAGTTTTTTAATTAATTAAATAATTTTTCTTAATTATTAGAAGCATGTACATTATTTTACAACCAATATGATTTTTTCAACGTATAATAGAATTAATTTAACAAGTTATTTACTGTTCCAAATTACGTTGAAAGATGCTCTCTTGAGTTAGTATAACATGTTTTACTCTCCACAAATAAAAAAAATCATTTGCGCCAGCTTTAGTCTCAAACTATCCAGTTTAAGTTTGATGTGTTAGATTTGAGTTGTTTGGTTGTGTTTAGAATTCAGCGTATGCTTTTGCATTCCTCAGTATTTTTCTTTTTCACTTTTGACACAGTGAAGCTATTATAAAAATTCCAGAAAACAACCTCTAGGTATTCTGTGTTGATAATGAATTATACTTTTGTCATACATCACGATTTAAAAATACGTCCTTTGACTTGAAAAAATCCGGTTTCTGTCATACAGGCTTTTGAAACTCCCGTATTATCCTTGTAGACATTTTTATACTATATAAATTGTAAAAAAAAAAACATTTAAATAAAATTGGAGATAATCAAAGTGTTACATTCGATCCGTGGCTCTTTAAATTTAAACCAGAATGCAGCCCTGTTTGTCCGAAAAGAAACTTTTAGTAGCCCAGCTCGTCTTACTCCGCTAGGCACTTTTCTCCGGACCGTACATCGGACCGAACATCGAACCGAACACTTTTCCTGCCGGTACAATCAGGTAAATTTACTCTGCACATTTTCCCAAACAAGACATCGGAAAGAAAATCGTACCACACAAATTCACCAAGCGAAGTGAAGGAAGTTTTAAAGAGGGATAGCGTGAGTGATAGAGGTGGTAGAGAAGGAAGGGGTCCTTCCATTGCGAGCGGTCGTGGCAACGCTATGTATGGAGCAAAATTTACCCTGACACACTACGTTACACCGGACCAATCTTTTCTTTGATGTTTCGCCAGGAAACCGCCTCAAGAGCGCTCGTCTCGACGTCCGGTACGGTGCACCGTACGTGACACACTACCGGACTTGGGCTTTTCGTCCGGTACGATGCTCGGTCCGATGTACGGTCCGATGAAAAGTCCAAGTTAACGTGTTTACCGAGCAAATCATCGGTCCGTCCGGTACTAAACATAAAGTATTGCCAGGATGCTGGAGGTGGTAGCGAGGGAGGTGTGGGGCGCCAAGAGGCCCTTCCAGGAGCACTTCCAGGAGCGGCCCGTCACCGACGTATTCTACACCCTGAGCGACTCCTCCCCCTGCTACGGGGTACAACAGTGCTCCAGCACTCTCAGGGCGCTCCAGGCTCGCTACGTCCTGGTCAAGGAGTACAACGACATTCCCTACAAGTAAGCACCTCGTTCTGTACTGATTCCTCTTGGATAAAGCACAAACATTGTTGATTATAGTATACCTCACTTGGTAACTAAAATTTTCTAGAAAGACTACCTGATAAGAATAGACTTTTTAGAAGTATAAAGCAATTGCCGAATTACACTAAAAACTCCCTGAGTAATTGTCAATAGTGGATGCATTTTTTCTTGAAAAAAAAAATATATATAAAGAAGTCCAAACCAGTATTTCAGTAGTTTCCTGTGCTTGAAAAAAGGGACATTTTGAAGTGCCACCCTCTAACTTTTGTTCCATCGTAACAGTACAATGATAAAAATCTGTTTGGAAATATACCTAAAGAGAATTTTTTACTTTTCAAGTCTTTATAAGGATACCGTAGAAAGCTCTAAAACTACAAGACGTATTGAAATGAAATGAAATGAAATGAAATGAAATAATGCTTTATTGCAGAGTACAAAATATTACAATTACAATAAATCAAATCATACACCATTTAAAAATATATTACATGATAAAGATGATTTTTCTTTCTTATCTGCTGTACCTTTCCAACAAAACAAAGAACCAAAACAGCATTATTATGGCTTGGTCTCTACAAGACGTATTATAAAACAATTAATTTGACAATGGGCAAATTATAATAAAACGTATAAAATGAAAGTTTGAATCTCAATTTTAATTTTTGTTTCACCTTGACATAAATTATATTTGATTTCTATGGGGTTTTCGGCAGTCAGTTCGAGAGGATGGGATGATAATTCGAAACTTAACTAATGAAATGAAATTGCAAATAATATTTAGATCTTAAATAAAAGTGAAAGCCTACTTATATCTACTTTATTAGTCACAAATTTAAACTGCGATTAGAATCAACTTTGTTTTTGGTACACTTGGTGTCACAAATAACCATTTTTAAATATCACTATTTACTTATCGGCTATTTGGAAAAACCTAGTTTTTACTCAATAAAATAAAGAAAAGCTCTTCTATTAACTGTCTTGAATATTATTTGTTTTGGAGAGTTAGTAGTCGCCAAAATCTTTTGAGGAAATAGTAAATAAAAATTGTTCAAGGACGGCTCTAACACTAATAAGTAAAAAAAAAAAACACATGCTACTTTCTGACAAAGTTTTAGAATAAATTGTCATGATATATTCTTTAATTGGCATTAACTATGTTCCATGCCACCACCCACATTTTTGAAACGCCAGTGATGGTAAAACATACAATCATAAACAATCAACAACATAAAAAACATAAACTGATAAACATAACGAAAACGCTGCTAATAATTTATGCCAAAAAAATTAAAACTCTGAGTCTGGTAAAGGTTCCAGGTTTCAACTACGATTTAGGGGCTGCCCACATACAACCTTACGCAACGCTCAAGGGGGGAGGGAGGGTTTCGGCTTAGCGTTACGAGGGGGGGGGGGGGTTCAAGATCGTTACAGTAACGCACAAAAACGAATTGTTTCTAACCACCGAAAACTAGGTTTCAAAACTTAAAACTTGCAAAACACTATGGCTTTGAAATGTGGAAGATAACAATATTTTTATTCCTAGATGCCAATAAAACTGCTGTTTTTAGTTCAATAGCCTATATTCATTTTACGTCTCGGCGAGTATATGGTCAAGATTTCCCAAGGTATACTCTCACTTAAGTCTAGTAGTTTAGAAGACATTTTACAATTTTACGTTATAATGGGGGGGGGGTTTAGTTTTTTGTTACGCAGCGTCACAGAGGGGAAGAGGTCTAAAACGACGAAAGAACGCGTTACGAAATATGTGGACGGCCCCGTATTGACATTGTATTGTAATATTTTTTACTTATTTGCCCCAGCTTCATGATCGGGGGTGACGGCCGGATATATGAGGGCCGCGGGTGGGGAGTGGCGCCCGAACTCCCAGAGAAGCAAGCGTACTTCGAATCCTGTTCGCTGCATTTGCTGTTCATGCTGAACAACATTGGAGGTGAGTCGTCAAGTAGTAAAGTTGTCATGTACTAGATAAATAATGTACTAGATTGTAACATCTATTTAGTAGTAGCTCTCTTTTATCTTAATCCCTGAATCAATTTAAAGTCGTTGAGTTATACTACAATCCTACAAAAAAGGTTAAGTTTTTGAGCGGAGCGAGCGAAGCGAGCGAAGCTCCTATACTACACTCTAGCTTTTTATTTACAAGTACTCCTCCTGAACGGCTGGAGTGATCCTCTTGAAATTTTGCTCTGTCATAGTAACCATCTATGGGAAGGTATAAATCTGAAATGGTCCAAATCGGACATAAGGGTTCTGCCCTACGGCCCTTTAAAGTTACCATGTTATTTTAATAGGAGAAATATTTTATTTGGTTTGTTTACTGTGTGTTGATTATACAGCTGTTATAAGGATCAAATTTAACTTCAGACTGTTAATATCAGCTGTTTGTGAATACAGTAGTCTTATGTGAAATTGTTGTTTTGTTTATTTTAGTGGTTTGTTTACCTTTGTACGTGAATGAAATGCCACGTTTACGGAGAGGAGGTGCAAATCTTGGACGACACACCATTTAATATCTTGTAAACATATAATACCCCGTCGCAGCAAACCTGCGTAGTAAAAAATTATTAGATTATTGCAGACTTGTGTCGAGTAAGCGCAGCGAACAAATAAAATCTGGCGACGAGTGTGTGCAGCGAATGAGCCGACCCAAAAGGTGAGTGAGGGCAGCGAACGAGCTAAACCCTGACGGCGAGTGAGCGTAGCGAACGAGGTCACTTGAATTACCTGTAAAAAATTTGCTATTATTTATTTTTAAAATAGTCACTCCGCTCAATATTGCAAGCAGACAACTGAATTGTATACCTAGTTATTGATACTCAAAACTCTCAGCAGTAAGACAAACATTGTTGTATTCAATAACCAACACCCGTTTTTCTAATGTTTAAACAGTTTTACAAGGTCTCTCTCAAAAACTTTTTTGAAAGTGTTGCATAACATGTAATGAGTTTATATTGTCAGCTTGAGGGAGCTCTGAAATAAAACGAAAACTCCACCAATAAAAAATTAAGAAAACTATAAACCGAACAAAAACTTCAAAATCATTAAACTTTCCCACAACCGGTAAACGAATCCCATAATCTAATCTCGTCAAAATCTTTGACCAAGCTGCAAATATAGTAAGATGCATGGAAATTTTAACAGCTGTGTTCCCCCTCACCCCCTTTCACCCTGCAATGTTGTCATTTGTTGTTATGTTTACCATGGGTGCACTGTATAAAAATGTGTTTCAGGATAAATTTGGCAACAATGTATCGACTCTCATCGGACTATTATCGTGAATCCTACTATAGTCATTGAGCAATTAGTTCATGATCCTAACAATCAGTTGTTTTTTCGTCAAAAGCAAAGAAACACCTCATCTGATCCATCACACTCACCCGTCAGTCATACTGCCTTAAAATACGCATGATAAATTGCGTCATTGTTTCAAGAAAGTATCATATATTGTGTGTTACAGAGCCGATACCGAGAGCTATGCTCAAGATCAGAGACCAACTACAACTCCACGCTATCATGAATGGATACATGGTCAGAATACCTAGACTACACAAACCCACGAAACAAGCCATGTCCAAACATTTGAACAGAATCTAAACCAGTGGAACACGACGGAAAAACATTAATTAAATTTTACAAGTCGCAGAAGCTACGAAAGCTATATATATATATTATTTTACTACTTAAGTAAAGTCTATCAGTCAACCAGGCACAAACTAAGATTGTTTCTACTCTACAGAGCCGCTGCTCCATATTTCAGTCTCAATTCCCTGGGCGACAACTGATATCGGGTCTCGGTTTCTATAATTTAATTAACTAAAATCGAGGCTTGCCTCCAGACGAGTGTTTAGCCCCAATTTCCTCTTCATTAAACGTCCATAACAGGTGAGGAGGTTTAATATCTCCATCTTTTTATTGAAATATTAAAATAAGTTGTGCTTATTTATTTGAGGATGGTTAAGATTGTTTTTATTGCTTAAAATAAGTTAATGAATATACAAATTTAAAATTTATTTTTACTACAAATTTATTAGTTATTAGTATTATATTTATTATTATTTATTACAAATTTATTTATTTTTATTAAATTTATTTTTAGTACCACGTTAACCAGACCTCGCTTTATCCTATGCCAATGAATCTCATCGTAAATTAGCTCTGTAAATTTTCATTAGGTTATCATTAAACACAGAACAATGTATTACCATGAGCTTAAAAGCTCTTACTAAAGCTTTAGAGGAACTTACCTTGATGGCGGTTTGATAGCTATTTGAGATCTAAGCAGTATAAAGCAGTCAGCAGGTCGTTAAACTAACGGCGTAGGCTTTAAAGCGGAATACCATACACTTTAATAATCAGCACATAAACTCTGACTTAAGCCGTTTTCTTGTTTTACGTTACTGTACATCAATAAAGTTTCGCCTGGTAGTGAACGGAATCTTGAAAAGATGTATTTGGGCTTTCCCCTTTTGTAAATATTGTTAAATTTTTATTACGGTTGTTAAGGGTAGTTTTTGGGAAACAGTGGTTCAGTAAATTTTGTTTTAGTGATCTCTCTGTGATCTTTTAGTGATCTCTCTGTGATGATATATGTCTACCTATAGGGATAGCTAAACATCAAATGCGGTTGATGTGATTTTGATTAAAAGTTATTGTATAAACTGATATTTAACCAATTTGCTTGAATATTTTTTATTTTGTGTTTTACACATCCAGATAATCGACGAAACTGTGAACTTTGCTTTTAACTAATTCAGAAAACTTAATAACCATTAACATTGAAACCGCTAATATTGAAACCAACCAAATAAAATAAATAAACTGTTTATAAGGAAACCAATAACATGTTAAGACTGTCACATAGATCATATAATATGAATGTATAACCCACAAAAAATACTAAAACTAATAAAATGTTCACTGAGAAAACTGGTATGTCGGATACAGTCATACAACGTCTGCAGCTGACTCCAAAAAAACTCACTTATTATATGTCTGGAGCGGATGAATGGGGAACATATCCGAAACAAATATAAGCTTATATCAGCATCATGAACAATTTTTTATCGGTCATTGTGTTTGTTGTATCCAATTCTGATATATACTACAACAGATACTCGCAATGTTTTGTCTTTCTCTATCATATGTTAACGAGGAAACAGATACAAGCTATACTACCTCCAGACAGAGAAAAGCTCTACACGTATCTTCTTATATCTAATGCAGACATAGAGTATATCATATACTGTTAATGTCCTGTCTATCTCTATTATACATTATTTTTTATACAGATATAAGATATGCTAACTCTAGACAAAGAAAAGCTCTACACGTATCTTCTTATATCTAATGCAGACATAGAGTATATCATATACTGTTAATGTCCTGTCTATCTCTATTATACATTATTTTTTATACAGATATAAGATATGCCAACTCCAGACAAAGAAAATCTCTTCACATAACTTCTTGTATCCAATGCAGAATTAGAGTATATCAGCTACTGGTAACGTATTGCCTATATCTATCACACGTTATTTTTTAAATAGGTATAAAATATGTCAACTCCAGACAAAGATAATCTGTACAATAGCTACTTCTACCTTCTGCCGATGTAGTGTTTGTTGATTCCCGCCATACTGGAAACCCAATGGTTTATATTTATCTCAGACACAGTTGTAAGCAAAATCAACCTTAGTAAATTTACACAATATTTTACTAATGCTTTAGATGTTAAATAACTACCTTGGTGTTAGAGAAGGTACTTTTAAAAAGTAGTATTTATCTAGTGTAGATGTTATAATTTTGTATATTGCCATTTTATTTAAGGTGTAGAAGTAAAGGCTTTTTACATCACACTTCAGATATAACCATTTCAATTGCTCTTTAGCTGCCCTAGTGGTTTGTAATAATCACTCATGACATTAGTCAATATTATAAACCATCTTAATTTTTGAGTAGCAGTAATATATTAATGTTTTTCAGTTAGTATGTATAAAAAAAGGTAATACGAACATACACACTGTGTTTATAATTTTTTTTTATGAACAAATAAATATTAAGTTTGGTACCTTCTGTCAGTGCAATTTTGTTACTGTTAAGCATAATTTTGTTATTAATTCACTAATGGTCAAAATTTTGAGTACAAAAATTATTACAATTTAGTAGTAATTAGTAAAATCAATTACTTTTAAAAATAATTATTTTTTTCTTTAGGTTTTTCTAAGGTCAAATCTCTAACTTTCACAATATAATAAACATTGACCATTGACGATAGGACAATCTATAATATGGATTTTGTTACCATATTATGGTAACAAAATTATAGTGGCGGAAAGTGTCCTAAAAATCAATAGTTTCATCACAAAAAATGTGCGAAAGAGTAAATCGCTTTTTGAGTCAGTTAATCCATGAAAATAATGGACTAATATTGCATAAAAATTATGAATATTTAAAAACTGATAAATAAATGTACAATAAATTAGACAATTCGTTTTCATAAAATGTTTTGAAATAATTGATTGAGTTTAGACACAAATTAAAGTACCCATTAATATATATTTTTATAAATAAATATGTCGTGTCACTAAAAATTCAAATGTTTTTCATTTACCCTCAAAATTTATATTACTTTCCTAAACAAATGTTAATTTTACCATTGAACAAGAAAACTCTGAATTAACAGACTGTAATTCTTATGGGAATTGTTTTGAAAAAAAAAATGCAGGCAAGAAAACTTACGCTTGTGAATAAATATAGCCCTTTTGTTGGTTAGTGCAATTGTCTTAAATGGCAAAGAAGTAGCACTAGCTCTATAAAACTAATGTGGCTAAATAATTGATTGATGCATCTACATCTAACTACCTGTCTTATGTCTGCAGTGACTGACAAAATATATGATTTTTTATCAGAACTTTTATGGAAACCAAAGAATTATGCTCCATTCCAATATTGTTCATGATGAATAATAAGCTCAATATTAGACTACTGAAAGAGATATAAGTTAGAAAGCTTAATATTGTTGTGGACTAAGAAAATAATTTTTAAAAATGCCTATTGACTGTATTTACCTAAAAGACTTGCAAACCATTTTTTATTCTCTCATTTATTTTAGATCCATTGGTTATCAAATATTAACGTTTAGGGCTAATACATTTAAAATGAATAAGAATATGTTATTATGCATACAATGTTTTAATATGTTATTGTTTTGATTAATACTTTAATATCATAAAACAGGGAAACTAATATAAATAAACAAAGACCAATAAACCTTATAAATGTCATAACATTTTAAGACAATTTTAATGACAGAAATTTGCATTAGCCAGCTTTCATGTTGATGCTTCAATTCATACGATATCTTATTTATATCATCAGAATCTATGACCACAATTGTCTAGCTTTGTTAATATAACATTATTAATGATGAGTGCCTGCAAATAAATTTATTTTTACTTAAGTTTAATAAAATAATAATAAATGAAATAGATATAATTGTATAAAATAGAAGTAGGATTTAAAAAATGAACACTATGATTTGGAGAACCAGGTTTATTGCTTTGTTAAACATACTTACACTCAGAAATAATACCGTACCTACCAACCCAAAAAATAAAACAAACTACCTATGCATTAATAAAACATAGTAAAAATTGTTAATTACACAATTTTATAATGTTCTCAGTAACACATTAGGTTACATTAATTAAACAGTAAAATATAAGACTTTTATAAAACAATCTAAAAAAGACTCATTTAAAAACAATCCTTTTTAAGTTCATCAAAAAAATAAGTAAATAAATAAAATAATAATAAATTAAGGTTAAGGTAGTTTTCATCTTCACCAGAAAAATCGTGCATATGACAAGTTTTCTCAATTAAATACTGAGATGAGTTGTTAAAGGCTGGCATAACATGATTTGAACGAGTGAAAAATCTAAGGCCCGTCAAATTATTAATTAGATAGATTAAACAATAAAATGATTGTGTAGTAATAAAAGTAGGTATCTGTTAGAAAAAGTTTAATATCTAAAAAATTGAGCTCAAATAAAAAAATATAAAAAATATATAAGCATGAACCATTTTGTTCCTGATAGAACAAACTTAATTCCATAATTAATGTAATTTTCATAATTCCTATTATATTTAGCCATTATACTTATAAAATTAATATTTACATTATATTAATATGTACAAAAAACTTAAATGGTTGGTTTATGACGCCAATGGATTAAGTATTAATAATAATGAGTACAGACTTATTACAACTAACTATAAGTAAAAGTCTTATAAAAGTTTTGATAATCCAAGTGTGGTCCTAAATATTCTAATCCATCGACCATCTTACTGTAATATAAAAATATGGAAAAATGTCTTACATGATATATGTAGTCCACATCTAACATAATATACATACATCATACATCTATGTATACATACAAAGATTCCATCATGTCAACCGGTCACACTTGTTCCCATCCAATGAAGTAGAACAACAATCACATTCACTGTATAACTTTGAATCACAACAAAACAGAATAGCTAATAGAACATTACGACAAACTAGGCACTGTACAAAATTATTAACTCGAGGAATACTCGTGGTTAAATTAAACTGAAACGAACGCGAACGCTACCGACTAGCGAACGGGGGAACGAGAAACGACCAGTACACATCACGGCACCACTGGTGAAACTGCTGAGGTCCACCCCGGAGAAGTATTCCGAAATGAATACACGTTCAGGTTGAATTAGTTTGACTGTAGTGCTTCCCGCCAGAAGGACTGTTTAGTTCAGATATAGCTCTGTCTGTATCCGACATAAGATATCCATTACAAATTATTAAAATCAAGTTAAGATATAACTATAACTAGCTTGTAGAGTTCACAGTGTTTGTTGCATACATAACGTATGCTTGTTACTTACTTTCACCACATAACTGTCACAGAAATACCAGTTACATTTTGAAGATGTATATATAAAAGATTAATATAACTGTATGCAAATTAGTAACAAAGTGAGTTGTGGCATGAGATATTTCGTGTTTCCTTTGTTGATACCTAATAAATTATATCCAGCTAATTATTAATATTTAACAACAAATTAAAAGGATGGGAAAAAAGGGCACTATAACTATAACAGTTCCTGTTAGCCCTATAAATTTAATATTTATTCCAGAAAAACGTTAACGGCACACGTGTTATTACAAATGTATTAGCCTATATTAATTTGCTATATAATTTTTTAAACTTGAAAATCTTATGCGTAGTCGTGTACCTTAATTGTATTTAATTATCACGCCCACAAGTTCAATAATACCACAAATATTAAAAATTAGTAAGATGTGTATGATGATAACAATAAACAAATCATGAACAATTAATTAAACTTATAATATTTGGCGTAATGTAAAAAATGGTTGGTCCAATAAAACAGCCACATCAATAACTTGATGTGTGACGTGTATAATTTATTTGAATATGCTCGAAAAAATGATGTTTAAAGTTTAAAGTTTTTTTTTCTTGTGGTTTAGTCAATGTATTTAAAATAAGTTAACCTTTTGTTCTTTATTAGCGTTCAATAACATAATATGTTTTTGTAAAGCTAAAGAAGTATTGCTAAACGCCAAGATAGTGTTATGTCTATTGTGTGATATGTCTTATGTGTAATGCGTATCCAGTGTTATGTCTTCTTCACGTAAAAAGTATTTTTTTACTAAAACCATTTAATTTGTAAATTTCAGATACTTGTTTAAATGTGGCAGATAATTATTTTGACAATGAAGGTTATAATATTACTGAAATAGATCTAAAGTATGATTTGATCAGTTATACGTTTACACAGATATTTAGTATCGGAAGTACACGTTTAATGGGGGCTATAGACAAAGCTTATATCTAGAACCAACTTAGTGCACCCAAGGCTGTGACGTTATACATTCAGATATAAGCCGTATTTTTGCTGCAGTCAAAATTATACGTTCGGAGAACACAACTAATATGACTTCTAGACACAAGTCAATAACTAAAAGGCCTATATCTGATACAAAAAGTGTCAGTGTCTGCAAAAGATAATGTTAGTTTTAGTTTCTGATAATCACATCTGAATCGCTCATTAAATTGTGACAACACACAAAATCTGTCTCATTAGATTTACTTTTAACTGGTTTACATATTAGGATGAAAGTGATTTTTCTCGGTGTTGAATCATTGCCTATTTTTCAAATATTTATGGACAGTAAAATTACATCATACAATTTACACAAGTTTTAAAAGGCTACATATTTTTCATTTAATTATTTAATACCCTAAAAATTTTTCAAAACATAGACCTATATCATTTAATCGATACTGTAGTACAAAGTAGAATTGAAAAACTTTGATTTAAAAAAATATTTTTAATCTACGATACATTTTAGCGAATTTCCCTATAGGGAATACGCTATTACGGTAGTAGCCATGGTAAGACCTAAGCCCGGGACCACTTTACTTTTTCATTTTGAGGTCCCCAGAAGCCAAAAACACCATTCGTTCATTTTCATATATATGTATATATATATATATATATCTATATATATATATATATATATATATATATATATATGTGTCCGTGGTACCGATAACTTTTGAAGGGAACCTCCGATTTTGATGAAATTTGGTATGAAGGTGTAAGACCAGGTCTATTTTCATGAGTTCGCAAACCAGCATTGTCGGGTTATGGGAACGGGGTTTTATGGGGTTTCAAAGGGGTCAAAAATGGGTTTTTGGCATTTTTTGACCTCAATTTTCAAATTTCATCAATTTTAACTGAAACCATTTAAAAGAGCTTAAAAAAACAAACAATTTGGTATTTTGAATTTTTATCATAGCATAACTGGTTACGGGGAAAATCCAAAAATGTGTTTTCCATGTTATTCTTATGGGAAATCAAGAAAACCCTATATCTTGCTTATTTATCGACATAACTTAATCAAATTTGGTATGTAAATTATCTAGATAGGGCTTTACTTATGATTGCTTACAAAACCCATATGGCGGCAAACCTACATACTCACCCCCATGGGGTTTATGGGGAAAACACAAAATTGCCAGAGCTTGATACACTTTTGTGTTTACATTCACCAATTATTGATTAACTTAGATTTTCTAACAACACCCCATGGCAGCAAACCTACATATTCGATCCTATGGTGTTTTTATGGGGAAAGTAAATAATCCGAAATTCCATTGGAAATTCGCTGAGTACGCAGGTCTGCTGCGACGGGGGTATTTTTATTTTAAATTATTGTTATAAATATATATTTTTGGTTTTAAAGTAAAACTTGAGCTTGAAAATTAGTTATTTATTTAAATATAGATTTACACATACATTGGTAGACCTATAGACTAGTGATTTATTCACAAGTAAAAACTAAAGTATAGTGTAAAACTATATTTAATATAGTTTTACACATACCATATTAGCAGACCTTTAGCTATTCATTCACAAGCACGTATAAATCCTAAACATATATAAAACTAAAAATTTGTTATTCTTTATTTAACTAAACAGCGATTCCCTTATAATCTCTTTCTTGGTATAAGGGGTGATATGTACATAGTACATATAATGCAATTATAGAAATAAAATACAAAAAAACTACCTCAGTGACTTATCATACAATGTCACAAGGTGTATAAAACTAAAGATTCATCAGAATATATTTTTGAACTAATGATGTAAAAGCTCTGGAAGTGTCAGAAACATAAAGTCAGGATCGAGACGAATGTCAACTTGGGCATAAAACCTAAGTATTCGGGAGTCTGGATCAGACCGGATCTGAGAGCACCAGCTTTGCTGATTGTATTCGTCAGACAAACCACCCCCATCTGATTGGCTCTGAATTTACAGACTTTTTCAGTGACAGCTTTCAACCATTTTCCAATCAATCTTATAGCATGTTTAGTAATAACAAGTGATGGTTCTAGGCAATAAGTGTAGTTTCATCTCATTTTCTTTTCATGTTCTTTTTTCAAATATTTTTCTTTTTTAAATTTAGTTGTTTATTTAATATTTTTATGTTGAAACTGTTAAAGACAAAAAGATAGATAATCAATCCACTTAACATAAATACATCAAAGAATTGCTTTGAATGATAAATAAGTTGGGTTTTCTGGTTACGTAGAATCGGCCTTTATACATAATTTACAATAGGAATAAGTGCACATAAGTACATTATATTATTTGTATAATGACTATATAGTAATATTACCATATAAGTAATATTCTTAAATAAAACTATTATTGATTCAAGATGCAATATTACTTAATGAGAATATTAGTAAAATTCTAGTTATAGTACCCTACAACTTGAAATCTCTGTATAATAACAATTACAATATTGTAGTAAGTAGGCCTAGTTTGTAGTAAATATTAGCAACGAAATGTAACTTAACTAACAATATGAAAACACATAGATTAACGAAATAAGTAGGTGCATAAAGAAAATTAAAATAACTTAACCTACGTATATATACAAAAATATAGCATTTTCTACTTTTCTAAAACAATTTTCTTCATGGAATTTGGTGCTTTATTAAAATTGTTCTTAATTAATAATAAGATATCCCCACTGCTAGAAAGATTTCATCAGAAGAATTCTGCTATTAAAGTTCTGTGACATAAAAACAAAATAAATATTTTCATATTTCAAGTAAGTCATTACCAACCAACCACCTCAAGTAAGTTTACCTTTATCAAACCAGCCTAGATTTTAACGAAATGAAAAAACTTTAAGTGTTACAATGAGTATAACACTAACATAAACCCGCGCTTCTTATTTTAAATCCAAAAACTATATGGGTTTCAACTTTATGGGTTTTTCTAATGCTAAGCATAACACTTTTGCCTTATGTACAAAATGGCCGTAGCATTGAGTACAAATACATGAAAAAAATTGTTATTTAAACCTTAACAGTAGTTAAAACGTTTTACCAAAATACAAACAAAATAGAACAACAAGTTGTCAATAGTAGTTGCAACCATTTCTTTTTTTAAGTACATGAATGCCAGATTTTTACCTTAACTGAATAGTAGGCTTCTTTATCCATTATTGAATAGGATACATCACATAGAGCCACCCACAAAGTAAACCGATTTTTATATTTACAATACTTATTTATTATGTTATTATAAAAATAATATTATAATTATGTTTTTTTATCTATTCTTTTTATGGTTTATAATAATTTCAACTGACTTAATCTCTAAAGCACTAAAGGGAGATTTCTTTTCATGATAAGAGAAAGGAGGGAAATAAAGAGGTGAAAAATTTGACTCCCATAAAAAAATAAGTAAAACTCTTATGGTGTTCATTTAACATTATACATTATTATTAAATACATGTCCTCAAAGTCCAAAACGTATGTGGTCATTATAAGATCTGATATAATTTCCTTCCCAATCGATTTTAATATTCATTTTCGGAGGTGCAAACAAGCGCAGTGATCTTTTCTTTCCTTCTATTTTATTTTTATTTTTGTTAGAAACGTATTTATGGGCTTCATTTGATGTTTTATAACTATTTATAAGACAGCAGAGCCATTTTGAGTTGCTGGTTAATACGTTTACTACCCCATGAGCGGCGAGAGAGGAAAAATCTATTTCAAGAAATTTAGTAATATCTCACCTCCATTTCCTACTGATTCCAACCCATCAAGTGCTACAAAAGGAATCGCCAAGAACTACTTTCCATTTCCTAATCGAGTGTAAAACGACCTTCTATGGGGTATTTTTAATAATAATGCTTTGTAACATTTAATGGTTTCTTGCAGTATAAGATATGGTAGAACATTGTAAACAAGTTCTGCCACGATCAATAACTCTATTAAACTAAAATTATTGATCTTGCTCATTTATCAGTACCGGGGATCGAGCCTTTAAAATGAGAAAACAATCACATACCCTGAAACGCCTATCTAAAAAGGCCACTCTTCCTACTCAAGACAAAGTTCGCTTCTCTTACTCTTTCACAACGGCAAGCTCGTTTGCTTCGCTCGTTCGCTAGATCAAAGTGTGCTGCACTCTAGTATAAACTTGTTGAACCACAAGTATAATAGTAACGAACAAAAAATATTAACAATGAAAGAAATGCCCAAAAAGTCTTTATTTTAAATTATATATTATCAGATTTATTGTTTATGTAAGCTATGTATATTAAGCTCTTTCTTCAAAAATCTTTGGAGTATTCCCTCATAGGCTACACAAGGAACTAATTAATTTATTTGTGTGGGAATAAATTAAGGGAATGAATACTGGTATGATGTTTCAGAACTTGTACTTTTTCTGAACAAGGTAATTTCTTTATTTCAGTTTTTTTCCCACCAAAACAATATGTTTGGCAAGCATTTTAATATCTATATATTAATACGCAAGCATGTTTTGTTTCCTCATTTTTCCTCAGCTCTTGTGTATCGTAGGAGGATTCCGCGCATACTGTTAGAAAGGTATAGTCCTGTAGATGAGCAGAATCCCATTCTAATTCACACCGGACTCCAGTGCTACGCCCCACGCAGGTTTTCAAAGTTCCAATGGTAATCTTATGGAGGAAGGAGAATTGAATGAATCATTAGACAGCTGTTATAAAAACAACTGCTAGAAAAACAGGAAGAACAGATGTTTTAGTTCTAAAATGTTTTTAAGCTCCTTGGGTCCGATCAACTGAAATTTTGATCAAATTTCGATCAGGAGACGATCTCTAGTAAATTTAATCACATTCAATTCTATATTCTAATTATGATTATTTAGAGTATTATAATAAAAATTATACTACTTCATTGAGCATTATTATATAGATATTAATTATGTACAAATTACCCTATAGCCTGAGTTATAAAATAAAAATCCTTAAAACTTGACTCAACTGTCCAGCATCCATAGAAGTCGATATTCGCTACAGCTGTTCACTACCTCAGTGTGATTTCCAAAATCTTGGGAGCAATGTAATTCAAATAAAGTCCGGTTTTCATTAAATTTTCTTGAGCCTTAAACATGCATTCGGGTGGGTCTTTGTCTGAAAAAAGTAAACAATGCGTCATCCAACATTTGCCTTCATTTGCGTTTAACATTGTACCTTGAAACTTACAATAAAAAACCAACCAATTCTTTATCACTGTCTGCACGATTGTTTACCGTACATTAACTTTATGCAAAGATTGTATTATGGAGGTCTTTATGACACAAGTGAGATTAAAGTTTAGGTGTAAGCCTTTAATACCAGGGAAGTGCGTGTTCTAAATACCTCACGAGTGGCTTAAATTATGCACAAAATAGTTGCATACCCAACTTTACAAACAACCAACTTAAATTTGGGAAAGCAACGTGAAAAAAATAAACATTTTGATCATTTATAGTTTAAGTGATCGCCCATTCAAAACGTATAGGCATTAGCCATAGCCGATGTCGCTCGATATAATCGTTATACTCAATCACATTTATTTGCGGTTAACTACATAAAGAAACTAAAATGTGAATAGTTATTTAACAGTTAAGTCAACTCATGTGCAAACTGTATAGTTACTCATCGGTCTAGAACAGTGTTTCTCAACCGGTGGTAGGCCTACGCGTACCACTGGTGGTACGCGAAAATATTTCAGGTAGTACGCAAGGGACAAAGGAAAAAAATAGCCGAAAAATAAAAAATCACTTTTGAACTACTTGACAACGTCAGCCGTTTTGGTCAGCTCAGTTCTGCGTTGCAACGCTTTTACTCATAATTTGAGAGACTCCAATAGGTAGCTTTACTTTTCCTTACTAAAGCAATTTTGTACCGACTTAACGAAATAAATTATTTTAAGTTAAAACTCCCTTTTCCGAGAGTACCTATACTAATGAATAATGATTTTGTATCCAAAACCCGTCTGAACCCTTGAATTAGGATTATTTTAAGTTCTGTATTTACCTTGTACCATTTGAAGTTACAAGACATGCTCTGCAGAAACAATGAAACGCTAGAGAAAATTAATTGGAGAATATATGAAGTTCATCACTTGGTAACTCTGGAACACATTTTGTGTATTCCGACGAGGTTAAACCAACCTCAAAATAGTTTGTGTCGTGACCGTTATTTGTGCATGTGTAAAACTAGTCCTAAGTTATTAATCAGTCATCTGAAACTGATTATTTTCTGAGCAAGAAATAACAGCAAAGTTCCCATTACCAACCTCTTTTGCTGTTAATAGCCTTGTGTATTTTAATTGTTTTAGTTTTTTTTTCTTTTTTTAGAAATGCAAAATAATGTTGTTTTATGTTGTAAGTGTGTATTTTAAACGATTTGTTTAAATTGAATTGTAGGCCCTATGAAACTTTGTTTGATTCTGCTAAACCATAATGAACAAATCGTGGTTTGTATTTGTTTTATAATAGTTTACATATTTATGGTGTTACTTGTATTATCGTTATTGGTGCTGATTGCAAAGGTCGTAAATAAAGGAGTTTATAAAATTGTGTGGATGCAAAGCTTATATAAAATTTGTTATCGCTATAAACTCGAGTAGTGGCAAATTGTTGGTTCTGGCACAGTTCAAAGACTTCACGATGACGTCACCCGTGACGCCGACGTTGACGTCACACAAATTACGGGCTGATGACGTCATTACCACTGACACGATGATCACCACAGACGTCATGTAGGTTGAGGTCAAGCCGAAACTTAAATTTCTTTGGTGATCCTGGCGTTTTTACACTCCTCTCCGAGTACTAGTCAGAGCCCCGTTACCCTGTGACTTTGGGGGACTCGGAGCGAAATTCTACGAGAAACGGTAAAATTGCTGTGGAAACTTTAACTACAGGACATGACTCTGACTGATTCGTCATGGGACACTCCTCAGAGATAATTGAACCTTTAATACCATAATACATTTATTGAAATGGAGACCTAATTCAATAGGTAATTTAAAGCCAAGTATGAATGAGAGATGAATGTAGTATGATTGTGGCGCGATCTCGTAGTCTTGTTACTGACTAAGGCCGACATTTTCCTTAGACAGGACTGTTAATTCATAGCGCAACAGCCAATGGTATCTAGGGACCTACAGTTTAACGTGGGATCCGAACAACAATTTTGACCGCGTATATACGAATTGGTCTAATTATGAAGTTGGTCTTTATGGATGAACTAGTATTCACTAGTGCGGACGTTAATCCCCACCAGGGAATATCGCATCCTCAACCCTTCGCTTATAACTATCCACAATTCGTGACCTCCAAGTAGCTGGATTACAGAACGTCGCCACCGTCTCAGTCATAGAACCCGCATAGAATCAACAATTTGCCAAGTATTAAGTGTTGTACGCGATAAAACATAAAGTCTGACTACAAACCGTTGTGTTCAGGACCATCAGAACTTCCACGAGACTGACACAAGTGAACCTGGGGACATAGAATTGTAACCGTTTTATATGTTAAAGAATATGTGACTTAAGAATCTTATAGAGTGTGAATCGTCAGGAAGCGGTGTAACTAAAGTTACTTTATTGTAAATTGTGCTTTTATACTCTGTTATCTGTAAGGGTTAATTGCGAAAACCCGTAAACAATCGAATGTAAAAATATCACCACTCACCCATGAAGTTGCCTATGAAAGCGAAGTAGAGCGACTTGTGCTGTATCGTGACCCACCTCGCCGGCAGGGACGGCTGCACGCTCCACCCCCGTCCAACATAAATCCGCCCGTCTCCGCCAATCAGGAAGCTAAAACATGTCTGCGTCGTCTCAGTGCCCACAAACACTCACTGCAGAACATGAAATATACAGTTCACGTTCATAAACAACCACTGCATTTTACAGATTATATTATTTGCATTATTTTTTTACAAACATTTATTTACAATTCGTTCAGGGTAAGATTGGGACAGTAAGTAAATTCGAAAACAAAAAATAATGATCATATTTTTTCACTTGGCACCTTTTGCACATGTAGTGACAAACCACAAAACAGCTTGTGTGTAATGCAGTCAACTGATTGAAAGCCTGTATAATTGCAAAGGTTTTGAAACATCAAGTTTTGTAATATATGAAAGTAAGATTAAAGTAAATAAAATATCGAACACATTGCTCTTACAGTATTTCGTACAAATTGCATGTAAATCGGTCCAGTAGAAGTCCAGACGAACCGCCCAAAGGTGTTTACCCTTACTGTCTTAAATATATAGATATCTTTCACACTGCAGTTCTTTATCATGCCTTTTGGCATATTCACAAAGGAATTGCCTACGAGAAATTACTCGCCATGAACTCACTTGTATCTGATATCTGGGATTCTCATGTTTAAGAAGTTCCTCATGTGCCAATGTTGCATCTTCTTGATGGCCGGAGCGCACTCCTCCAGGCTGTGGCATTCCTGTGTCTTGGTGAAGCCAAAAAAGACGCAAGTTGCCTTTTGTTTCATCACATCTTTAAACTTCGCTCTGTCCGCGTTCCACACCCTCCTAGGGTAGAAGTACGGATCCCCCGGCGGCTTGTAGACGGCCTTCTGTTGAAATAAATAAGTACTTTATTTCACGCCAATAACCTACTCAACAACCTCAACCTCAAGAGCCTCAAACAACCTCAAAAGTTGTTACAGTTGAAATGTTCTTATAATGTTACTTTAAATGTTATAACATCATTATACTAATTGGATCTTCCTCGGAATCAGTGGACTTTGCTCAATCAATTCCGCACTGGAATAGGAAGATGTGTTTATTGGAAACACAAATGGGGAATGGCAAAAGATCAGTCATGCAGCTGTGGTGCGGAGTTCCAGACTATGACTCACATTGTCACCTAGTGCCCTTTGAGTGCTTTCCTGGAAGGGTTGATGGGCCTGCATTGTGCAAGTGAAGCGGGCTGCAATGGCTTAGCGCCCTGGACTTAGCTTTATAGGGAGATCATAAATGTTTATTTTAGTTTAATTTGAAATGTAATGACGCAGGTGCTTTGCACTTCAGAACATCTTTCATTTATTTTATTATTATTTTAAGTTGGTAGCTGGCTATGATAGCCATACGGTATATATATTATACTAATTCAAAACTAATAATTCCAAATAACCTAATAAAATTGGTTAATTTTTGGATTAACCCAGAAAGCCAAAAGTAAAAATTAACAAAATTCATGGGCCTATTTTACGTAGTTTTTTATTTGAATTTATTATGTTTAATTCCAATTCGAAAAGCTTTCTAAAGTGGATGTAACACTTATGGATGTGGATGGTTTTACTTAATTTTTGCTGTGGATTGTTGTTTGAGAAGTTATTTCTGGAATTAATTGGAAATCCCTAATTTGTCAAACAAAGCTCAAGACGTTTTATAATTTCGAATTTCACCCCACCTTCAGATGGAATAATTTATCAGTTTATGACAAAGTTTATATAATGTAACAACACTAAAAATGAATTCGCTTTAAAGAATAAATTCTTTGTTGTATTTAGTATAAAACTAGAGATACGACTATAAATATCAAAAAGAGTTAATGACCTCTAAATAAACTTAAACAAAAATACACAAGCTAAACAGAAGGCATTAAAATCATTAATACAACGACAATTGAATAAACACACAGTGCAATCATTGGACACGTTTACGATTATACACCGCAAAATGGTTTGTTTATGTTTTGCCTATCACGTGCCTGTTACGTGATAGTCAAAAACATAAACAAACCAGTTTGCGGTGGATGATTGTGAACGAGCCCATTGGTTGCAGCGAATACAGCCAATCATATGGTTATTCTCGACGTGTTTCTCCCAGCTGAAAATGGGTGTGGATTGCATACGAAAACGTCTTGAATTTCGTCTAGATTTATTGTTGGATCTAAACTAACATTTTATCGTTTTGCCAAGAAGGTATTAGATACCGCCATTGTTTTATAATCAATCAATCCTCTCCAACATAGCTCTTAAGATTTGATTGCAACACTGTAAGAATGATTTAAAGAGATGTATTACACCTTTATGTCATTGTCACCATGGTACCAAAAAGTTTCATTATTTTCAGCATACCTACAAATCAGGTTATTATACTATATATTGACATTAAAAAATTGACATTAGTTATTGTATTGTCAACATTTGAAAATTACTTCAAATATTCTATTGTTGCTATATTGAACCAACCAACACATCACCTAATATCACTCTTAGAACTTACATCGTATCCGTCTCTGAAAACGTCCCGCTGTCCCATTTCGGTTCTTAGTGCTGGTGTTTCGCTAACTAATCTATGTTCTATGTTCTGCTAGACAACTAAAATATTGTGTTTTTCTCCAAGCATATGTTTTGTGACGTCGCCGTCGGCTGATGCACTTCCATCATTAGTTCTTGACGTCATTTTTTTAATTTTGAAACACAAAATGCTCATAGAATGAGCCAATGCTCCAGAGATAGACTAAACGCTCTTATCAGCCTGAGATAAGATACAACAATGTGGAAATACATCTTATTTCCTCAATATTGAAATACGATTAGTTAATTACTTTTCGTCCGTCCATGGTTAATTTAAATGTGTGAATAAACTCATTAGTCTTATTTGATTAACAATTTTGTTGTTACTTGTTTAATATCGACTCGTAAATGATTTTAGGAATCCTGGCAATATGAAAATAGATCGAAGTAGTATAAACATAAAAAATCCTGTTGAATTTTACTATATACTTAATCTAAACATATAAAAGAGAAAGTCCTCACTCACTCACTCACTCATTCACCACTAATTCTCCAACTCCCCTACTGGCTAGAGTACTGAAATTTGGTTTAGACTTAAAATAGGAAAGGCTGATTATTTTCGTACTAATATCGACAAGGCCTACGCCCTAGACGTCCTCAAAGTTACCATGTTATTCTTATGGAAGCAACATTTTTTTATTCTATCATATTATTACTTAAAGGATCATTGATTTTATAACCAACTGTTCTCATTTACATTAATTGAGAGAAGATTGGTAATAAAAAACCTAGACGATATTATAGACATGCGAAGAGTGAGCGTAGCGAACGAGCTAAGCCTGACGGGGAGAGAGCGTAGCGAACGAGCTCACCTGAAGGGCAAAACATTTTTCAAGTTGGCATTGCGAAGCATGCCGGCTTAAGCTAGTATCCTATAAGAAAAAGCCGTGTGATAAAAAACTGCATTATATAGACTAACACTTAAGAAGCATATAAATTACGTTTTAAAACTGCGGGATAAATATTACATAATTTTCCCTGTCTTGTTAATAGTACAGTATTTGTTATTCCATAACGTGGACAGACTGATGTTGTTATGTCACAGCGATGTCAAAGTTAAAGTCGATTCTACAGGATTCTCTTGAAGATTATATAATATTGAAAACATTCCTCAGCACGTTGAAGAGTAATACAATATATTATTTTTGTCATAAAAGGTGTCCCGGAACTCTCTATAACCCTTTTGTATATTTGTTTTTTTGCTCAAGAAAATAAAAAATCATACCACCAATAGGGGTATAAAATCAATTGTTAAGCAGCTTTCCGCCATTTGTTTTTACAATTAATAAATTTTATTCGCCTAACGGTTCGTTGTATTAAGTTCATATTTTGTGTGAACTTTCATCACACCAATGTCCATTTTCAGGAAAAAGAATTATTTTATTCTCAGGTGTATTTTATTCTATTTTCAAAATGACAACCATACAATCTCAAATATCTTAAAACCTTTAAATTTTATAAAACTTTTACAAGAGGAAAAACATTTTACATGAAATAAAGATAAAATATAAAATAGACATAAATATAAAATTTTATGATACCAAGTTTGTAAGTATCAGACAACAAATAACGGAGTTATTGGGATTTATCTGCAGAAAACAATTGATGTTCCATTATATATAAGTCATGCAAATTTAGGATATTTGAGTAGAAAAATTGCAATAACTCCGTTGTTTGTTGTTTAATCCTTATAAACTTGGTTTCATTAGTTAGATAATTTAATTTGTAAACTTTAATGCCTCTTGAAAATTTTTTATAAAATTTACCGGTTTTGAGATATTTAATTTTAAAATGTTGAAATGGCGGCCATTTTTAAAAAAACGCACCTGAAAAATTATTCTTTTCCTGAAAATGGACATTATTGTGATAAAGGGCCATACAAAATATGAACTTAATTCAACTAAACGTTACGGGAGTAAAAATTATTATGTGTAATAAACAAAATGGCGGCTAGCGTCCTAAGGAAACATTTTAGGCCCCTATTTGTGTGATTTTTTATTCAAATTCAAATTCAAATTCAAATTCTTTATCCAGCCATTCAATCAATTATTGACAATAGGCCCTGTCATTAAAACTAACTAAAACTAAGGAGAAAAAAAAATTACAATACGATATAAATCCTCTTGATTAACAAAAAGCAGTCCATCAAGGCAAATCAAGGTTCATAGTCTATGCACACCATGCAGCACACCACACCATGCACAGGTAAAAAAAAAAAAAAAAGAAAAAAAGAAAAAGAAAATTTAAAAGCCACACGCATACCTCTGGGCCAGTTACTGTTCTGTTAGGCAATATTAGAAAAATCTGCTTCCCAGAATTCTTGTAGGTTATAAAAGGGATTGGCCAGCATCCACTTTTTCAGAGTTTTCTCAAATCTCTTGGGTGATTGTTGCCTAACTTGCAGAGGTATGGCATTAAAAAAACTTATACCTGAAACAGGAAAACAGTTTAGAGATTTGCTTAATCTATATCTACATCTATATACATTGTGACTTGTTCTTGTTTCATAATCATGTACATTACTGTTTAAAATGAGATCAGACTCCTGTTTCTTCACTTCAACTAGGCACTGATAAATGTATACATTGTATACGGACATTATGCCACATTGGATAAACAGAGGTTTACAATGCTCAAGATGTGGAGCTCCGCAAAGGATCCTTACAGCTTTTTTTTGCAGGAGCAAAACTTTTTGAGTGGCCGGTGTATGACCCCATAGCCTTATGCCATACTGAAGGTGAGAATGAAAAAAAGCAAAGTAAGCGAGGCGAACAAATTCCTGAGGCATGTCAAACTTAAGGCGTCTAATCAAATAAGTTACTCTACTGAGTTTACAGCACAGAGATTCAATGTGCACAGACCAGTTGAGCTGTGGATCCAGTGCAAAGCCCAGCAGCCTAACAGGTGGGTCAATCACAATATCTTTGCACAGACCAAAAGTGATGGACTGAGTTTTGGCTTCATTGAGTGAGAGTTTGTTTAAGCGAAACCATGTAGCAGCAGTATCTAACAACTCCTGCACTGCTGCCTTAGCAACAAAAAAGTCAGAGTGACAAGAAAACAGGGTGGAGTCATCCGCGTACATAATCACATTACCTGGAACTTTGTTATACAAATCATTAATTGAAACAATGAACAAGAAAGGGCCGAGTATGGAGCCTTGAGGGACCCCATGCTTCACATCCAAGGAGGCAGAGTTACATCCATTCCAGGTTACAACTTGAGATCGACCATTAAGGTATGACCTCAAAATTGAAAGAGCATCGCCTCTCACTCCATACCGTTCAAGTTTTGACAAAAGAAGACTGTGTGAGACACAGTCAAACGCGCGTGACAAGTCACAAAGCATGACAGATGTAGAACTTTTATCTTCAAAAGAGTTTAAAATTACTTGAGTGAGGGAGTCCACAGCCTGGACTGTAGACATGCCCCTCCGGAAGCCAAATTGTGCAGGGGCGATGAGGCGATGCTCCTCGAAGAACCCACACAGCTGCTCCAACATGACAGATTCAAAGACCTTGGCAAAGATGGGAATGATTGAGATAGGCCTGTAACTTGTGACGCTATCTCCATCGCCTTTCTTGAAAACAGGAACAGTCCTGCTAACCTTTAGCATGTCCGGAAAGGTGCCTTCCTCAAGAGAGGAATTAACAATACTGGCTATCATTGGAGCAACTATGTTGGCACTCCTTTTCAACAGATCCACAGACATATTAAAATAGTCTTTACTCTTAGATGTTTTATAGTTATTTACAATTTTAACAACATTGTCAGGACTTATAGGACGCCAGGAGAATGTTGCAGGGTTATGAGGTATGGAATCCAAGGGATTTATTGATAGGTCATCAATGGTCAAGTTGAACTCACAGTTTACAATTAAACTATGCACAGATTGCAGGAAATAGTGATTAAAGTCATCTGCAGTACAAAAATCTCTAACAGCAACAGCTGCAGCAGGAGTCTTACGATTTGAAATGTGGTCCCACGCAGCCTTACAGGGGTTGGGCGAGTCTGTGATTGAGCTGACAACCGCAGCCATCTTAGCTTCCTTCAACTTGGTCCTGTACTCTTTCCTCAATTCCCGCAGGTTAGGGAGAAGATGGGGCCTACTCCTTGACAGGTCACTAATCACTAAAATATAATTCTTAAATATAGCCAAGTCGGGCGAGTACCAGTTCATATTATTGGACCTAGTTTTGTACTTACTATTTGTCACCTTTTTGCATGTCTTGGTGATAAGGGGGAAGTAGAACTCAAAAGCCTGTCTGAACCTGTCAAAAAAATAGTTAAAAGACAAATCAGCACTCATAGCCTGAATTTCATTGAGCCAAACAGCAACCTGGCTTGCGACATACCCAAGAAAACCTAGAAACTGGTTTTCACTGAACTTTCTGACAGATATTGTCCTTTCCTGTTTCAGTGAAACATTAGGATTAGGATCATTCAGACTAAGATCCGGACTGAAGAAAACATGTTTATGGTCAGACACTTGATCCTGGCTAACATGAACACTGTACATCCATCTGTCCAGGTTTGTTATAACAGTGTCTAGAGGAGATAATCCTCTTGTTGGCTCATCGATGCTAAAAAACAGATTATAACTACGAAGAATATTTTTAAAACCATGAGCTTCATTTGGATGGGATGGGTTTCATTGTCTAGATGCAAGGAACAAAAAATATACAAGAGGGTTCCAGAGAGTTCTGAGACACCCTGTATATTTTATTAGCTTCTCTGGAAATATAAACTTATATTTCTTGAAAAATTCATATCCTCTTTAATTTTTCTAATGATGAAATCACAAATACAGACAATACAGGCTATGCTGTAACAGTTGAGATGAGAGAGTTACAAATCATCCCAAAGTCAAGTCATTTGTCAAGCTTTTGTCTTACGCATTGTTTAGGGAGACCGCAGCTTTGCTTTCATTTTATCCTAAATGCTAGGAGGAAAGTCTGTATACTATGTGGAATTACGGGAGTTCCAATAATGTTACTGATAAATATATCAATTGTTGTATTAATCCATAGATTTTTTTCCGACCTATCGATTAATTTTTACATATGTGTATTGTAATAATCTCAAAGTAGTATTTTCATTTCTTTTGGTAATAAATATATGTTTATAAAACTAGAGGTCTCTGCCTGAAACTAGTTGAAATTGGAGCCCATTACTCAATTTCTTAACAGTGTTGTATTTTTTAAACGGCTATTATTTTTAGATGGTTAACCCCTAGGAAAAGCTGTTTAACTTTCACCATTTATACATTTTACAAAATTTTTTACACGGTGTTAGTCAATAGTCCTTTGACAAAAGAAACTTGAGATGTCTTTGAAAATTATAACTTTAAATTTTTCGTTCCTATCTTCGCCATTGTCATTTCTTAACGTTTTGACGGGGAACGGTCCAAACCCCAGTCTTGTTACTATCTAACATCGACCACTTGTTAGAAAGCATTATTAATTAATAGCCCAATGACAAATAGCAACTGGGTCCAGAATTCATCCTTAAAAACCACTACAAACTTTCCTCAGGATCGAACCGGCAAACTTTGGATTCAAAGGCGAGCACTATAACCACTCAGCTACCCAGCCAGTTCAAGAAAGGGCAGGGCGGGGAGGTTGGAATATCCACCAAAAATACTCTTTTTACTCTTAATTTTTTTTTTTTATTATTTGAATCGTTAAAAATATACAAATTTAAAAGTGCTGCATTAACCTTGCGCTTTTTTATTTCCTAATATGCATAATAAATAAAATCGCATCATTTAAACAATTTTACTTTTTGTATGTAAGAAGAGAAAATAAGATTAATTTAAAGATCTTATGAAGGTGGGTTATGAAATTATTTGTCAGTGTGAGTGTCACTGAATTCCAGTCCAGTCTGGGATTTGTGCCCAAGCTGAGAATGTCGTTATGAAATTCTGTTTCCCAAGAAAATCATGCAAATAACACCCAAGAAAAGGAATTTCTTGCCTGTTGAAACATAAATACTGGCATTTTAAACCATTTCCGAACTCCCTACATATTTCCTACGAAAAAGTAGTGTGTCAGTAAAAACGTAAAAAAGTGTGCAGTTGGAATTTATTTATAGGAGCAACAGCATTCAATTTTTATTTTTATTTTACACAAAATACAGCATCCAAAAAGGAAAATGTAACAAGTAACGTTTATTACTCAACACTGTTTGAGTTTTAACACTACTCAAACCACCTTATGTGCCATTTATACCCGTAAAAACACGTTTTTATTGAAAAGAAGAATTTGAATTGAGCATGTCATCCAAATAAAAACATAAAATAAACCGTTTGTTTCACAAAATCTCGAGGTTTTGCAATAACTTCGCTAGCATTAACATGTGTATGTTTTTCATATTATTGTTATTCTTAAAATAGGAAAATCAAAACGTTTTATGTGAACGTATTACCACGGCAAATGCTATAAATGCATAATATAAATTTTCTTAAACTGTTCAACCTCTGATGAAGAAACAATCATGCAAATTAATTTAGGCTATAGATAATATTTTATTATAACCGGGTGTCCTTAAAGTAATGCCATTGTTTAAAGCAAAATGTTGTATTAGTATCTGCATCCACATTTCATACAATTTTATGAAAAGAAATCAATTTTCTCAAATTCTGTACAAAAATATCTTTTCGAATCTCCTTTTAACAGTTTGATGTAGTCTCCGAGCTTGGCTCTTCATGTATAAATAAAAAATGATTTCCTATCACTGCATGGAAATAATCACATTGCCACACCTGTAAACCGTTCGCAAAATAGTTCATTTCCGGTTTCCATATATTTCCGCTCTAGTGAGGCAATCACATAGCAATTTAAGGTCAGCTGTTGTTACAAAAATGTTCCAGCTGTTGGTCATTGTTGGCGTTGAGTAATTAATTGCTGCTTTTTCAGTTTGAGGTTGCGTTCCAACAGAAAAAAATCAGGTTCACATAACCTGAATGTCATTTTGTGTGCATTTAACATTTAATCTGTTGCAATTATGGTGCTAGGAAAATCGTGTGTGAATTACTAGCACAAATAGTCATTGCCGATCTCGAAATGTGTTTGGCCGCTCGAAGCATCTCGAGTAGCAATGACGTACTCTTAATACACAAATTAGCTATTAGGACTTACTATATATAATATCATAGCTCGAGTAACACACTCAAAAGACTGACCTCTCTGACAAAGATGCATATTGTTCCCGAATTTCTCGGAGTAATCCTTGTTAACCACATAATCTAAAATAATTATTGGTTTGAAGTCCAGGCTTCGTAGTGGCCAAGAAACTGGTACATCCCTCACAATCCATCTGCCTCAAAATTTGTTATTTATAACTTGAAGTACTTGTCCTTCAACTTGTCCTTCAAGAGGAGCCCCCTTTCTGGAAAGTTAAAATGCCTTCATTGATTTAATGTCATCCAATTGTTTGGAAAGGAACTTTCTTACGACAAGAATATTTGAGATTTTATGCACTTTTGATGGGCTGTTTGTTGAGTTTATTCTTCAACAACGTTATCACATGAGTAGTGTCAAATTGTTGGTGCTGGCTCAGTTCAAGGTCACCTGAGGGATGACGTCATCGAGGTCAATGACCTCACCGATGACGTCATCGATGACGTCATCGATTGCGTCATCGATGACGTCATCACCAATGACGTCATTTCTATGACGTCACACCCATGACGTCACAGAAATGACGTGCTGATGACGTCATCACCCCTTACGTCATCAAAATGACGTCACCGACGCCACTGAGGTCAAGGTCACGCCGAAACTTAAAATTTTTTGGCACTTTTGCCGTTTCTCGCACTACGCTCCGAGTTTCAGTCGTAGTCCCCGTGACCTTGACCACTTGGAGCGAATTTTCGACGAGAAACGGCAAAAGTGCCAAGTTAAACTCGAGTTTCTGACATGACTCTGCCTAAATGGGCAATCGGTTATTCCTCAGGTGACCTTGAACCAGCACAACACCAACAATTTGATATTACTGTGACCTTGAAAACCTAACAACGGAGCGCCGACACCGATGCGCTCCCCACGACAGCCACCGAGTGACTGACTGTCAGGCTCTGTGTATGCTAGGTATATCGGCTTGAGAGACTAAGACTCTAAACTGTCAGGAATGGGAGTAACTAACTGAATTTTGCAAGGAAAAGTCATTTCATCCAATATTTTAAACAAATCCTCATCAGTAAAACTGACATTAGTCTGTTTTGTATAAAACTTAGGGTGTCCGCGCAACAGTTTGCGCCACTTAGCTAAAGTTGAAACTCTCTTAACTTTGAGTGGTGGACAGTGAGCAACTAATAAAGTCTTAACACGGCTAAGTTTCTTACCTAAAGTGTCCTGCGACATGGCTTCACCTCACAAAAGTCCGCACAATACTGAGAGACTGCTTGTAGCGCATGAGTCAAGGGAAAAGAGGTGGGGGAAACAGCAGGAGTGGGGGAAGGTCACAGTGGCGGGGGAAGGTGAGGTGGTACGCTGGAGTATCGCATCACTTCACCATGAGCTGTCCTACAGTCAACACACTGTTCTCTTGGCCCGAGTTGGCACTAGAAGAAACATTTCTGTACAGCTTAGGCTGTGAGAGCCGAGGAAGCAAAGTCAAAGTGGAAATTGTGTTAAACTCCAAGATGAAGAGTCTCCTAAATAAACTAATTGTATCCTTGCAATCTCCTATAACTTTAGAGAAATACCACTTTATTAAGCGACACCTTATACTTTGGCAAAACGAAGCGGAAATGGAAAAGATTACAGTAAAATTAATTTAACTTAAAACCTGGACTGGACACTCATGGCGATACCACGTGGCGTGCAAACGCCACCCTAAACATTACAAGTTAGGTTATTGAGCACCTCTGGTACGATAACCGATGTGCTAGAGTTAAAGTGTGATGACCTTGAGGTTGACTGTAAATTTGGGACTTAGGATTGTTTTTAAAGATGTATCTAAAGAATCTTCAGATTTGAGTCAACACTTAGAAAAATTTACTCTTAGTAAAACTGTTTAATGTGTATTTGCCAGAGTTTAAGTGTGGTGACCTTGAAATACCCGAAATTGTCAGGAATTGGAGTAGCAACCGCGATGTGCACCCTACGACAGACACCGAGCGACTGACTGTCAGGCCCCGCACACTCTAGGTATATTGGAAGTGGTGGGGGGAACTGCGATGACCTCGGGAAACTTGAAAATGTCAAGCCAGGTAGCACCGTTTTGGTGCTACCTTAAATTTACATGTTAAAGTGTGATGACCTTGAGTAAAAACATAGAAATACTACAAGTTGATACCGTCCCAGAGTTAAAGTGTGGTGACCTTGAGTGAAAACACTGAAATACTATAAGTTGAAATCACCCCAGAGTTAAAGTGTGATGACCTTGAGTGAAAACACAGAAATACTACAAGTCGATCCCGTCCCAGCGTTAAAGTGTGGTGACCTTGAGTCAAAACACAGAAATACTACAAGTCGATCCCGCCCCAGAGTTAAAGTGTGACGACCTTGAGTCAAAACACTGAAATACTTTAAGTCAAAATCATCCCAGAGTTAAAGTGTGATGACCTTGAGTCAAAACACAGAAATAATACAAGTTGCTGCAGTCTCAGAGTTAAAGTTTGGTGACCTTGAGTTAAAATACTGAAGTACTACAAGTCGATATTGCCCCAGATTTAAAGTGTGATGACCTTGAGTCAAAACATAGAAATACTACAAGTTGATACCACCCCAAAGTTAAAGTGTGGTAACCTTGAGTCAAAACACATAAATAATACAAGTTGATATTGTCCCAGAGTTAAAGTGAAGTGACCTAGATTCAAAACTTGTAAAAATACTTACATATAGAGAGTTGGAGAACAGCGAGACGCACCGCATGGAAGCCGGAGACATACTGGCCGAGCGGTGTTGTGCAGCCTAGGGACTCAGTTGTGGTGGGGGTATAGCCAACACTTAGAGTAGAAGTGTTGTGGGTGACCTTGACCCACTTGAACCCCCCCCCCCCCGGACTTTTTTTTTCGAAAAAAATTTTTGACCTTGACCAAAAAGTTTTTTGCTCCGCCGGACGAGAAGTGACCCCCCCCCCCCCCGAAATTTTTTTCAAAAAAATTTTTGACCTTTACCAAAAAGTTTTTTGTTCCGGACGATGAGTGACCCCCCCCCCCCACCCCCCCCCCACCCCCACCCCCTCCCACACCCCTGATATCCTGGGCGTGACCACCCCGGTGGGGATATAAGGCGGCCCGGCCACAGCCGGCTCGCAGCCCGTCCCCGCGCGTTGAGCTACCTAAAGGTTTGAGCAAACACTTAGAAATATTTACTCTTCGTACGATTAGAGTTGAAGTTTTCATCTCAACAGAAGTACCCCCAGGTTTGAACCAACACTTAGAAAAATTTACTCATGGTACAACAGTTTTATGTTTTTGCCAAATAAGTGTAAGTGTGGTAAATTGAACTGGCTAAAATGTTATAATATGCTAAGTATTTATTGTTGTACATGATAAATCCTAAACTTTAACTTAACACCGTAGAGCAGAGTGCCGACACCAGTGTGCACCCCACGACAGTCGCAGAGCGACTGATCATACGGCTCCGGGTGCCCTAGGTATAAGGAAAGTGGTGGGGGGAATTGCGATGACCTTGGGGACTTTAACAATTGTGACTATATGTAAAATTTAGTTTTTCATTATTTCAACCTAAGGTCTTGGCTTTTCGCGTTTCAGAGTGTATTAAAGCGATTTAGCTATTAATTGTAAAATTGATTTCTTAAAAGATAGTCATTTTTACGCTGGGTGTTGGTAAATTTGTTAGAGTCCCGATTACCCATACAAAACCAAACTTTTTTATTATTCAATATTTCAGTCTGGGATTTCGGATTTATATGTTTCAGCGTATTTTAGAGTGTTTAAGCTTATCTTAAAAATTTGAAAAACTTTAACATTTTTATACTAACATTTGCGAGTTGACTGATAGAATATTTCTGTCAGGAGTGACTATAGGTAAAATTTAAGTTTTCGTTATTTCAACCTAAGGTCTTGGCTTTTCGCGTTTCAGAGTGTATTAAAGCGATCTAGCTATTAATTGTAAAATTGATTTCTTAAAAGATAGTCATTTTTACGCTGGGTGTTGGTAAATTTGTTAGAGTCCAGATTGCCCATACAAAACCAAACTTTTTTATTATTCAATATTTCAGTCTGGGACTTCGGATTTACATGTCTTAGCGTATTTTAGAGTGTTTAAGCTTATCTTAAAAATTTGAAAAACTTTTAACATTTTATACTAAAATTTGCGAGTTGACTGATAGAATATTTCTATGTCAGGAGTGGATATAGGTAAAATTTAAGTTTTCGTTATTTCAACCTAAGGTCTTGGCTTTTCGCGTTTCAGAGTGTATTAAAGCGATCTAGCTATTAATTGTAAAATTGATTTTTTAAAAGATAGTCATTTTTACGCTGGGTGTTGGTAAATTTGTTAGTCCAGATTGCCCATACAAAACCAAACTTTTTTATTATTCAATATTTCAGTCTGGGACTTCGGATTTACATGTTTCAGCGTATTTTAGAGTGTTTAAGCTTATCTTAAAAATTTGAAAAACTTTAACATTTTTTACTAAAATTTGCGAGTTGACTGATAGAATATTTCTATGTCAGGAGTGACTATAGGTAAAATTTAAGTTTTCGTTATTTCAACCTAAGGTCTTGGCTTTTCGCGTTTCAGAGTGTATTAAAGCGATCTAGCTATTAATTGTAAAATTGATTTCTTAAAAGATAGTCATTTTTACGCTGGGTGTTGGTAAATTTGTTAGAGTCCCGATTGTCCATACCATACCAAACTTTTTTATTATTCAATATTTCAGTCTGGGACTTCGGATTTACATGTTTCAGCGTATTTTAGAGTGTTTAAGCTTATCTTAAAAATTTGAAAAACTTTTAACATTTTTACTAAAATTTGCGAGTTGACTGATAGAATATTTCTGTCAGGAGTGACTATAGGTAAAATTTAAGTTTTCGTTATTTCAACCTAAGGTCTTGGCTTTTCGCGTTTCAGAGTGTATCAAAGCGTTCTAGCTATTAATTGTAAAATTGATTTCTTAAAAGATAGTCATTTTTACGCTGGGTGTTGGTAAATTTGTTAGAGTCCAGATTGCCCATACAAAACCAAACTTTTTTATTATTCAATATTTCAGTCTGGGATTTCGGATTTACATGTTTCAGCGTATTTTAGAGTGTTTAAGCTTATCTTAAAAATTTGAAAAACTTTTAACATTTTATACTAAAATTTGCGAGTTGACTGATAGAATATTTCTATATCAGGAGTGGATATAAGAAAAATTTAAGTTTTCGTTATTTCAACCTAAGGTCTTGGCTTTTCGCGTTTCAGAGTGTATTAAAGCGATCTAGCTATTAATTGTAAAATTGATTTCTTAAAAGATAGTCATTTTTACGCTGGGTGTTGGTAAATTTGTTAGAGTCCAGATTGCCCATACAAAACCAAACTTTTTTATTATTCAATATTTCAGTCTGGGACTTCGGATTTACATGTTTCAGCGTATTTTAGAGTGTTTAAGCTTATCTTAAAAATTTGAAAAACTTTAACATTTTTTACTAAAATTTGCGAGTTGACTGATAGAATATTTCTATGTCAGGAGTGACTATAGGTAAAATTTAAGTTTTCGTTATTTCAACCTAAGGTCTTGGCTTTTCGCGTTTCAGAGTGTATTAAAGCGATCTAGCTATTAATTGTAAAATTGATTTCTTAAAAGATAGTCATTTTTACGCTGGGTGTTGGTAAATTTGTTAGAGTCCCGATTGTCCATACCATACCAAACTTTTTTATTATTCAATATTTCAGTCTGGGACTTCGGATTTACATGTTTCAGCGTATTTTAGAGTGTTTAAGCTTATCTTAAAAATTTGAAAAACTTTTAACATTTTTTACTAAAATTTGCGAGTTGACTGATAGAATATTTCTATGTCAGGAGTGGATATAGGTAAAATTTAAGTTTTCGTTATTTCAACCTAAGGTCTTGGCTTTTCGCGTTTCAGAGTGTATTAAAGCGATCTAGCTATTAATTGTAAAATTGATTTCTTAAAAGATAGTCATTTTTACGCTGGGTGTTGGTAAATTTTTTAGAGTCCAGATTGCCCATACAAAACCAAACTTTTTTATTATTCAATATTTCAGTCTGGGACTTCGGATTTACATGTTTCAGCGTATTTTAGAGTGTTTAAGCTTATCTTAAAAATTTGAAAAACTTTTAACATTTTATACTAAAATTTGCGAGTTGACTGATAGAATATTTCTATGTCAGGAGTGGATATAGGTAAAATTTAAGTTTTCGTTATTTCAACCTAAGGTCTTGGCTTTTCGCGTTTCAGAGTGTATTAAAGCGATCTAGCTATTAATTGTAAAATTGATTTTTTAAAAGATAGTCATTTTTACGCTGGGTGTTGGTAAATTTGTTAGAGTCCAGATTGCCCATACAAAACCAAACTTTTTTATTATTCAATATTTCAGTCTGGGACTTCGGATTTACATGTTTCAGCGTATTTTAGAGTGTTTAAGCTTATCTTAAAAATTTGAAAAACTTTAACATTTTTTACTAAAATTTGCGAGTTGACTGATAGAATATTTCTATGTCAGGAGTGACTATAGGTAAAATTTAAGTTTTCGTTATTTCAACCTAAGGTCTTGGCTTTTCGCGTTTCAGAGTGTATTAAAGCGATCTAGCTATTAATTGTAAAATTGATTTCTTAAAAGATAGTCATTTTTACGCTGGGTGTTGGTAAATTTGTTAGTCCCGATTGTCCATACCATACCAAACTTTTTTATTATTCAATATTTCAGTCTGGGACTTCGGATTTACATGTTTCAGCGTATTTTAGAGTGTTTAAGCTTATCTTAAAAATTTGAAAAACTTTTAACATTTTTTACTAAAATTTGCGAGTTGACTGATAGAATATTTCTATGTCAGGAGTGGATATAGGTAAAATTTAAGTTTTCGTTATTTCAACCTAAGGTCTTGGCTTTTCGCGTTTCAGAGTGTATTAAAGCGATCTAGCTATTAATTGTAAAATTGATTTCTTAAAAGATAGTCATTTTTACGCTGGGTGTTGGTAAATTTTTTAGAGTCCAGATTGCCCATACAAAACCAAACTTTTTTATTATTCAATATTTCAGTCTGGGACTTCGGATTTACATGTTTCAGCGTATTTTAGAGTGTTTAAGCTTATCTTAAAAATTTGAAAAACTTTTAACATTTTATACTAAAATTTGCGAGTTGACTGATAGAATATTTCTATGTCAGGAGTGGATATAGGTAAAATTTAAGTTTTCGTTATTTCAACCTAAGGTCTTGGCTTTTCGCGTTTCAGAGTGTATTAAATCAATCTAGCTATTAATTGTAAAATTGATTTCTTAAAAGATAGTCATTTTTACGCTGGGTGTTGGTAAATTTGTTAGAGTCCCGATTGTCCATACCATCCCAAACTTTTTTATTATTCAATATTTCAGTCTGGGACTTCGGATTTACATGTTTCAGCGTATTTTAGAGTGTTTAAGCTTATCTTAAAAATTTGAAAAACTTTTAACATTTTATACTAAAATTTGCGAGTTGACTGATAGAATATTTCTATGTCAGGAGTGGATATAAGTAAAATTTAAGTTTTCGTTATTTCAACCTAAGGTCTTGGCTTTTCGCGTTTCAGAGTGTATTAAAGCGATCTAGCTATTAATTGAAAAATTGATTTCTTAAAAGATAGTCATTTTTACGCTGGGTGTTGGTAAATTTGTTAGAGTCCAGATTGTCCATACCATCCCAAACTTTTTTATTATTCAATATTTCAGTCTGGGGCTTCGGATTTACATGTTTCAGCGTATTTTAGAGTGTTTAAGCTTATCTTAAAAATTTGAAAAACTTAAACATTTTATACTAAAATTTGCGAGTTGACTGATAGAATATTTCTATGTCAGGAGTGACTATAGGTAAAATTTAAGTTTTCGTTATTTCAACCTTACGTCTTGGCTTTTTGCCTTTTAGAGTGTATTAAAGCGATTTAACTATTAATTGAAAAATTGATTTTTTAAAAGATAGTCGATTATTGCGGGGTGTTGTAAAATTCGACAGTCTCGAGTGCCCATACAATACTAAATTTCTTTTTATTCAATATTTCAGTCTGGGGTTTCGGATTTACATGTTTCAGCGTGTCTTAGAGTGTTTAAGACGATTTTAAAAATTTGTAAAACTTTAACAATTTTCACTAAAATTTGCCAGTTTACTGATAGAATACTTCTCTAAGTCCCGAGTGACTATAGGTATAATTTAATTTTTTGTTATTTCAACCTAAGGTCTTGGCTTTTTACGTTTCAGAGTGTTTTAAAGCGATTTAACTATTATTTGTATAATTGATTTCTTGAAAGATAACCACTTTTACGCTAAGTTTCTTTTATAATAGTTCATATAGGTCTTAAGATTAGTGTTTAGTGTATTTTTAGCTTCAAACCTTCTTTTATTACATTAACTGGTCCACGTGGGTTATAAAAATATTAGATGTACACCTCTTAGCGTTACCCAGAAAATACCACGGGGAGGTGGATGTACGTCATTTTCCACACATTCACACACACACACACACACACACACACACACACACACACACACACACACACACACACACACACACACACACACACACACACACATGGTTTACGGGTCTTTTAGTCAACCGCGCCAGTGACCTTCACTCACCCCAGACTTTTCAAAGGAGTAGCTAAAGTAATAGCTTTAACTTCTCAATCTAATAAGTTCCACATTCACACATACACTCATACAGTTTATTCATTAAGAACAATTTTTACAATATTTATAAAATTATGAGAGGTCAATATGTTATTTAATGAAGATTCATAATGCATACCATAACTATGCATAACCTCTTTAGCTTTATTTAAGATATTTATACTGTTTGGCACAGGATATCTTGAAAAACTTGGTACAAAACCATCTTTCTTAGCTCTCTTTAGCGCTCTTTTATATCGTCTTCTTTCTGTACGAATGCACTTATACTCCATTACTCCATACTTTTCATAGTATGTGTCTTTTTCCAATACACAAAAGATATGTTTTAAATCCATATTATCAGGTATAACAGCAACTTTAGGTATTTGATTAATTAACGTTTCAATTAGTTTTTGATTATTTGCCAACACTTTATGTAAAGAGTGAGTCAACTCAAGGTTTTCTTTTTTAATTCTATATTCTCCATACTTGCGAATTGATGGGAGGATTTCTTCGAACACCCAATCTTGAAAGCGTTTAGCTAATCTCATCTTAGACGATAAAATTAAGGAATATAAACCTGGTTCATTGATGAATGTGGTACTTTTTTGAAAGTTAGAGGGTAGCACTGAACTAGTTCCATCTATATCCTTAAATAACTTTTTATATTTTTCTTTAACTAGATCATTTATTGCTTTCCGTGGTCTTTTGTATTCTAGAATCTCTGATATATCATTAGCCTTAAACCATGGATTGTTTTCACGATCAAATAAGACAGCTACAGGTTTATTATCAAACATGTAACACTGCAGTGCAGACATGCTAAAGTAATTTGTTATCTATTTAATTTAAATATTAATTGAATATTAAAATTATCATACACCTTTTAAATATCCGAAAAAACCGGAGTTGTGAAAAAGATGTTCACTCGGCAAAAGTTCGCCAAATAATGAAAGACATGGTTAAACGAGCTGCTTTTATACCCAACGGAGAATGGAGAAAAACCTTCTGCGCATGCGCAGTAGAGGAATACTAAAGGACATACACAATTGTACATTACATTTAAAACTTTTCTTGTAAAAAAAAAAAAAAACAAATATATATCAGAATTATATATACCAACACAATATGCTTTATGTTTTACTAACATATTTTAAAAACATATTACATATTAAAAAAAAAAAAACACTATTAAATAGGACCTTAAAGGTAGCATCAAAACGATGCTACCCTTTCTGCCAAAAGAGGGTTACTTTATCACTTTTAAGGTTAAAACTAATGTTTGGTTAAGAATTTACACACGCACACACGCATATATATATATATGCTAGTTCTGACTAAAAAAAAAAAAAACGGTACATAAAATAGTTGCTTAAAAAACTTGTAGATATATTTTACAAGGTGGCACCTTTAGGTAGCACCATTTATATGGGTTAAGCCCAAGTTTAACTTCTAAGTCACCTTTAAGGTGAAAACTAGTTTGTTAAGAATTTAAATACATAATAATATATCTAGTAGTTTGACCTAAAATCTATTCTTTAAAGTGTTGTTTAAATTTTTGAAACAAAACTTTATGTATAAAAAATAGCACATCAAGAGTAGCACCAAAATGGTGCTACCTTAAAATAGCAACATTAATGTGGGTTTAAAGCGAAATGGAAGTTACAAAATAACCTTAAGGTTTTATTAGGAATTTACATATATAAACATATTGGGTTGTTTGACCTTAAAAATCATTTAAACGTGTTTAAAAACCTAAATCAAAATTTTATTTATAAAATTAGTACATCAAAGGTAGCACAAAAACGAGACTACCTTTAAGTAGCAACATTTTTATGGGTTAAGCTTAATTAGAACTTTTCAATTTAGTGTTAAAAGTGAAAACCACAATTGTGTTTAATATATATAAACATAATTGGTAGATTGATATGAACACAGTATAAACGCTTATAATGTTGTTTAAAACTTAAAGCAAGATTTTATGTATAAATATACTACTTCAAAGGTAGCACCAAAACGGTGCTACCTTTAGATAAAAACATTTAAGCCTAAATAGAAATTTAATAATCACCCAAAAACCGCTTTAATAAACTCTGAAACCCGAAAAGTCAGACCTTAGGTTGAAATATAAAAACTTAAATTTTACCTATATCCACTCGGGATAGTCACTCCTGACTTAGAAATAATCTATCGGTCAACTCGCAAATTTTAGTAAAAAATGTTAAAAGTTTTTCAAATTTTTAAGATAAGCTTAAACACTCTAAAATACGCTGAAACATGTAAATCCGAAGTCCCAGACTGAAATATTGAATAATAAAAAAGTTTAGTATGGTATGGACAATCGGTACTCTAACAAATTTACCAACACCCAGCGTAAAAATAACTATCTTTTAAGAAATCAATTTTACAATTAATAGCTAGATCGCTTTAATACACTCTGAAACGCGAAAAGCCAAGACCTTAGGTTGAAATAACGAAAACTTAAATTTTACCTATAGTCACTCCTGACATAGAAATATTCTATCAGTCAACTCGCAAATTTTAGTAAAAAATGTTAAAGTTTTTCAAATTTTTAAGATAAGCTTAAACTCTCTAAAATACGCTGAAACATATATATCCGAAATCCCAGACTGAAATATTGAATAATAAAAAAGTTTGGTTTTGTATGGACAATCGGGACTAACAAATTTACCAACACCCAGCGTAAAAATGACTATCTTTTAAAAAATCAATTTTACAATTAATAGCTAGATCGCTTTAATACACTCTGAAACGCGAAAAGCCAAGACCTTAGGTTGAAATAACGAAAACTTAAATTTTACCTATATCCACTCCTGACATAGAAATATTCTATCAGTCAACTCGCAAATTTTAGTATAAAATGTTAAAAGTTTTTCAAATTTTTAAGATAAGCTTAAACACTCTAAAATACGCTGAAACATGTAAATCCGAAGTCCCAGACTGAAATATTGAATAATAAAAAAGTTTGGTTTTGTATGGGCAATCTGGACTCTAAAAAATTTACCAACACCCAGCGTAAAAATGACTATCTTTTAAGAAATCAATTTTACAATTAATAGCTAGATCGCTTTAATACACTCTGAAACGCGAAAAGCCAAGACCTTAGGTTGAAATAACGAAAACTTAAATTTTACCTATAGTCACTCCTGACATAGAAATATTCTATCAGTCAACTCGCAAATTTTAGTAAAAAATGTTAAAGTTTTTCAAATTTTTAAGATAAGCTTAAACACTCTAAAATACGCTGAAACATGTAAATCCGAAGTCCCAGACTGAAATATTGAATAATAAAAAAGTTTGGTTTTGTATGGGCAATCTGGACTCTAACAAATTTACCAACACCCAGCGTAAAAATGACTATCTTTTAAAAAATCAATTTTACAATTAATAGCTAGATCGCTTTAATACACTCTGAAACGCGAAAAGCCAAGACCTTAGGTTGAAATAACGAAAACTTAAATTTTACCTATATCCACTCCTGACATAGAAATATTCTATCAGTCAACTCGCAAATTTTAGTATAAAATGTTAAAAGTTTTTCAAATTTTTAAAATAAGCTTAAACACTCTAAAATACGCTGAAATATATAAATCCGAAATCCCAGACTTATATATTGAATAATAAAAAAGTTTGGTTTTGTATGGGCAATCTGGACTCTAACAAATTTACCAACACCCAGCGTAAAAATGACTATCTTTTAAGAAATCAATTTTACAATTAATAGCTAGATCGCTTTAATACACTCTGAAACGCGAAAAGCCAAGACCTTAGGTTGAAATAACGAAAACTTAAATTTTACCTATAGTCACTCCTGACAGAAATATTCTATCAGTCAACTCGCAAATTTTAGTAAAAATGTTAAAAGTTTTTCAAATTTTTAAGATAAGCTTAAACACTCTAAAATACGCTGAAACATGTAAATCCGAAGTCCCAGACTGAAATATTGAATAATAAAAAAGTTTGGTATGGTATGGACAATCGGGACTCTAACAAATTTACCAACACCCAGCGTAAAAATGACTATCTTTTAAGAAATCAATTTTACAATTAATAGCTAGATCGCTTTAATACACTCTGAAACGCGAAAAGCCAAGACCTTAGGTTGAAATAACGAAAACTTAAATTTTACCTATAGTCACTCCTGACATAGAAATATTCTATCAGTCAACTCGCAAATTTTAGTAAAAAATGTTAAAGTTTTTCAAATTTTTAAGATAAGCTTAAACACTCTAAAATACGCTGAAACATGTAAATCCGAAGTCCCAGACTGAAATATTGAATAATAAAAAAGTTTGGTTTTGTATGGGCAATCTGGACTAACAAATTTACCAACACCCAGCGTAAAAATGACTATCTTTTAAAAAATCAATTTTACAATAAATAGCTAGATCGCTTTAATACACTCTGAAACGCGAAAAGCCAAGACCTTAGGTTGAAATAACGAAAACTTAAATTTTACCTATATCCACTCCTGACATAGAAATATTCTATCAGTCAACTCGCAAATTTTAGTATAAAATGTTAAAAGTTTTTCAAATTTTTAAGATAAGCTTAAACACTCTAAAATACGCTGAAACATGTAAATCCGAAGTCCCAGACTGAAATATTGAATAATAAAAAAGTTTGGTTTTGTATGGGCAATCTGGACTCTAAAAAATTTACCAACACCCAGCGTAAAAATGACTATCTTTTAAGAAATCAATTTTACAATTAATAGCTAGATCGCTTTAATACACTCTGAAACGCGAAAAGCCAAGACCTTAGGTTGAAATAACGAAAACTTAAATTTTACCTATAGTCACTCCTGACATAGAAATATTCTATCAGTCAACTCGCAAATTTTAGTAAAAAATGTTAAAGTTTTTCAAATTTTTAAGATAAGCTTAAACACTCTAAAATACGCTGAAACATGTAAATCCGAAGTCCCAGACTGAAATATTGAATAATAAAAAAGTTTGGTTTTGTATGGGCAATCTGGACTCTAACAAATTTACCAACACCCAGCGTAAAAATGACTATCTTTTAAAAAATCAATTTTACAATTAATAGCTAGATCGCTTTAATACACTCTGAAACGCGAAAAGCCAAGACCTTAGGTTGAAATAACGAAAACTTAAATTTTACCTATATCCACTCCTGACATAGAAATATTCTATCAGTCAACTCGCAAATTTTAGTATAAAATGTTAAAAGTTTTTCAAATTTTTAAGATAAGCTTAAACACTCTAAAATACGCTGAAACATGTAAATCCGAAGTCCCAGACTGAAATATTGAATAATAAAAAAGTTTGGTTTTGTATGGGCAATCTGGACTCTAAAAAATTTACCAACACCCAGCGTAAAAATGACTATCTTTTAAGAAATCAATTTTACAATTAATAGCTAGATCGCTTTAATACACTCTGAAACGCGAAAAGCCAAGACCTTAGGTTGAAATAACGAAAACTTAAATTTTACCTATATCCACTCCTGACATAGAAATATTCTATCAGTCAACTCGCAAATTTTAGTAAAAAATGTTAAAAGTTTTTCAAATTTTTAAGATAAGCTTAAACACTCTAAAATACGCTGAAACATGTAAATCCGAAGTCCCAGACTGAAATATTGAATAATAAAAAAGTTTGGTATGGTATGGACAATCGGGACTCTAACAAATTTACCAACACCCAGCGTAAAAATGACTATCTTTTAAGAAATCAATTTTACAATTAATAGCTAGATCGCTTTAATACACTCTGAAACGCGAAAAGCCAAGACCTTAGGTTGAAATAACGAAAACTTAAATTTTACCTATAGTCACTCCTGACATAGAAATATTCTATCAGTCAACTCGCAAATTTTAGTAAAAAATGTTAAAGTTTTTCAAATTTTTAAGATAAGCTTAAACACTCTAAAATACGCTGAAACATGTAAATCCGAAGTCCCAGACTGAAATATTGAATAATAAAAAAGTTTGGTTTTGTATGGGCAATCTGGACTCTAACAAATTTACCAACACCCAGCGTAAAAATGACTATCTTTTAAGAAATCAATTTTACAATTAATAGCTAGATCGCTTTAATACACTCTGAAACGCGAAAAGCCAAGACCTTAGGTTGAAATAACGAAAACTTAAATTTTACCTATAGTCACTCCTGACATAGAAATATTCTATCAGTCAACTCGCAAATTTTAGTAAAAAATGTTAAAGTTTTTCAAATTTTTAAGATAAGCTTAAACACTCTAAAATACGCTGAAACATGTAAATCCGAAGTCCCAGACTGAAATATTGAATAATAAAAAAGTTTGGTTTTGTATGGGCAATCTGGACTCTAACAAATTTACCAACACCCAGCGTAAAAATGACTATCTTTTAAAAAATCAATTTTACAATTAATAGCTAGATCGCTTTAATACACTCTGAAACGCGAAAAGCCAAGACCTTAGGTTGAAATAACGAAAACTTAAATTTTACCTATATCCACTCCTGACATAGAAATATTCTATCAGTCAACTCGCAAATTTTAGTATAAAATGTTAAAAGTTTTTCAAATTTTTAAGATAAGCTTAAACACTCTAAAATACGCTGAAACATGTAAATCCGAAGTCCCAGACTGAAATATTGAATAATAAAAAAGTTTGGTATGGTATGGACAATCGGGACTCTAACAAATTTACCAACACCCAGCGTAAAAATGACTATCTTTTAAGAAATCAATTTTACAATTAATAGCTAGATCGCTTTAATACACTCTGAAACGCGAAAAGCCAAGACCTTAGGTTGAAATAACGAAAACTTAAATTTTACCTATAGTCACTCCTGACATAGAAATATTCTATCAGTCAACTCGCAAATTTTAGTAAAAAATGTTAAAGTTTTTCAAATTTTTAAGATAAGCTTAAACACTCTAAAATACGCTGAAACATGTAAATCCGAAGTCCCAGACTGAAATATTGAATAATAAAAAAGTTTGGTTTTGTATGGGCAATCTGGACTCTAACAAATTTACCAACACCCAGCGTAAAAATGACTATCTTTTAAAAAATCAATTTTACAATTAATAGCTAGATCGCTTTAATACACTCTGAAACGCGAAAAGCCAAGACCTTAGGTTGAAATAACGAAAACTTAAATTTTACCTATATCCACTCCTGACATAGAAATATTCTATCAGTCAACTCGCAAATTTTAGTATAAAATGTTAAAAGTTTTTCAAATTTTTAAGATAAGCTTAAACACTCTAAAATACGCTGAAACATGTAAATCCGAAGTCCCAGACTGAAATATTGAATAATAAAAAAGTTTGGTTTTGTATGGGCAATCTGGACTCTAAAAAATTTACCAACACCCAGCGTAAAAATGACTATCTTTTAAGAAATCAATTTTACAATTAATAGCTAGATCGCTTTAATACACTCTGAAACGCGAAAAGCCAAGACCTTAGGTTGAAATAACGAAAACTTAAATTTTACCTATATCCACTCCTGACATAGAAATATTCTATCAGTCAACTCGCAAATTTTAGTAAAAAATGTTAAAAGTTTTTCAAATTTTTAAGATAAGCTTAAACACTCTAAAATACGCTGAAACATGTAAATCCGAAGTCCCAGACTGAAATATTGAATAATAAAAAAGTTTGGTATGGTATGGACAATCGGGACTAACAAATTTACCAACACCCAGCGTAAAAATGACTATCTTTTAAGAAATCAATTTTACAATTAATAGCTAGATCGCTTTAATACACTCTGAAACGCGAAAAGCCAAGACCTTAGGTTGAAATAACGAAAACTTAAATTTTACCTATAGTCACTCCTGACATAGAAATATTCTATCAGTCAACTCGCAAATTTTAGTAAAAAATGTTAAAGTTTTTCAAATTTTTAAGATAAGCTTAAACACTCTAAAATACGCTGAAACATGTAAATCCGAAGTCCCAGACTGAAATATTGAATAATAAAAAAGTTTGGTTTTGTATGGGCAATCTGGACTAACAAATTTACCAACACCCAGCGTAAAAATGACTATCTTTTAAAAAATCAATTTTACAATTAATAGCTAGATCGCTTTAATACACTCTGAAACGCGAAAAGCCAAGACCTTAGGTTGAAATAACGAAAACTTAAATTTTACCTATATCCACTCCTGACATAGAAATATTCTATCAGTCAACTCGCAAATTTTAGTATAAAATGTTAAAAGTTTTTCAAATTTTTAAGATAAGCTTAAACACTCTAAAATACGCTGAAACATGTAAATCCGAAGTCCCAGACTGAAATATTGAATAATAAAAAAGTTTGGTTTTGTATGGGCAATCTGGACTCTAAAAAATTTACCAACACCCAGCGTAAAAATGACTATCTTTTAAGAAATCAATTTTACAATTAATAGCTAGATCGCTTTAATACACTCTGAAACGCGAAAAGCCAAGACCTTAGGTTGAAATAACGAAAACTTAAATTTTACCTATATCCACTCCTGACATAGAAATATTCTATCAGTCAACTCGCAAATTTTAGTAAAAAATGTTAAAAGTTTTTCAAATTTTTAAGATAAGCTTAAACACTCTAAAATACGCTGAAACATGTAAATCCGAAGTCCCAGACTGAAATATTGAATAATAAAAAGTTTGGTATGGTATGGACAATCGGGACTAACAAATTTACCAACACCCAGCGTAAAAATGACTATCTTTTAAGAAATCAATTTTACAATTAATAGCTAGATCGCTTTAATACACTCTGAAACGCGAAAAGCCAAGACCTTAGGTTGAAATAACGAAAACTTAAATTTTACCTATAGTCACTCCTGACATAGAAATATTCTATCAGTCAACTCGCAAATTTTAGTAAAAAATGTTAAAGTTTTTCAAATTTTTAAGATAAGCTTAAACACTCTAAAATACGCTGAAACATGTAAATCCGAAGTCCCAGACTGAAATATTGAATAATAAAAAAGTTTGGTTTTGTATGGGCAATCTGGACTCTAACAAATTTACCAACACCCAGCGTAAAAATGACTATCTTTTAAGAAATCAATTTTACAATTAATAGCTAGATCGCTTTAATACACTCTGAAACGCGAAAAGCCAAGACCTTAGGTTGAAATAACGAAAACTTAAATTTTACCTATAGTCACTCCTGACATAGAAATATTCTATCAGTCAACTCGCAAATTTTAGTAAAAAATGTTAAAGTTTTTCAAATTTTTAAGATAAGCTTAAACACTCTAAAATACGCTGAAACATGTAAATCCGAAGTCCCAGACTGAAATATTGAATAATAAAAAAGTTTGGTTTTGTATGGGCAATCTGGACTCTAAAAAATTTACCAACACCCAGCGTAAAAATGACTATCTTTTAAGAAATCAATTTTACAATTAATAGCTAGATCGCTTTAATACACTCTGAAACGCGAAAAGCCAAGACCTTAGGTTGAAATAACGAAAACTTAAATTTTACCTATATCCACTCCTGACATAGAAATATTCTATCAGTCAACTCGCAAATTTTAGTAAAAAATGTTAAAAGTTTTTCAAATTTTTAAGATAAGCTTAAACACTCTAAAATACGCTGAAACATGTAAATCCGAAGTCCCAGACTGAAATATTGAATAATAAAAAAGTTTGGTATGGTATGGACAATCGGGACTCTAACAAATTTACCAACACCCAGCGTAAAAATGACTATCTTTTAAGAAATCAATTTTACAATTAATAGCTAGATCGCTTTAATACACTCTGAAACGCGAAAAGCCAAGACCTTAGGTTGAAATAACGAAAACTTAAATTTTACCTATAGTCACTCCTGACATAGAAATATTCTATCAGTCAACTCGCAAATTTTAGTAAAAAATGTTAAAGTTTTTCAAATTTTTAAGATAAGCTTAAACACTCTAAAATACGCTGAAACATGTAAATCCGAAGTCCCAGACTGAAATATTGAATAATAAAAAAGTTTGGTTTTGTATGGGCAATCTGGACTCTAACAAATTTACCAACACCCAGCGTAAAAATGACTATCTTTTAAGAAATCAATTTTACAATTAATAGCTAGATCGCTTTAATACACTCTGAAACGCGAAAAGCCAAGACCTTAGGTTGAAATAACGAAAACTTAAATTTTACCTATAGTCACTCCTGACATAGAAATATTCTATCAGTCAACTCGCAAATTTTAGTAAAAAATGTTAAAGTTTTTCAAATTTTTAAGATAAGCTTAAACACTCTAAAATACGCTGAAACATGTAAATCCGAAGTCCCAGACTGAAATATTGAATAATAAAAAAGTTTGGTTTTGTATGGGCAATCTGGACTCTAACAAATTTACCAACACCCAGCGTAAAAATGACTATCTTTTAAGAAATCAATTTTACAATTAATAGCTAGATCGCTTTAATACACTCTGAAACGCGAAAAGCCAAGACCTTAGGTTGAAATAACGAAAACTTAAATTTTACCTATAGTCACTCCTGACAGAAATATTCTATAAGTCAACTCGCAAATTTTAGTAAAAAATGTTAAAAGTTTTTCAAATTTTTAAGATAAGCTTAAACACTCTAAAATACGCTGAAACATGTAAATCCGAAGTCCCAGACTGAAATATTGAATAATAAAAAAGTTTGGTTTTGTATGGGCAATCTGGACTCTAAAAAATTTACCAACACCCAGCGTAAAAATGACTATCTTTTAAGAAATCAATTTTACAATTAATAGCTAGATCGCTTTAATACACTCTGAAACGCGAAAAGCCAAGACCTTAGGTTGAAATAACGAAAACTTAAATTTTACCTATATCCACTCCTGACATAGAAATATTCTATCAGTCAACTCGCAAATTTTAGTAAAAAATGTTAAAAGTTTTTCAAATTTTTAAGATAAGCTTAAACACTCTAAAATACGCTGAAACATGTAAATCCGAAGTCCCAGACTGAAATATTGAATAATAAAAAAGTTTGGTATGGTATGGACAATCGGGACTAACAAATTTACCAACACCCAGCGTAAAAATGACTATCTTTTAAGAAATCAATTTTACAATTAATAGCTAGATCGCTTTAATACACTCTGAAACGCGAAAAGCCAAGACCTTAGGTTGAAATAACGAAAACTTAAATTTTACCTATAGTCACTCCTGACATAGAAATATTCTATCAGTCAACTCGCAAATTTTAGTAAAAAATGTTAAAGTTTTTCAAATTTTTAAGATAAGCTTAAACACTCTAAAATACGCTGAAACATGTAAATCCGAAGTCCCAGACTGAAATATTGAATAATAAAAAAGTTTGGTTTTGTATGGGCAATCTGGACTAACAAATTTACCAACACCCAGCGTAAAAATGACTATCTTTTAAAAAATCAATTTTACAATTAATAGCTAGATCGCTTTAATACACTCTGAAACGCGAAAAGCCAAGACCTTAGGTTGAAATAACGAAAACTTAAATTTTACCTATATCCACTCCTGACATAGAAATATTCTATCAGTCAACTCGCAAATTTTAGTATAAAATGTTAAAAGTTTTTCAAATTTTTAAGATAAGCTTAAACACTCTAAAATACGCTGAAACATGTAAATCCGAAGTCCCAGACTGAAATATTGAATAATAAAAAAGTTTGGTTTTGTATGGGCAATCTGGACTCTAAAAAATTTACCAACACCCAGCGTAAAAATGACTATCTTTTAAGAAATCAATTTTACAATTAATAGCTAGATCGCTTTAATACACTCTGAAACGCGAAAAGCCAAGACCTTAGGTTGAAATAACGAAAACTTAAATTTTACCTATATCCACTCCTGACATAGAAATATTCTATCAGTCAACTCGCAAATTTTAGTAAAAAATGTTAAAAGTTTTTCAAATTTTTAAGATAAGCTTAAACACTCTAAAATACGCTGAAACATGTAAATCCGAAGTCCCAGACTGAAATATTGAATAATAAAAAGTTTGGTATGGTATGGACAATCGGGACTAACAAATTTACCAACACCCAGCGTAAAAATGACTATCTTTTAAGAAATCAATTTTACAATTAATAGCTAGATCGCTTTAATACACTCTGAAACGCGAAAAGCCAAGACCTTAGGTTGAAATAACGAAAACTTAAATTTTACCTATAGTCACTCCTGACATAGAAATATTCTATCAGTCAACTCGCAAATTTTAGTAAAAAATGTTAAAGTTTTTCAAATTTTTAAGATAAGCTTAAACACTCTAAAATACGCTGAAACATGTAAATCCGAAGTCCCAGACTGAAATATTGAATAATAAAAAAGTTTGGTTTTGTATGGGCAATCTGGACTCTAACAAATTTACCAACACCCAGCGTAAAAATGACTATCTTTTAAGAAATCAATTTTACAATTAATAGCTAGATCGCTTTAATACACTCTGAAACGCGAAAAGCCAAGACCTTAGGTTGAAATAACGAAAACTTAAATTTTACCTATAGTCACTCCTGACATAGAAATATTCTATCAGTCAACTCGCAAATTTTAGTAAAAAATGTTAAAGTTTTTCAAATTTTTAAGATAAGCTTAAACACTCTAAAATACGCTGAAACATGTAAATCCGAAGTCCCAGACTGAAATATTGAATAATAAAAAAGTTTGGTTTTGTATGGGCAATCTGGACTCTAAAAAATTTACCAACACCCAGCGTAAAAATGACTATCTTTTAAGAAATCAATTTTACAATTAATAGCTAGATCGCTTTAATACACTCTGAAACGCGAAAAGCCAAGACCTTAGGTTGAAATAACGAAAACTTAAATTTTACCTATATCCACTCCTGACATAGAAATATTCTATCAGTCAACTCGCAAATTTTAGTAAAAAATGTTAAAAGTTTTTCAAATTTTTAAGATAAGCTTAAACACTCTAAAATACGCTGAAACATGTAAATCCGAAGTCCCAGACTGAAATATTGAATAATAAAAAAGTTTGGTTTTGTATGGGCAATCTGGACTCTAACAAATTTACCAACACCCAGCGTAAAAATGACTATCTTTTAAGAAATCAATTTTACAATTAATAGCTAGATCGCTTTAATACACTCTGAAACGCGAAAAGCCAAGACCTTAGGTTGAAATAACGAAAACTTAAATTTTACCTATATCCACTCCTGACATAGAAATATTCTATCAGTCAACTCGCAAATTTTAGTAAAAAATGTTAAAAGTTTTTCAAATTTTTAAGATAAGCTTAAACACTCTAAAATACGCTGAAACATGTAAATCCGAAGTCCCAGACTGAAATATTGAATAATAAAAAAGTTTGGTATGGTATGGACAATCGGGACTCTAACAAATTTACCAACACCCAGCGTAAAAATGACTATCTTTTAAGAAATCAATTTTACAATTAATAGCTAGATCGCTTTAATACACTCTGAAACGCGAAAAGCCAAGACCTTAGGTTGAAATAACGAAAACTTAAATTTTACCTATAGTCACTCCTGACATAGAAATATTCTATCAGTCAACTCGCAAATTTTAGTAAAAAATGTTAAAGTTTTTCAAATTTTTAAGATAAGCTTAAACACTCTAAAATACGCTGAAACATGTAAATCCGAAGTCCCAGACTGAAATATTGAATAATAAAAAAGTTTGGTTTTGTATGGGCAATCTGGACTAACAAATTTACCAACACCCAGCGTAAAAATGACTATCTTTTAAAAAATCAATTTTACAATTAATAGCTAGATCGCTTTAATACACTCTGAAACGCGAAAAGCCAAGACCTTAGGTTGAAATAACGAAAACTTAAATTTTACCTATATCCACTCCTGACATAGAAATATTCTATCAGTCAACTCGCAAATTTTAGTATAAAATGTTAAAAGTTTTTCAAATTTTTAAGATAAGCTTAAACACTCTAAAATACGCTGAAACATGTAAATCCGAAGTCCCAGACTGAAATATTGAATAATAAAAAAGTTTGGTTTTGTATGGGCAATCTGGACTCTAAAAAATTTACCAACACCCAGCGTAAAAATGACTATCTTTTAAGAAATCAATTTTACAATTAATAGCTAGATCGCTTTAATACACTCTGAAACGCGAAAAGCCAAGACCTTAGGTTGAAATAACGAAAACTTAAATTTTACCTATATCCACTCCTGACATAGAAATATTCTATCAGTCAACTCGCAAATTTTAGTAAAAAATGTTAAAAGTTTTTCAAATTTTTAAGATAAGCTTAAACACTCTAAAATACGCTGAAACATGTAAATCCGAAGTCCCAGACTGAAATATTGAATAATAAAAAGTTTGGTATGGTATGGACAATCGGGACTAACAAATTTACCAACACCCAGCGTAAAAATGACTATCTTTTAAGAAATCAATTTTACAATTAATAGCTAGATCGCTTTAATACACTCTGAAACGCGAAAAGCCAAGACCTTAGGTTGAAATAACGAAAACTTAAATTTTACCTATAGTCACTCCTGACATAGAAATATTCTATCAGTCAACTCGCAAATTTTAGTAAAAAATGTTAAAGTTTTTCAAATTTTTAAGATAAGCTTAAACACTCTAAAATACGCTGAAACATGTAAATCCGAAGTCCCAGACTGAAATATTGAATAATAAAAAAGTTTGGTTTTGTATGGGCAATCTGGACTCTAACAAATTTACCAACACCCAGCGTAAAAATGACTATCTTTTAAGAAATCAATTTTACAATTAATAGCTAGATCGCTTTAATACACTCTGAAACGCGAAAAGCCAAGACCTTAGGTTGAAATAACGAAAACTTAAATTTTACCTATAGTCACTCCTGACATAGAAATATTCTATCAGTCAACTCGCAAATTTTAGTAAAAAATGTTAAAGTTTTTCAAATTTTTAAGATAAGCTTAAACACTCTAAAATACGCTGAAACATGTAAATCCGAAGTCCCAGACTGAAATATTGAATAATAAAAAAGTTTGGTTTTGTATGGGCAATCTGGACTCTAAAAAATTTACCAACACCCAGCGTAAAAATGACTATCTTTTAAGAAATCAATTTTACAATTAATAGCTAGATCGCTTTAATACACTCTGAAACGCGAAAAGCCAAGACCTTAGGTTGAAATAACGAAAACTTAAATTTTACCTATATCCACTCCTGACATAGAAATATTCTATCAGTCAACTCGCAAATTTTAGTAAAAAATGTTAAAAGTTTTTCAAATTTTTAAGATAAGCTTAAACACTCTAAAATACGCTGAAACATGTAAATCCGAAGTCCCAGACTGAAATATTGAATAATAAAAAAGTTTGGTATGGTATGGACAATCGGGACTCTAACAAATTTACCAACACCCAGCGTAAAAATGACTATCTTTTAAAAAATCAATTTTACAATTAATAGCTAGATCGCTTTAATACACTCTGAAACGCGAAAAGCCAAGACCTTAGGTTGAAATAACGAAAACTTAAATTTTACCTATATCCACTCCTGACATAGAAATATTCTATCAGTCAACTCGCAAATTTTAGTATAAAATGTTAAAAGTTTTTCAAATTTTTAAGATAAGCTTAAACACTCTAAAATACGCTGAAACATGTAAATCCGAAGTCCCAGACTGAAATATTGAATAATAAAAAAGTTTGGTTTTGTATGGGCAATCTGGACTCTAAAAAATTTACCAACACCCAGCGTAAAAATGACTATCTTTTAAGAAATCAATTTTACAATTAATAGCTAGATCGCTTTAATACACTCTGAAACGCGAAAAGCCAAGACCTTAGGTTGAAATAACGAAAACTTAAATTTTACCTATATCCACTCCTGACATAGAAATATTCTATCAGTCAACTCGCAAATTTTAGTAAAAAATGTTAAAAGTTTTTCAAATTTTTAAGATAAGCTTAAACACTCTAAAATACGCTGAAACATGTAAATCCGAAGTCCCAGACTGAAATATTGAATAATAAAAAGTTTGGTATGGTATGGACAATCGGGACTAACAAATTTACCAACACCCAGCGTAAAAATGACTATCTTTTAAGAAATCAATTTTACAATTAATAGCTAGATCGCTTTAATACACTCTGAAACGCGAAAAGCCAAGACCTTAGGTTGAAATAACGAAAACTTAAATTTTACCTATAGTCACTCCTGACATAGAAATATTCTATCAGTCAACTCGCAAATTTTAGTAAAAAATGTTAAAGTTTTTCAAATTTTTAAGATAAGCTTAAACACTCTAAAATACGCTGAAACATGTAAATCCGAAGTCCCAGACTGAAATATTGAATAATAAAAAAGTTTGGTTTTGTATGGGCAATCTGGACTCTAACAAATTTACCAACACCCAGCGTAAAAATGACTATCTTTTAAGAAATCAATTTTACAATTAATAGCTAGATCGCTTTAATACACTCTGAAACGCGAAAAGCCAAGACCTTAGGTTGAAATAACGAAAACTTAAATTTTACCTATAGTCACTCCTGACATAGAAATATTCTATCAGTCAACTCGCAAATTTTAGTAAAAAATGTTAAAGTTTTTCAAATTTTTAAGATAAGCTTAAACACTCTAAAATACGCTGAAACATGTAAATCCGAAGTCCCAGACTGAAATATTGAATAATAAAAAAGTTTGGTTTTGTATGGGCAATCTGGACTCTAAAAAATTTACCAACACCCAGCGTAAAAATGACTATCTTTTAAGAAATCAATTTTACAATTAATAGCTAGATCGCTTTAATACACTCTGAAACGCGAAAAGCCAAGACCTTAGGTTGAAATAACGAAAACTTAAATTTTACCTATATCCACTCCTGACATAGAAATATTCTATCAGTCAACTCGCAAATTTTAGTAAAAAATGTTAAAAGTTTTTCAAATTTTTAAGATAAGCTTAAACACTCTAAAATACGCTGAAACATGTAAATCCGAAGTCCCAGACTGAAATATTGAATAATAAAAAAGTTTGGTATGGTATGGACAATCGGGACTCTAACAAATTTACCAACACCCAGCGTAAAAATGACTATCTTTTAAGAAATCAATTTTACAATTAATAGCTAGATCGCTTTAATACACTCTGAAACGCGAAAAGCCAAGACCTTAGGTTGAAATAACGAAAACTTAAATTTTACCTATAGTCACTCCTGACATAGAAATATTCTATCAGTCAACTCGCAAATTTTAGTAAAAAATGTTAAAGTTTTTCAAATTTTTAAGATAAGCTTAAACACTCTAAAATACGCTGAAACATGTAAATCCGAAGTCCCAGACTGAAATATTGAATAATAAAAAAGTTTGGTTTTGTATGGGCAATCTGGACTCTAACAAATTTACCAACACCCAGCGTAAAAATGACTATCTTTTAAGAAATCAATTTTACAATTAATAGCTAGATCGCTTTAATACACTCTGAAACGCGAAAAGCCAAGACCTTAGGTTGAAATAACGAAAACTTAAATTTTACCTATAGTCACTCCTGACATAGAAATATTCTATCAGTCAACTCGCAAATTTTAGTAAAAAATGTTAAAGTTTTTCAAATTTTTAAGATAAGCTTAAACACTCTAAAATACGCTGAAACATGTAAATCCGAAGTCCCAGACTGAAATATTGAATAATAAAAAAGTTTGGTTTTGTATGGGCAATCTGGACTCTAACAAATTTACCAACACCCAGCGTAAAAATGACTATCTTTTAAGAAATCAATTTTACAATTAATAGCTAGATCGCTTTAATACACTCTGAAACGCGAAAAGCCAAGACCTTAGGTTGAAATAACGAAAACTTAAATTTTACCTATAGTCACTCCTGACAGAAATATTCTATAAGTCAACTCGCAAATTTTAGTAAAAAATGTTAAAAGTTTTTCAAATTTTTAAGATAAGCTTAAACACTCTAAAATACGCTGAAACATATAAATCCGAAATCCCAGACTTATATATTGAATAATAAAAAAGTTTGGTTTTGTATGGGCAATCTGGACTCTAACAAATTTACCAACACCCAGCGTAAAAATGACTATCTTTTAAAAAATCAATTTTACAATTAATAGCTAGATCGCTTTAATACACTCTGAAACGCGAAAAGCCAAGACCTTAGGTTGAAATAACGAAAACTTAAATTTTACCTATATCCACTCCTGACATAGAAATATTCTATCAGTCAACTCGCAAATTTTAGTATAAAATGTTAAAAGTTTTTCAAATTTTTAAGATAAGCTTAAACACTCTAAAATACGCTGAAACATGTAAATCCGAAGTCCCAGACTGAAATATTGAATAATAAAAAAGTTTGGTTTTGTATGGGCAATCTGGACTCTAAAAAATTTACCAACACCCAGCGTAAAAATGACTATCTTTTAAGAAATCAATTTTACAATTAATAGCTAGATCGCTTTAATACACTCTGAAACGCGAAAAGCCAAGACCTTAGGTTGAAATAACGAAAACTTAAATTTTACCTATATCCACTCCTGACATAGAAATATTCTATCAGTCAACTCGCAAATTTTAGTAAAAAATGTTAAAAGTTTTTCAAATTTTTAAGATAAGCTTAAACACTCTAAAATACGCTGAAACATGTAAATCCGAAGTCCCAGACTGAAATATTGAATAATAAAAAAGTTTGGTATGGTATGGACAATCGGGACTAACAAATTTACCAACACCCAGCGTAAAAATGACTATCTTTTAAGAAATCAATTTTACAATTAATAGCTAGATCGCTTTAATACACTCTGAAACGCGAAAAGCCAAGACCTTAGGTTGAAATAACGAAAACTTAAATTTTACCTATAGTCACTCCTGACATAGAAATATTCTATCAGTCAACTCGCAAATTTTAGTAAAAAATGTTAAAGTTTTTCAAATTTTTAAGATAAGCTTAAACACTCTAAAATACGCTGAAACATGTAAATCCGAAGTCCCAGACTGAAATATTGAATAATAAAAAAGTTTGGTTTTGTATGGGCAATCTGGACTCTAACAAATTTACCAACACCCAGCGTAAAAATGACTATCTTTTAAAAAATCAATTTTACAATTAATAGCTAGATCCCTTTAATACACTCTGAAACGCGAAAAGCCAAGACCTTAGGTTGAAATAACGAAAACTTAAATTTTACCTATATCCACTCCTGACATAGAAATATTCTATCAGTCAACTCGCAAATTTTAGTAAAAAATGTTAAAGTTTTTCAAATTTTTAAGATAAGCTTAAACACTCTAAAATACGCTGAAACATGTAAATCCGAAGTCCCAGACTGAAATATTGAATAATAAAAAAGTTTGGTTTTGTATGGGCAATCTGGACTCTAACAAATTTACCAACACCCAGCGTAAAAATGACTATCTTTTAAAAAATCAATTTTACAATTAATAGCTAGATCGCTTTAATACACTCTGAAACGCGAAAAGCCAAGACCTTAGGTTGAAATAACGAAAACTTAAATTTTACCTATATCCACTCCTGACATAGAAATATTCTATCAGTCAACTCGCAAATTTTAGTATAAAATGTTAAAAGTTTTTCAAATTTTTAAGATAAGCTTAAACACTCTAAAATACGCTGAAACATATAAATCCGAAATCCCAGACTTATATATTGAATAATAAAAAAGTTTGGTTTTGTATGGGCAATCTGGACTCTAACAAATTTACCAACACCCAGCGTAAAAATGACTATCTTTTAAGAAATCAATTTTACAATTAATAGCTAGATCGCTTTAATACACTCTGAAACGCGAAAAGCCAAGACCTTAGGTTGAAATAACGAAAACTTAAATTTTTCTTATATCCACTCCTGATATAGAAATATTCTATCAGTCAACTCGCAAATTTTAGTATAAAATGTTAAAAGTTTTTCAAATTTTTAAGATAAGCTTAAACACTCTAAAATACGCTGAAACATGTAAATCCGAAATCCCAGACTGAAATATTGAATAATAAAAAAGTTTGGTTTTGTATGGGCAATCTGGACTCTAACAAATTTACCAACACCCAGCGTAAAAATGACTATCTTTTAAGAAATCAATTTTACAATTAATAGCTAGAACGCTTTGATACACTCTGAAACGCGAAAAGCCAAGACCTTAGGTTGAAATAACGAAAACTTAAATTTTACCTATAGTCACTCCTGAGAGAAATATTCTATCAGTCAACTCGCAAATTTTAGTAAAAAATGTTAAAGTTTTTCAAATTTTTAAGATAAGCTTAAACACTCTAAAATACGCTGAAACATGTAAATCCGAAGTCCCAGACTGAAATATTGAATAATAAAAAAGTTTGGTTTTGTATGGGCAATCTGGACTCTAACAAATTTACCAACACCCAGCGTAAAAATGACTATCTTTTAAGAAATCAATTTTTCAATTAATAGCTAGATCGCTTTAATACACTCTGAAACGCGAAAAGCCAAGACCTTAGGTTGAAATAACGAAAACTTAAATTTTACCTATAGTCACTCCTGACAGAAATATTCTATAAGTCAACTCGCAAATTTTAGTAAAAAATGTTAAAAGTTTTTCAAATTTTTAAGATAAGCTTAAACACTCTAAAATACGCTGAAACATGTAAATCCGAAGCCCCAGACTGAAATATTGAATAATAAAAAAGTTTGGTTTTGTATGGACAATCGGGACTCTAACAAATTTACCAACACCCAGCGTAAAAATGACTATCTTTTAAGAAATCAATTTTACAATTAATAGCTAGATCGCTTTAATACACTCTGAAACGCGAAAAGCCAAGACCTTAGGTTGAAATAACGAAAACTTAAATTTTACCTATATAGTCACTCCTGACATAGAAATATTCTATCAGTCAACTCGCAAATTTTAGTATAAAATGTTAAAAGTTTTTCAAATTTTTAAGATAAGCTTAAACACTCTAAAATACGCTGAAACATGTAAATCCGAAATCCCAGACTGAAATATTGAATAATAAAAAAGTTTGGTTTTGTATGGGCAATCTGGACTCTAACAAATTTACCAACACCCAGCGTAAAAATGACTATCTTTTAAGAAATCAATTTTACAATTAATAGCTAGAACGCTTTAATACACTCTGAAACGCGAAAAGCCAAGACCTTAGGTTGAAATAACGAAAACTTAAATTTTACCTATAGTCACTCCTGACAGAAATATTCTATAAGTCAACTCGCAAATTTAAGTAAAAAATGTTAAAAGTTTTTCAAATTTTTAAGATAAGCTTAAACACTCTAAAATACGCTGAAACATGTAAATCCGAAGCCCCAGACTGAAATATTGAATAATAAAAAGGTTTGGTTTTGTATGGACAATCGGGACTCTAACAAATTTACCAACACCCAGCGTAAAAATGACTATCTTTTAAGAAATCAATTTTACAATTAATAGCTAGATCGCTTTAATACACTCTGAAACGCGAAAAGCCAATACCTTAGGTTGAAATAACGAAAACTTAAATTTTACCTATAGTCACTCCTGACATAGAAATATTCTATCAGTCAACTCGCAAATTTTAGTATAAAATGTTAAAAGTTTTTCAAATTTTTAAGATAAGCTTAAACACTCTAAAATACGCTAAGACATGTAAATCCGAAGTCCCAGACTGAAATATTGAATAATAAAAAAGTTTGGTTTTGTATGGGCAATCTGGACTCTAACAAATTTACCAACACCCAGCGTAAAAATGACTATCTTTTAAGAAATCAATTTTACAATTAATAGCTAGATCGCTTTAATACACTCTGAAACGCGAAAAGCCAAGACCTTAGGTTGAAATAACGAAAACTTAAATTTTACCTATAGTCACTCCTGACAGAAATATTCTATCAGTCAACTCGCAAATGTTAGTATAAAAATGTTAAAGTTTTTCAAATTTTTAAGATAAGCTTAAACACTCTAAAATACGCTGAAACATATAAATCCGAAATCCCAGACTGAAATATTGAATAATAAAAAAGTTTGGTTTTGTATGGGTAATCGGGACTCTAACAAATTTACCAACACCCAGCGTAAAAATGACTATCTTTTAAGAAATCAATTTTACAATTAATAGCTAAATCGCTTTAATACACTCTGAAACGCGAAAAGCCAAGACCTTAGGTTGAAATAATGAAAAACTAAATTTTACATATAGTCACAATTGTTAAAGTCCCCAAGGTCATCGCAATTCCCCCCACCACTTTCCTTATACCTAGGGCACCCGGAGCCGTACGATCAGTCGCTCTGCGACTGTCGTGGGGTGCACACTGGTGTCGGCACTCTGCTCTACGGTGTTAAGTTAAAGTTTAGGATTTATCATGTACAACAATAAATACTTAGCATATTATAACATTTTAGCCAGTTCAATTTACCACACTTACACTTATTTGGCAAAAACATAAAACTGTTGTACCATGAGTAAATTTTTCTAAGTGTTGGTTCAAACCTGGGGGTACTTCTGTTGAGATGAAAACTTCAACTCTAATCGTACGAAGAGTAAATATTTCTAAGTGTTTGCTCAAACCTTTAGGTAGCTCAACGCGCGGGGACGGGCTGCGAGCCGGCTGTGGCCGGGCCGCCTTATATCCCCACCGGGGTGGTCACGCCCAGGATATCAGGGGTGTGGGAGGGGGTGGGGGGGGGGGGTCACTTCTCGTCCGGAGCAAAAAACTTTTTGGTCAAGGTCAAAAATTTTTTCGAAAAAAAAAGTTCGGGGGGGGGGGGGTCACTTCTCGTCCGGAACAAAAAACTTTTTGGTCAAGGTCAAAAATTTTTTTGAAAAAAATTTCGGGGGGGGGGGGGGTCATTTCTCGTCCGGCGGAGCAAAAAACTTTTTGGTCAAGGTCAAAAATTTTTTTCGAAAAAAAAGTCCGGGGGGGGGGGGGTTCAAGTGGGTCAAGGTCACCCACAACACTTCTACTCTAAGTGTTGGCTATACCCCCACCACAACTGAGTCCCTAGGCTGCACAACACCGCTCGGCCAGTATGTCTCCGGCTTCCATGCGGTGCGTCTCGCTGTTCTCCAACTCTCTATATGTAAGTATTTTTACAAGTTTTGAATCTAGGTCACTTCACTTTAACTCTGGGACAATATCGACTTGTGGTATTTCAGTGTTTTCACTCAAGGTTATCACACTTTAACTCTGAGACTGCATCAACTTGTATTATTTATGTGTTTTGACTCAAGGTTACCACACTTTAACTTTGGGGTGGTATCAACTTGTAGTATTTCTATGTTTTGACTCAAGGTCATCACACTTTAAATCTGGGGCAATATCGACTTGTAGTACTTCAGTATTTTAACTCAAGGTCACCAAACTTTAACTCTGAGACTGCAGCAACTTGTATTATTTCTGTGTTTTGACTCAAGGTCATCACACTTTAACTCTGGGATGATTTTGACTTAAAGTATTTCAGTGTTTTGACTCAAGGTCGTCACACTTTAACTCTGGGGCGGGATCGACTTGTAGTATTTCTGTGTTTTGACTCAAGGTCACCACACTTTAACGCTGGGACGGGATCGACTTGTAGTATTTCTGTGTTTTCACTCAAGGTCATCACACTTTAACTCTGGGGTGATTTCAACTTATAGTATTTCAGTGTTTTCACTCAAGGTCACCACACTTTAACTCTGGGACGGTATCAACTTGTAGTATTTCTATGTTTTTACTCAAGGTCATCACACTTTAACATGTAAATTTAAGGTAGCACCAAAACGGTGCTACCTGGCTTGACATTTTCAAGTTTCCCGAGGTCATCGCAGTTCCCCCCACCACTTCCAATATACCTAGAGTGTGCGGGGCCTGACAGTCAGTCGCTCGGTGTCTGTCGTAGGGTGCACATCGCGGTTGCTACTCCAATTCCTGACAATTTCGGGTATTTCAAGGTCACCACACTTAAACTCTGGCAAATACACATTAAACAGTTTTACTAAGAGTAAATTTTTCTAAGTGTTGACTCAAATCTGAAGATTCTTTAGATACATCTTTAAAAACAATCCTAAGTCCCAAATTTACAGTCAACCTCAAGGTCATCACACTTTAACTCTAGCACATCGGTTATCGTACCAGAGGTGCTCAATAACCTAACTTGTAATGTTTAGGGTGGCGTTTGCACGCCACGTGGTATCGCCATGAGTGTCCAGTCCAGGTTTTAAGTTAAATTAATTTTACTGTAATCTTTTCCATTTCCGCTTCGTTTTGCCAAAGTATAAGGTGTCGCTTGATAAAGTGGTATTTCTCTAAAGTTATAGGAGATTGCAAGGATACAATTAGTTTATTTAGGAGACTCTTCATCTTGGAGTTTAACACAATTTCCACTTTGACTTTGCTTCCACGGCTCTCACAGCCTAAGCTGTACAGGAATGTTTCTTCTAGTGCCAACTCCGGCCAAGAGAACAGTGTGTTGACTGTAGGACAGCTCATGGTGAAGTGATGCGATACTCCAGCGTACCACCTCACCTTCCCCCGCCACTGTGACCTTCCCCCACTCCTGCTGTTTCCCCCACCTCTTTTCCCTTGACTCATGCGCTACAAGCAGTCTCTCAGTATTGTGCGGACTTTTGTGAGGTGAAGCCATGTCGCAGGACACTTTAGGTAAGAAACTTAGCCGTGTTAAGACTTTATTAGTTGCTCACTGTCCACCACTCAAAGTTAAGAGAGTTTCAACTTTAGCTAAGTGGCGCAAACTGTTGCGCGGACACCCTAAGTTTTATACAAAACAGACTAATGTCAGTTTTACTGATGAGGATTTGTTTAAAATATTGGATGAAATGACTTTTCCTTGCAAAATTCAGTTAGTTACTCCCATTCCTGACAGTTTAGAGTCTTAGTCTCTCAAGCCGATATACCTAGCATACACAGAGCCTGACAGTCAGTCACTCGGTGGCTGTCGTGGGGTGCGCATCGGTGTCGGCGCTCCGTTGTTAGGTTTTCAAGGTCACAGTAATATCAAATTGTTGGTGTTGTGCTGGTTCAAGGTCACCTGAGGAATAACCGATTGCCCATTTAGGCAGAGTCATGTCAGAAACTCGAGTTTAACTTGGCACTTTTGCCGTTTCTCGTCGAAAATTCGCTCCAAGTGGTCAAGGTCACGGGGACTCTGACTGAAACTCAGAGCGTAGTGCGAGAAACGGCAAAAGTGCCAAAAAATTTTAAGTTTCGGCGTGACCTTGACCTCAGTGGCGTCGGTGACGTCATTTTGATGACGTAAGGGGTGATGACGTCATCAGCACGTCATTTCTGTGACGTCATGGGTGTGACGTCATAGAAATGACGTCATTAGTGATGACGTCATCGATGACGCAATCGATGACGTCATCGATGACGTCATCGGTGAGGTCATTGACCTCGATGACGTCATCCCTCAGGTGACCTTGAACTGAGCCAGCACCAACAATTTGACACTACTCACATGAGCGAAGTACATTGTGTTTCTTATTTATCAATGTTAAACAAAGCGCGGGCCCAACATAGAACTCATCAACCGCTAAACAAAAATTTCTAAAACTTTCTTTCTTTTCATATCATTGCAATGGTTCAATTTACTAGGAACCATTACAATACATTTTGACTTAAAACCGGTACATAACTAAATTAACTAATTGATCAAATTAGTTAATTTAAACTTTGAAACTACCTCGTATAACATTCATTTGCAGTTGTTTTTTTTAATTATTACATGTACGGCTTTATGTCGCTTTTATCATCAGTTGTGTTCGCCTTATCAGGAAGGCTGTGGATCAGCAGTGAACGGAAACGGAAGTAGGGAGGCACGGCTCCAGCCGTCGGTGTTGACATTATTCGATAAACGGAAATCGAGCAGTAACATGTTTTCATCCTCAACATTTACCGGAACAAGAAACATTTGCAGCGGATATTACTGCCAGAAAGGTTAGAGAATTATTTCAGTCAAAAAATTGTTGAAACTCTTTTTAAAACCTAGGGGAACAAGGATGTCTTATTGTATTTTATATTTGTATTCAACTCCTGAAAGACATTTTTTCATCTCTTTGCTTTGACACATCAAGAGTTAAGATCAAGAAGATTTATGGTTCAAATTTCAGCTCTTTTGATGGTATCTATTAGCTCTTTCGTTTTCTCACTCAAATCTCAATACAGAGATAACAATACAGTTGTTACGAGCCCTGCACTCAGTCATTTCCCTTTTAAAACTATATTAATTTATTTCAAATCAGATTAATTAAAAACCCTTTTCTAAAAAGATGTTATGATGTTTCAAAGCCTATGAAGCGGAGCCCTGAAGCCAAACGATGATGCAAATTAATACCTTCAAAGTAATTTAGTCACGATCTCTGCAAAGCTTCAAATCTATTCCATAATTTTAGTTTTTGGAACTATATCCAAGAAATTATTAAATAAGAGTGCCTTTAAATAGTATATCTCTTTCAATGCCTTAAAACAAATTTGTCAATTTACGTTTTGTTTTAGTGGTAATATTCTAGTCTTCTTTTATTGGCCATTAACAGACTCACTACAATTTCTCACTTATAAAAAAGAGTAAATAGTAAACAATTGTATTTTATTCAACACTACAGTTTCAATGTAAAAAAATTCCAACAAAATGAGGTATCACTGCATATACATATTTAATGCCGTTTTAAGGGCTTATAGACTATTCCGTTTAAAATACAACGTCTATTAAAACTGACCAGATAAAATACGACGTTACAACGCGGCCCTGCTGCTGCTATACACTTGTTTCTCGTCGGCTTCGAACAGGTATTTTATGCTATATCGTTATTACAGCGCTACAGCCTCGCTATGGCAATAAACTGTGATGTACTCTCTCACGCTTTTTTTCTTCATGAAATAATCGAGTTAATTTTTTCAATAGTATTTAGAATATTTTTACCATTTTTCATTGAATATTAAGAAACACGCACAGTTTTGTTATCATTAAAATAGATTGGCAGCCTTTTCATCTTATTTTGTTTAAAAGTCCAGCAAATACACCATAGATAACCGCTGAACGAATAGTATTAGAGTAAGTAAGGTTATGGATGAACCATTACAGAACAGGTACGTAGTACTGTTCAAAACCAATGCAATACTTGAAATGTGTACAATTAATTGTTCAATCATAAATAGGGTTACAAATATTAAACAAATTTTACTATGAATAACCGAAAAATTGTGTGCTCATTCAACAAAAGCATTTAAAATTTTACTATTATTCTTGCATAAAGTGTGGTTTTATTAAAAAATCTCAAATTCTTGGTTATTTTTGGTCCGATTTGTTTTACATTGGTATTTATAATTCGACAATCGAATTTTACTTTTTGAGAGCTTTATACTACAGTATTTTGATAATGTTTTCATTCTTGAGGTATTTGTGTTTAAAAATTTTCAACGACGGTAGGTAGGAATGTCAAATTTACAATGTAAAAATTCTTGACGTACATAATAGTTATGACGAGGTTCAACCCAATGCCTCAAGTTGTTTTGGAAAAGTCATGAACTAAACAAAAACTACATACGGACTATAAAAAACTAAGCAGCAAAGACCCGTAAAATATGTTTGTCTCGATGTAACGAACAAATATACAAAGGGGTTCTGGAGAGTTCTGGGACACCCTGTAAATAAGTAAAAAATTACGAATCAGGGGATTAATAAAGGATAAAAATATATTATAAAGATTGTGACTGCTATATTAAATGTATTGTCTCTTTATTTGCAACTTTTATGACAATACACGTGTATTTTGAGTCCACCCTTGGTCCAGGTAAACAGTTATGCTCCGTCCGTGATCGTTGATTAGGAAGGCTGAGGAAAGCGGAAACGGAAGCTGAGCGCGACGTGATTCCAGCCGATACCGGATATTCGACAACCGGAAATCGACCAGAAGCGTGTAACGATTTACATCAATTCCTTGGCCCGAATGTATATTCGTTTTAAGATGGCAGGCATGAAAACTGAAATTTATTGCGTGTTTGTTTTTCTTTGTATCAAGTATAAAGTGATGCTATGTTTCTATGGCATTTCACAATGGATTCCCCACAACAACAACAGATCTCCTGAACAAAATATTTCTTTATTAGAATACCGATTTATTAATGTATGAATTATTATAACAACGAACAACTTTTCTCTGTCAATTATTCCTAGGAATAAAAAGCGAAAAGGGCACAATTTAAAAGACTATGATAAATGCTAATAACAAGGGAGCAAACCTCAGGTAAAGCCTACTTTTTCTCAAACCCCAATCCGCTTACATTAAGCAGACAAAGCATTCTACTCCTTTGTTTTCATTTTGTGTTCCTCTAGTTTTAACTCGGAGATACTTAAGAAATAGGTTTCTAGCTAACTAAGGCTTTTTTAATAGAATGGTCTACCACAAGTATTATACTTCCGGATTATGACTATATATTAATTAAACTGTAATCTTTTAGTCGAAATGGAAACTGAGTTTCACACCCTGGAAAATATAATAAAAGCTTAATTATTAACTGGACAATCAAGTAGTATTAGAAGCTGGGGTGTTTTCCAAGATTATGAAAAACTTTTCAATAAAATTTCCCAGAAATTAGTTGAAATGAAATATAAGGCCTTAACGATGCTGACACGAAACTTGTCAAAACTGAAAATCGAGTGCATTCTTAGCTTAGCTAGACTACGTCCAAGCATCTATATATTAATACTCAAGCATGTTTCATTTCCTCCTTTTTTCTCAGCTCGTGGGCATCGTAGGATAAATCCGCGCATACCGTTAGAAAGGTATAGTCCTGTAGATGAGCAGAATCACACTCTAATTCTCATCGGACCCCAGGGCTACGTCCCACAGGCTTTCAAAGTTCCAATGTTAATCTTATGGAGAAAGGAGAATTGAATGAATCATAAGACAGCTGTTGTTAAAACAACCGCTAGAAAATTAGGAAGAACAGATGTTAGTTCTAAAATGTTTTTAAGCTTCTTGGGTCCAGATCAACTGAGATTTTGGTCGAATTTCGACCAGTGGGCGATCCCTAGTTGTTGTTGTTGGGTTAGGTTACGCTGTTCGGTGAGATAGTGCAGTAAACAGCTCAAGATATAGAGGCTATCACCAAACCCTAATGATGTTGTTAGCAATGGGAACATCTTCATTTCTCGTCTTCCTTGTGGAAGATTCTCTCCTATACGAAAAAAGTACATTCTGTACATTATGTATAGTACCAGGTTAACCGAGCCTTGTTCGTTGGTTTTAATTCGCTTTTGTTATAGTGTCTTGGTAATAAAGCTATTAAATTTCCACCAACAACCAACTATACCTCTCAACAAAAGACTGCTTAACATTAATGTTCCTTTATTTTTGTATACCTTCCGTTGTTATATCGTTACCAAAATAGCAACCCACAAGACCAATGTTAAAAACTACGATTTTTAAGCTTAAATTTAGACCAAATTCGATTTTTCTGGGTTTGAGGCTGTTTCTAAACTTATTTTTGGGCCAAAACACTCTTAAATGCAAAGTTTAAGCAAAATCTACCCGCTAAATTTCGAGATCGAGGAACACACATACCTTGAGACATTTCTCTATTATAGTATAGGATTATTTTTCATTTTTCTACTTTTTTTGCCGATACTATCACCTAACGTGTCTATAATGGTTTTTGAAGAAAAATATTGTGTTTAAAGAAATAGTTTAAAAAATAAATTGTAGTTTTGCCTCCTTAATATATTTTAATCAGTTTCTCAAAATTAATTAAGTTTAGCAAAATCCGCTTTTAAATAAACGTTAATTTTAATTACATTTAGGCATATTTTATGACTACCACGACCGCTTCAATAGACAACATACTTCGTTTCCGTTGCAGCCCACTCTATATTTGGTATATACTATAGTAGCCCACCCCTATATACTTGTATTGTTTTTGTTTCTCCAAGGACAAAACATGCAATTAAAAACTAAAGATATGTTAAATTAATTCAACTAAATCGCATTGTAAAGAAAAAAACATTTCCATCGAAAATTTAGTCAATTTTGTTATTGAAAACTTTGTTTTTAAAAGATTTAATTAGTAAATCGAATAAGCTATGTTCCATTATTTTTTACTCTTCATTGGTTTAAACAATTGTATAAAATAAAGCCTTTTATTTACTTAAATCAAGTTTTGTCACGAAATTATTTTTGTACAATGTGTAGGCAATTAAAAAAGTGATTTATTTTAGTCGATTGTCTTGGTTGGGTCAATTCTCTTTCACATTTTGGACATGAATGGCATATTAAAAATTTGTTGTGTGATGTTAAGCACTGTAAGAAAAAAGAGTTTTTAATGTATGAAAAAGTTTATGAATTTAAAAAGGTTTTTAATGAAATAACGCAGTATAAAATGATTCTTTTACAAATTATTAAGACAGAATTAATTTTTAGGCTAGGTGGCAAACCTCCAAAACAATCCGTAAGACAAACGCACCTGGCAGATGACATTCAGATTATTTTTAGCCTTGTCTCTACGTTCATTCGTCACAACAAAACATCTTTTTCTCTCTCTAATACGATTTCGTACTACACAATTTTTGTGAAATATCTCTGGTCAATGAAAAATTATAATAAAACAATGAAAACCTGGAGTAACAAAACCAAATAAGGAGGATCATATATCCATAATTTTAAAATAATGCATTGCTTCTTTAATAATATTATTTTTAACAGTCATTTTGATAGGATAGAGAAAGAAGAAAGGCTTTGATGGAATAACTCAGGTAATGCGTTTCATAAAAGAAAGCGCAGTTTATTATAGTTCCCCTGAAAATCTTGTTAGCTCGTTGATTCGGAGGTAACAAACATCCAACATAAAATATCCCTCCGCGCCTCGCCCCGTGTAACAAGTGCTGAACAGGGATGCCAACTTATATAAAGCAAAGTGAATATTCCCTTTAAATTTATATTCAAATTAGGTCGGAACTAGTATTTTATATGTATATTATAATAGGTATTAAAATTACGTTCCAAAAGTGGGTAACCACAAATTTATGTTTTATTTATACCACAAAATAAAATATTCTTTATTGATACTCCTAAGACTATTGTTATTTGTATCATATTCGGAAATGTTATAAAAAGAGTGATATAATGGGTCATATTTTTTAATACTTGGTAAACAATTTTCTTTTCAAAAATCCAAATAAAAAGTCATACAACGTTACCACGTTGTGACAGATGATTGAGGTTACAATACAATCAACTGCTCAGTCATAAAAAGATCCTTTTTGTATACCTCGCTTGCATTTAAATCTTCTACATCGCTCTTTAAATACATAATTTTTAATCCATGGGTAGTATAGGCCTAATTTTTTTTCTTTGTAGACCAAACATTATTTTTGAAAAAAAAATCCTTATTCTCTGAAGTGAAAGGTGTTTCATTTTTAGAATCTACATGCTGATAGAGGATATACCATTGTTAATGTGAATTAGGATGGTCAACTTTTCGCTAATTTCCCATGTTGCTCTACAATTTTAATAAACTTAAAAAAATACACAAAACACAAAATACATTAAATACAGTAATCAAAATCACAATACAATAAATAAACAGTGTATAAAACTTTTGTAAACAGCAATAGTAACTCACTGAAAAATAACTTAGTTTCTTAAGTTTTCAAAGTCAAATTTCAACATTAGCTCTTTTCAAACTGAGACTATAATGACTTTAATATAGCTCGATCGCCACGGATGGAGCTGTATCCGTCGAATATAGACGGTCAAAAACTCTTACGTATTAATATAAAACGATTTTATATCAAATAGATTATTGAAACTAATTATAATGACATTTTGTGTGTTTATTTACTTCCATAACTATATTATCACTATATCACTACATCACTACATCACTATCTTGAGACAGGGACCTCACATAGTGGATATTTTAACCTGAATATGAATGATAGATGAGTGTAGGATGATTGTGGCGCGATCTTGTAGTCTTGTTACTGACTAAGGCCGACATTCTCCTTAGACAGGACTGTTACCTCAACCATTTCATTTTAGACAAAAATGCGTATTCAATCATATATTTAGTAATAAATGCCGAAAATGGCGTATTGCCAGGCTCAATATTGCGTTTAAAGTTTGAGACGAAGTTATTTTTCAATTTAGTTTTTCAATCTCTGCTAATAATGCAATAGCAACATGTCTTTAAAAAAATCCCTTAACAAATTAATATACAGCAAAAGCTGCTTTTTGAAAACCAATAAAAATAAATAAAAACGGAATATTTTATAACAAATGTATATTTTTCCTTGAAAAACTGAATAAAGGAATGACTAAAACAACGCGGTTATGCTATGACAGATGAGCAGACAAAGTTGCAAATCATCCAAATGTCCAGTCATTTGTCAAATGCGTTTGTCTTACCGAATGTTTAGAAGAAAATCTGCCGAGCTTATATTAAATTTACTTTTTATTTATGTTTTATTATATGACTATAATGTAATTATCTTCCTATTTAATTTACGATGAAATACGTGAAAGTTTAAATAATTTAATTACTAACTCATCTTTAAGAGGGTCAAAGAAGAGAAACTTTTAGTAACTGAAACTATTTTGGAACGTCAATTGAATGTTTATTTAAATTATATTTTAACCTATTCGATTTAGAATTTCTTTAAATCATATTTAATAATAATAATAGCCTACCTGGGGGCCGAGTATTTACTCGGTAAACTAAAACAGTAGTATTATTTTTGGTAATATTAGTTATAGACAGTGCACTAAAATTCCCAGTGCCTAAGGTCTTATTTCTTGCTCAAAACTAGCTCGTTCGTTTTGCTCTCTCGCCTTTTAGCGAATTTCCCATAGGGAATAAGCTATTACCGTAGGTCTCATGGTAAGACCTAAGCCCGGGACCATGTTACTTTTTCGTTTTTAGGTGCCCAGAGACCAAAAATAATAGTCATTAAAATTTTTATATATATATGTATATATATATGTATATATATATGTATATATATATATATATGTATGTGTCCCTAGGCACGATAACTCTCGTAAAAACGGTCCGATCGACACCAAATTTGGTAGAGATGTGTAATCCTACGTTTATTCGGATGAGTTCGTAAACCAGACATATCGACCTACCGGAAGGGGTAGTTTTGGGGGGTTTTGTACCCCAAAAATGGGTTTTTTGCATTTTTCATATGTAAATTTTAAAAAATTTAAATTTTTATTTTGACCATTGGATTTAGCTCAAAAAAACACACAATTTAGTATTTTGAAGCTTTGCTCTATCTCCATTGGTTACCGAGATATTACAAAGTCTAAAGACAGTACATTGTCTTTTGGGGCTCCAATGTTAATCTTATGGAGAGTAAGGATGTGTTAATATTTCACTTATTAACCAATATTTTTGGATGAAACTTAGTATTTAGCTTCATTTGGTTGAGATTCATCCATTTATGGTAAAAAATCTTGGTTTTTGTACTTATCATGGCAGCAAACCTGCATACTCTTTTCCCATGTTAATCATATGGAGAATAGGCAAACTCTTTTATTTATGGGCAGATATTGATGAAACTTACTATATGGCTTTATAAGGTCGAAATAAATTTTTTCTATGCTAAAAACCTACTTTTAGTGTCCCCCATGGCAGCATACCTGCATACTCTTTCCCTATAGTTATCTTAAGGAGAATAGACATTTATTTCCCTATTTATGAGCACGTGATGAAATTTTGTTTACAAGTTTAGCTGGTCAAAATTAATATTACTAATTTGGAAATTCGCTGAGTACGCAGGTCTGCTGCGACGGGGGGTATTAGACTGTTTCAATGTAGGCCTATTACGGGTGCTGCACTCTGATGTATATTTTCTAAAAAACATGTTGAATCGGTAACCAATTATTTAGTGAAAAACAGTTGTTTTCATAATTATCACTACTGTAATTCTTTTGTTTTAAAACTCAAAAGCAATTATTTAAATTGATTAGTTGTTTTATACTTTTACATGGCTCTTTTCAATTTATTTAAACATTCATAGCCAGCAGTATGATGTACGATTAAAAAAAAGAAAAATAATTTGTATTAGATTAGTAGCATTTAATGATTTTGTGATTGGCTGCTTGCAAAACAACATGTTTATACTGGAACACGTGGTCTGCACTTTGACCGTTGAGTCTAGTCACCCGTTTTTATTATTTTGAATTGTTTTGATTTTAAACTCCATAAAACCAATGTTAATTTTTTTTCATCACACTACATCGATATCACCTGTTTTCGACCCTCGTTTCTACCGTCGAAACACCTGTTTTGCCGGCCTAGGCCGGCAAAATCAGCTGGCCTAGATCTTACATAAAAACATTCACAACACGTTGTACAGTATCACAAAAACATGTGACTGCACAATGAAATGAATTGGTTGCCTAGCAACCGGAAACTCAAGCAGTACATCTCGCTAGGTTAGTTGATGTTATGTTTTGTTTGTTATGAACGAAAAAGTAATGTTTTCACTTGTTTAGAATTTATTGAATTGTGTAGTGTGATGAAAAATATCGTTCGTAACTCGGGCCGAAAGCGTTTTGCCAACCCTCGATCGTTTCAAGTTCTCGACTTCGTCTCGAACTTGAAACACGATCTCGGGGCCGGCAAAACGCCACTTTCGGCCCTCGTGACGAAATATACTATTTAATCTATACTTATTTAATACGCTAAGGGTTTTTTTGTCTTGAGAACTCCTCCTACACTTTTCAACCGATTTTCAAGTTTTTGGTGTTGTTGGATAGGGCTTGGTCTGTAGTTGTTTCCGCTAAAAATTGACGAGAATCGGACTGAAAATAAAGGCGCTATCCACCATTGAAATATCAAAATTTCCCATTTAAATAACATTGGGACTGAATAAAGCATTTGAAACATCTGTTAATAATCAGCTGTAAATACGTGTAGTTATTGGCGGTTGAAGATATTCACATTATTGGATTGGTCGGATGTCATTGATTTAGAGCTAAAGTAACATTTGTACTGTATTTAAATAAATTGCTCGATATCGAGCAACACGTATACTAGTTTTAATTAAATATTATGAAGTAATAAGATTTTTCCTGGCATAGAGACCTGTATTTATATTATTTTTATTCCAGAACCACGTTATTTGCAAAGTTTGGAGAAAAACGTTTGAACCAAAATTGAGATCCGCGTGCGTGCATACATACATACATACATACAAATATACCTACCTTACTCTTATTAGATTATTGATAGGTTATGATAGGATTAGAGTATAGAGTAATCAGTGTTTACCTGTGTAAACTGCATTTTTTTGTCTGATAACAAGGCGTAACTACATTAAGTGCTAGCAAAGAACAAAAAGGAAATTATTGTATAGTGAAATTTCCACACACGCTTTTCTAAGATTCTTCTTATCAGTTATAGAATAATAATTATTATATTTCAATTAATTTATCTATTGAAATTAGTATTAAAGTTAAACTGGTTTAACTATTCGAACATCTTGAACCAAGATTGTCGGATAAGGTGGTTCTAGCCCGAGTGCAGCCGGATTTGACCCACTCAATGCAGTTTCAGACCGCTTGATCAGATCTTGCACCACAATCGGCTTACCTGCTGCAATGGCCCTGGATCCATTACAGTGCTTTACATTAAGACGATAATGTTACCGTAGACATTACAATCAAAAGTATAATTGTTGATTCGATAAAAAGCTGTTGATACGCTTCATTACGTTCGCTGATGATACGTTTTCTAGTTACGTATCATTGCGGCGTTAGAATGGCTCCGTATCCCTTGGCTAGCTGGACGCACTGTATCAGTTAATGACTTTTATCAGTTAAATAGTTTTTTTTAGACTCTTGTAAAGAAAATAGACAAAGTGTTGCCAAAAGTGATCACTAAGGGACCTTTTCTGTTCAACGGCTATCTGCATTTTTCAGCACTATTTATCGCGCTAACTATCATTTAAACATTGTTTTAGAAGAGGTTTAAGTAGGTTTTACCATAGACCATAGAAAAACTAACCAGGTATGCATTCAAGATAAAAAAATAAAATAGAAACTAGATCAAATAGCCTGATCAAAATCAGCCTAGTCAAAATCAGTCTTAAAAACACATCATCAAGTTTCGAATGAACTACTTTAAAACAAACTTAAAACCTAATTCTCACCAAAACAAAATCAGATACATTATTCATCACGCATATAGATTAGGACATTTTATAAGATATTGACAGACATTTACGGGTACGCACATTTTAGTGCTCGGCTAGCAAATAAATGAATGAAAATTAATTATTTATTTCTTTTTGTCCCCTTGTTTAAATTAGTTAACTTAATATTACAATTATGTACATTTCACCCTTTACATACGTATAACATTTCCCCTGAGGGATTGATACATAATTTTCTAATCATTTTAAAACTTTTATATTTTAGAACGTTTACGAACACAAAGTAAAATGAGATTCAAGAGAAATAATTAAAGTAGTATTGCTTTATTAAAAGCTTTTAAAATTAACACTTGCTATCAAGCGAAGTAAAAAATGCTGTAAGTTTATGAGATCCGACGTCTTAGACCAAGGTGGCCGCATTCTGTGCAAGATTTTAGCTCAAGAATGTCGTTATGAATACTCTTTGCGAGGTTAATGTGTGCAAATGATACAATATAAAGAGATTCCTTGCCCGCCAAACAGAATACCTGACACTAGAAGATTGCTCTCTTAGAGTATTCCACCTTCATAAAGGTATTCTTTGGTAATTGACTAGTATATTGAAAATTGTTTCATTTATACAAGTTTTATTGCAAATATTTCACTACAGGTACTTGCTTTGATGGTTGTATTATATATTTTTCAACAAGTTTAATTTGTTTTAACTTCTACTTTCTTTTAATATGAACTCTCAATTTCCTGTCTCTGTCATCAGTTTTCAAACTATAAACTTTAGCAAAAATATTAGGCCTAAATGAAAAATACACCCCGTCGCAGCAGACCTGCGTACTCAGCGAATTTCTAAATTAGTAATATTAATTTTGACCAGATAAACCTGTAAACCAAATGTCATCACATGCTCATAAATAGGGAAATAAATTTCTATTCTCCTCATGATAAATAGAAAAGAGTATGCAGGTATGCTGCCATGGGGAACACCAAAAGTAGGTTTTTAGCATAAAAACAATTTATCTCAACCATATAAAGCCATATACTAAGTTTCATCAATATCTGTCCATTGCTAAAGGATTTTGTCTATTCTCCATATGATTAACATGGGAAAAGAGTATGCAGGTTTGCTGCCATGATAAGTATAAAAACCAAGATTTTTTACCATAAATGGATGAATCTCAACCAAATGATGCTAAATACCAAGTTTCATCCAAAAATATTGGTTAATAAGTAAAATATTAACACATCCTTATTCTCCATAAGATTAACATTAGAGCTTCAAAATACAATGTACTGTCTTTAGACTTTTTAATATCTCCGTAACCAATGGAGATAGAGCAAAGCTTCAAGATACTAAATTGTGTGTTTTTTTGAGCTAAATCCAATGGTCAAAACAAAAATTAAAAAAATTTTTTAATTACATATGAAAAATGCAAAAAAAACCATTTTTGGGGTACAAAACCCCCCAAAACTACCCCTTCCGGTAGGTCGATATGTCTGGTTTACGAACTCATCCGAATAAATGTAGGATTACACCTCTCTACCAAATTTAGTGTCGATCGGACCTTTTTTACGAGAGTTATCGTGCCTAGGGACACATACATATATATATAAATATATACATATATATATAAATATATACATATATATATATATATAAATATATACATATATATATATATATATATATATAAATTTTAATGGCTATTATTTTTGGTCTCTGGGCACCTTAAAACGAAAAAGTAACATGGTCCCGGGCTTAGGTCTTACCATGAGACCTACGGTAATAGCTTATTCCCTATGGGAAATTCGCTAAAAAAAAATTAAAAACACTCATATACACAATGTAATATTCTGACTCATATCTGTCATAAAAAATGTTTGTAAAAAATCTTAAAATCTGTTTGATTATTTATGTATTTTGCTGAGAAACAATTCAATGAAAAACTCCAATTTAGAGTATTTCAGCGACTTCTTACATACATGGTGAGCGTGACAGCGAGTGAACGTAACGAACGAGACAAACCGGATGGTGGGTGAGCGTAGCGAACGAACTAAACCCATCGATGGCTGCATTTGACGGTGAGTAGCTTGAGCGGAGCCGCTGGAAAATCTAGTAGCATATAAATAAAAAACATAATGATGGTCCAATGAGTCCATTATGCGGCACATAATAAACTAACAGAAATAAATAAATTAGCAATGCATTTTCAATTTCATACTGCAGAAAATGTTTTACAAACGACAAACACGCATGGAAAATGCCGGATGGTTAAAAACTACAAAACAAATCAACATTGATATCATAAACCGCTGCGGTTTAAAATATGAACATATAAATTGTCTCTTGTTTAACATTACTGTGCAAAATTAAGAAGGGAACCATTTTTCACGGTTGGGCCTGAGGAATGTGAATTCACAAATTTGTAAATCCCTTCAATAAAAGTATACATTGCCCAAAAAAGAGTATTTTCAATTTATTTGAAAATAAAAATTGTTGACCAAACTCTAAGAAAACATAGCATAAAGTATCTAATTAACACACTTGAAGATATTTACTGCAGTAAAATTAATTACTTAACAACAATATTTTGTGGCAATAAAACTTTACTTAATATTAATCGCTCAAGTCTCCCATTCGTTTATGGACATTTCAGTATAGAATGCAGCCGTTATTGACCACTTATTCCAATTGGTAAGATAAAATACGACGTTGTAACGTTGTGCACGGCTGTACGCGTTGGCTGTACGCTGTACACTTGTTTGTAAAGCCAAGGTGCACGGCTGTACACGTTGGCTGTACGCTGTACACTTGTTTGGAGCGGGTACTTTATGTTATCTCGTTACTGCCGTCCTACAGCCTCGCTAGCAATAACCTGCGATATATTTCCTCATACTTTTGTTCTTCCTGAAATAAACAAGGTAAGTTTTTAAACTATTCTGGTGTAACTGTTTTTGTCACTGATAACAATGATTAGGGAATTGTTTTTTTAAATAACTAGATTTTCGATATAAAGAGTCATTTAAACATGTTTATGTGGGAAATGTTCAAAGCTATGCACTGCAGATGAAAAACTAGTTGAAAAGAGTCAATTTCTGGTTAGAGCGAAAATGTTGATAATAATGCAAATAAAAGATAAAATTGATGTCCATAAGAGAAATGTCAAATTTAGAATGTGTATACTGTATCAGTATGGAAATAAATCTACTCACTGTAATCTTTAAATTGACCTTTAGACTAAAAATTGTCTCCAATTCAATTCCTCTTTTTCTCCCTTTCAACAAACTAAAGCTTTCTTCACTAACGTCTTTGAAGGATTGCATATTATTATCATAAAGCTGAGCAAAGAGGCCAATGTACTGCTAATTAAATAATATCTTTTATTGATTTTTAAAATTATATAAAAAATAGATTACTAAGACAAATATTTCATGGAATTTAATAAACTTTACTTTACACTAAGCACGCAAGTTTATTAGTATAATGCGGTGTTTCCGTGTGCTGAATTATCAGTTACGCTCTCGAGATCAGGAAGGCTGTGGATCACCCTTGACCGGAAACGGAAGGAGGGCGAAATGATTTCAGCAGTTCCGTATCGAGATATTCGTCAAACGGAAATCGAGCAGTAATGTGCTTCCTAAACAACATTTGTTAAGGTCCTAAAATATATCACAGCGGATATTGTTAACAAAAAAGGTATTTTAATTATAAAATAAATTTTATTCAATAATATTTTTAAAGGTATAAAAAACTAGTTTAATTATTTGGCTCTGCATTACCTTTATTGAGGTAGTTTAAGCCAAGTATGAATGAGACATGATTTCCAAAAAAATCAAACAAATGTTATTTTGTTGGTTGTAAAACATTATTTGTATGCCAATCTAGATCGTAGAAGCGTGATAACTTATTAAAAAATTAATTAAAGTTATTACTTACGTAATTGCCTTAAGGTATCAAAATAATCCTCAAATCAATGGATAATAAAATGTTTGTTTTTTTAAATATTTGCTTTAACTGACATTTTGATAGGATAGAGAAAGAAGAAAGGTTTTGATGAAATAACTAAGGTAATGCGTTTCATAAAAGAAAGCGCAGTTTATTATAGCTCCCCTGAAAATCTTGTTAGCTCGTTGCTTCGGAGGTAACAAACATTCAACATAAAATATCCCTCCGCGCCTTGCCCCGTGTAACAAGTACTAAACAGGGATGCCAACGTCTTTAAAGCAAAGTGAATATTTCCCTTTAAATTTACATGCAAGTAGTATTTAGTGACTTAAGCCAATTATTTTTTTAATAATTATTCTAACAGCCTTGATACCTTTTTTATCAAATTAATTAAAGTTATAACTTACGTAATTGCCTTAAGGTATCAAAATAATCCTCAAATCAATGGATTGCCGGACATGTTTCGAGGGCACTACCCCTCATCCTCAGCGGCAAATCAATCATAAAAAAGCCCACATTTTGGTGGTTGTCAAATATTTAAAACTTAAAGTCACATAAAACACAAACGGACACATTTCACACGAATAAATATGAACAACCGACGTCGGTACACGCACATTGACATAGGACTGTCCCGGGCGGATCTTGTAGGCCTACTGGTTGTGATGCGGCAGTGAGATCAAGGTGCAACTTCCGTTATCATCAGCTGATTAGGTGACCAGTTCTTTATTCCTATCCACCAGGCAATTGTAAAGTTTATATGTAATTTTGTCAGAAAAGTCTTCTTGCTTATTTAATAATTCATTGTTTCTGTTTTTTACAACATTGTCATAAATAAAGTATTCCTCCCACACCTGAGCCTTTTTATTGTCACTACATTTTTTGAGAATCTTTAGTGATGTATCAATATCAATTTTAAGAGTACTGTTTTGCGTCAAGTGCTGTGCTACCTTAGATGACAGTTTATTGTGATTTACAGCACTATGCTCCTTAAATCTTTCATAAAATGTACGATTTGTAAATCCAATATATTTTTTATCACACGCCATACCGCCATTACAATATGTCATTACAAATCATGTATACACCTTTAGAACGGGCTTTATTTAAATCAGGTTTTTCATTGTTGAGTGTGAGGCTTTTACACATTTTATAACCAGGCCTGATAGAATTTTTCTTAAATACATTACCAATGGTCTCACTATGTTTGTTTATGTAACGAAAAGGAACAAATTTATCAGGTTTATTGTTCTTAGATGTATTTAAAAGTTTGAACTTAGTTTTTCTGATTAAATTATCAATTATATAAGGATCGTAGCCATTGTTGAAAGCTATTTGCTTCATTATTTTCTTTTCTTTTTCATATTCTTGTGGTGAGAGATGATAAGTTAATAATCGGTAAGCCATCGATCTGAAAGATGCAAGTTTATATTGGTGTGGGTGATTGGACTCTTTAGGTATTACAAGGTCAGTTTGGGTAGGCTTTCTAAAAACTCCAAACGTAACATTACTTTCAGATTTGTTTATTTTTACATCTAAAAAACTTATGGAGCTATTTTCCTCTACTTCCATTTTAAACTTTATTGTTCCATCTAAGCTATTTAAGTATAGTTTAAGAGTAGAGCAGCATGCCTCTTTGTACCTTTTAAAACAATGAAGGAATCATCCACATACCGATTGTAAAACATAATTTTCTGTAAATGTGGGTTTTTGTTATTCATAATTTCATTTTGTTCATAGTTTTGTAGAAATAACTCTGCTAGTAAAGCTGACAATGGGCCACCCATTGGCAAACCTTTCGGATCATAATAATATTTATCCTTCCAAATAAAATAGTTTTGCTTTGTGATCTCATCAACCATTTTAACTATGTCCTCAATTTCACAATCTGAAAACCTATTAGATTTCTTTAGTTCAGACATTAGAACCTGCACAGCTTTATCCCTAGGAATGTTTGCATACATATTGTCAACGTCCATTGTTAGAAATAAATTATTTCGGAGATTTTCACACCTTTGTAGATTTTCAATAAAAGTAACAGAATTTTTTACAGTATGCTCTGAATCCAAGTCAATATTATTTTTTATTAAGTTGGCTAGGTATTTACTGACTTTATACGAAGGGGTACTAACACAATTAATAACCGGCCTTACAGGCATGTCATTCTTGTGTGTTTTTATCAATGGCTTAAAAACTGGTGGTGCAGCCTTAGAGTTGTACAATCCACGTCTATTATTAGGAGGAATTATACAATTATTATCAATTAAGGATTTGAGGTTTTTGTTGAATTCTTTTGTTTTATCCTTTATTTCCATTATTTCATTCTTATTGAGATAATCGTTCACTTTAGAGTCAAGGTCATCCTCATATACAACTACTGCAGCATTGGATTTGTCCGCTTCAACAACTATTGCTGAGTTATCACAGATCTTATCTTTTATTTTCCTAGTAATTGCCTTATCACTCAAATAAACCTTATTCTTCCTAATTCGCCTAGCTTTTGATTTTGATATTATATTTTCGATTTTCCTGGCAGCATCATACCTAATCAGCTGATGATAACGGAAGTTGCACCTTGATCTCACTGCCGCATCACAACCAGTAGGCCTACAAGATCCGCCCGGGACAGTCCTATGTCAATGTGCGTGTACCGACGTCGGTTGTTCATATTTATTCGTGTGAAATGTGTCCGTTTGTGTTTTATGTGACTTTAAGTTTTAAATATTTGACAACCACCAAAATGTGGGCTTTTTTATGATTGATTTGCCGCTGAGGATGAGGGGTAGTGCCCTCGAAACATGTCCGGCAATCCATTGATTTGAGGATTATTTTGATACCTTAAGGCAATTACGTAAGTTATAACTTTAATTAATTTGATAAAAAAGGTATCAAGGCTGTTAGAATAATTATTAAAAAAATAATTGGCTTAAGTCACTAAATACTACTTGCATGTAAATTTAAAGGGAAATATTCACTTTGCTTTGGCATCCCTGTTTAGCACTTGTTACACGGGGCAAGGCGCGGAGGGATATTTTATGTTGAATGTTTGTTACCTCCGAAGCAACGAGCTAACAAGATTTTCAGGGGAGCTATAATAAACTGCGCTTTCTTTTATGAAACGCATTACCTTAGTTATTTCATCAAAACCTTTCTTCTTTCTCTATCCTATCAAAATGTCAGTTAAAGCAAATATTTAAAAAAACAAAAGCAATGCGTTATTTTTTTATTATTGATATGTTCTTCATCGTTATTTTGCTTTTGTTATTCTATGCTTTGATTGTTTTATTATTATTTTTCATTCACCACAGATATTTCAAAAAATGGTTATAGTAAGAAATTGTATGAGAGTGAGGAAAAGAAGTTTCGTTGTGACGAATGAACGTAGAGACAAGGCTACAAATAATCTGAATGTCATCTGCCAGGTGCGTTTGTCTTACGGATTGTTTTGGAGGTTTGCCACCTAACCTGAAAAATAATTCTGTCTTCATCATTTGTAAAAGAAAACTTCCATCATTTTATACTGCGTTGTTTGATTAAACATCCTTTTAAAATTATAAAAAATTTTCATACACTTTAACCCTTTTCTCCTACAGTGCAACATCTCACAAAAAAAGTTTAATATGTCATTTATGTCCAAAATGTGAAAGAGAATTGACGCAACCAACCAAGACAATAGATTAAAATAAATTACTTTTTATATGCCTACACATTGTACAAAAATAATTTAGTGGCAAAACTTGATTTAAGCAAATAAAAGGCTTTATTTTATACAAACTGTTCAAACCAATGAACGAAAACTAAAATGTATATAAAAATTTGTGTAGGTCTTTTGTATGCCTAGTATCACATTTTAAATACTTTAACAGTACTTAATATCCTGAGTTAAATATTATTTTATTTTTATAACTTAGATAGTTTACACAGAATAACAAAAGCAAAATAGTCAATTGTCCTGTACAAGGATATTGCAACTTCTTGGTCCTGTATTAATCTTACACTAGTATAAAAAAAACTATGCTAAAAAATAAAAATAAAAACATTATAGCATAACCTAACGTATAATATTTCAAGTTCAATATTCGAGTCAATTCAATGTTAATTTAATGGTATGGCAACAATGGAAGAAGGACTGCCATACTATCATGTCCTGATTAATTAACATGCAATTTAAATGGGAAAATGACATTTTCACGTTATTACTACAAAACCAAAAGAGATACGGCATTAGTGTAAATTACAAAGTTGTTCAGTTTAACGAGATCTTTAATATGATGTACAAAAAGACATGTGTTTGTATTTAAAATGTTTGAGTTTTGTTTATGTAAAAATTTTCAAAAATATTAAATTTTTGAAATTTTAGTTTTTTTATAAATTTTGTCTTGTGACATATCATTGTAAAGCTTAGCTTATTTCAAATAAGAATTTTGAATCAGAAGTCATTTATGACAAATAATAAAAAAAATACAGGGTATTCCGTAAATTTTTATTTTGGCTACAAAAATGGACGCCATTTTGAAACTAATAAAGATAACCAAATTCTGTTTCCACAAAAATGTTTGTATTAAATAGACCTTTCTAATGATGTATAATATGACATATGTTTGTATTTGAAATTTCCGAGATTCGAACCTGTGACCCCCAGTTTTTGGGACACCCTGTATTTATACAACGTTAAAAATATTTTTAAATTGTTCCTTGGGGTCAATTTAGTGGGAAATGATTTTATTTCAAGATTGTAGGACAAACTGTTGACCTGTAATCGATTTGAGACACCTTACGTGAGACACTCTGTATATGTACTGGTTGTGTCAACAGTTAGTTGTCCATATGCTGTATGTCTAAATTGTGTCGGTAGTAAGTATTCAGTAATTTTATGACAATCTATAGTTTTATGGTTTATCATGGAAGGAAATCGTATTAAACTGGGACGTCCACGTAGCCTACACGCCCAATAAAAGAGCAAAACCATCATTTAGTTGGAACGGGCGTACCACTTTGCAGCTAAGCTAATGGCTTTCCATCGTAAAACATTTTATAAATAGTTTAAGGATTTCATAATTCCTAATTATTTGACGAAACCCTAAGTCATAGTAATGGATAACTCTCCTTACCACAGTATAAAATCCTCGAAAAAGCAGAAACAGTGTATTTTACCAAACAAGTTAAAGCAATACAGTATTTCATATTTTGTAATAGTTTATAGTTAACATAAATAGAGTGTGTAGTAAACATTAAGTAGACAGTGATAAAATGTTAAAGTATAATGCAGTTTCAACAGTTGGTGTAAGTTATTGACTGAGCAAACTGAAAAACAAATTTACCGTAGACCTAAAATAAATTGATTAGTTAGTAGCTATTTAAAACATTTGCAACTAATCAACTAAGTGCCTGTGAAAAGACACACATACCGTTTTTTTCTTAAATTATTATTGCACCCGTATGCGACACAATAAGGCATCGTTAATCAAAATTACTCAGAGCGCAAGAGTATATCCCTCGCCACATAACTTGACGAATGAATTTTCACTACTATTCAGTTAAAATGATTGGATAATCAGCTGTTCTATAAAAAATTGCATGCAACGTAATCTCGATGTTTTTGGAAAAGTACCCCCTCTTCTCCCCTCGCCCTACCCAGGTGTTTTTTGCCATTCGTCAACTTATGTGGCGTGACTAAGGGTACGAACAGAACGAGTGGGTCGAGGTGGAGGTGTAGGTCGCGGTCGATGCCACAAGTTAGGTCGCGGTCGATGTGACCGCACATAGCGAGGAGGTCACCCGCGCTGTCAGTGCAGCTCAGACCATTGGAGAGTGATGTGTGTAGCGTGCTTATTAAATAAAAATAAATAATCCTATATTTTGAAAAGTATAAGTACCTTAGAGCGTCAAAACTTGCGATTACCACTCCAGGAATGGCGATATTTACGTTGTCAAACGTAGATGTTATACATTTTGTTGATATCTAAAAAGAGGTACAACTTTGATAACTACCGTAAATGTTCAATATGTAAGAACAGATTTATTTCTTTAGTAATGTACAATAATTACATATTGTGTTGACTACCAGTACAATAATTAAAAGAAAGGGCCACCAGGTTATTATAAACCCAAATAAACTTAATACATTGTGGCAAAGTGCATTTATTTATTAAAAGACTATTAATTTAAGGTTTGCATGGTTTTTGTTTATACACTCTACCTCACAATATCGGTACCATCAGTAAAACATTTATTAGTGACGCCGTTATTGGACACATTACAAAAAGTATATTTGTGAAGATCGGTCCGAAACCTGGGACGTCCGATTTGGAGTCAGTCACGCTACCGACTACGCCACAAATACTGATGATAAGCTAGGTATTTACCTACTAACAAAATACATTTGTAAAGCATTACAATGTTGCAAACGACGAATTGATTGCACAAAGAATTTCCAATACATCCGTTTCTTTTAATACAAATGTGAGCAATTAATTTATTTAAACTAAACCTTTACAATTTAGTCTTAATTTTAAAGCAATCAGCTATTTTACATAATTAGGCAACTTTCTTTCCATTTAAAGGATAAAACATCATAATAATTGTAAACGTTTTTAGGTACTGACCATAATAAACCAAATCCTTCATGAACTTTTGTTCATCCACTTTTTATTTAGATAAAATACCTCGTGTGTTTACAATCAGCTAATTGAAATCGTGTAAAATAAATAAATTGTTAAGGTTTGTAAATGTCGACATTTTTAATTTAAGGGAGTAAGATAACGTTAATTATATGATTAAGCAACTTTCTTTTCATAAATGACAATACATCATAATAATTGTAAACGTTTTTAGGTACTGGCCATAATAAACCAAATCCTTCATGTTCTTTTGCTCATCCACTGTATTTAGACTAAATACCTCGTGTGTTTACAATCAGCTGATTGAAAACGTGTAAAATAAATAAATTGTAAAGGTTTTGAAAATGTCGGTATTTTTAATTTAAGGAAGTAAGATAACGTTAAAGTAAATAAAATCTGCTAATATACCAAGGTTTACGTTTTATTTGGTACAAACTGCGTTTAAATTGGTCCAGTGGAAGTCTCAGACGAACTGTCCAAAGGATTGGAAATGTTGGCTTTTTCCCCGTGTTAAAAAAAAACACTTTTTTTCTCCATAAGAAAAGTTTATTTTTAATTTTTGACCGATTTAACGTATATATTTTTGAAATACGAATAAAACCTGCTAATATAGAACCGAAAACGTTTATTTTGGTACAACCCGCATGTAAATCGGTCCAGTATAAGTCACAGACGAAGTGTCCAAAGGTTTTTTAACTTTGTGTTTTAAATATATAGATATTTTATTTCCTACTAGCAGTTACCCGGGGCGCGTTGCTGCGCTCAAATTAAAGTTGTTTACAAAAACAAAGCTATTCTAATAGTTTTTTAATACAACGAAAAAGTAAATGCAATTGAAAGTAAGTATGTTATTTTTACTGTAGGGACAAGGGACAAACAATGTTTTTGTCTTTTTATTTGATGTTTTTTTAGGCGTACCAACGTAAGCACTATTGGTGTGACGGAAGCACGCCACGTGTAACTGGCCGTGTGACAAACAGGCATTTAAAAAATTTAAACCCGCAATAGTCAAAGATTGCCCTTGTGCCTTATTGATCGTGCAAATGCAAGAACACCTATGAGAAAAAAGGCACGTCTATGTCGAATGTCAACCCTGGAGGGCCTAAATTAATTTGGAAGTCCATTGGAGCGGAACCTAAAAGTGCTTAAAAAAATATATTTTCAAAACCGTTTCTTGGTGAGTACCTATGAGAAAATAGGCACGTCCATGTCAAATTTCAACTTTGGTGGTCCTAAAGTAATTTTGAAATCCAGTGGGGCGGAGCCCTAAAGAGCAGGGCCGCCCCGAGGGTAATGCGCCTGGGCGAGATTTTGATCTGTGCCCCCTAAATTAATTAATTGGCCTGGCCTATTTGTGAACTGTACTGTTAAATTACAGTCAAAAGCATTAAATTAGGCCCATGGCTAAATTTCCAATGTTGTTTGTTTGAATAAGCTAATTAAACAAACTAGAGATCGCCTCCTGATCGAAATTCGATCAAAATTTCAGATGATCTGGACCCAAGAAGCTTAAAAACATTATAGAACGAAAACATCTGATCTTCCAAATTTTCTAGCAGTTGTTTTTACACCATTAACGAATGGAGAATTCTCCTTTCTCCATAAGATTAACATTGGAACTTTGAAAGCCTGTGGGGCCTAGTCCTGGAGTCCGGTGTGTATCTATCTTCTTATTTCTATAAGGGTTTCGTCTGTTACGTCCCTTTTTCTCTTGATCTACTGAACCGATTTTTAAGATTGAGGTGTCATTTTAAAGCTTAGGATATACCGCAGTGACGAATTGTAATTAAAAAGGTCATATTGTTTGAGCTTCGCCCCCCTGCCTTTTGATTTATTTCTAGAGGGCGCTTTAAAATGTTGACCAACTTTTATTGTAAGTTCTTCAATGTGAATTTTAATTTAACAGCTGATTACCTTCAGATGAATTTAAAAAGCCTGATAGTAAACAAAAATAGATCTCTGTCACTTCATAATCAACATTCACGTACTGTAGGTGAGTTTCACTCATACAGGATCATAAAATGCGCAATTTGCGCACGGGCAACCTCGTAGGAATTTGATTCTGCTCATCTACAGGACTATATACCTTTCTAACGGTATGCACGGATTTATCCTACGATGCACATGAGCTGAGGAAAAAGGAGGAAATAAAACATGCTTGCGTATTAATATATAGATTCACTTTTACTATATTGTTGACACACCCATTTGTTGACAACACATGATCTGTGTCTGGGCGGGGCCTACGAAAACTAACGGGCCTGCATACATTTTTTGGTCAAAGTGATCAGATGCGGTCGAATTTCAGCTAATCCTCTAATAATTCTATATGGGGTATTTGGTTAATATATTTCTTAATGGGGTATTTTGGGGGCAGAACCAAACTTTCTAATGTAAACCCCTATTGAGTAACCACTCATTTTAAACAGTTTATCAGGAGAAAATGAATGGCCAAAACCGGAGGTCGATATCTCATCTTTAACCAAAATGGCAGGCATTTTAAAGTTTGAGATGGGTTGATTGACATTCAATAAAATTTAATCTAAAATAGCTATTATAGGAATACAAATTTTTAGAATTATTTTGAATTGAACCAACTAATTCATTCCTGCTACTGGATTAATTCTAGAATAATTCCAGATTTTCTTCTTTTTTAAAACCTTTTTTTATTTAATTTTAACGCATGTAAATCAACCAATCTCGAATTTTAAAATGGCTGCGTTTTAGTTAGAGATGAGATATCGACCTCCGATTTGTGCCATTCAATTTTTCTCGATAAACTGTTTAAAATGAGAGGTCACTCAATAGGGGTTTACATTTGAAAATTTGGGGCTGAATTTGGAGACAATTATTATTTTTTACGTAGAAATTATGTGTAAAAATGTAAAATAAGAAGATATCATTTAAATTAAAAAAAATTAAATACTTGCCTAAGACATAATAATTATAGTTAACTAGCCTAGAATTATAGTTAAATATAATTAATTACAACTGTATAGGTAATTACAACTAAATGTTGATCCAAAACAATCAAGCCAAAATGGCTTGTAAACATGCAGACGACAGGTGAGTGCGGGGTTTCGCGTGACTTTGCGCATGCGCAGGACGCTTTGACTGTTAGTGACTGTCGACGAAACAAGGTTTTTGCCTGCTGCACTTTTTGACTAAAGACGCCTGTCCGCGTCTTCACGCCTCGCCTCGCCTCTTGCAGTGTGTGGGGCTCCATAAGCGCCAATGCTTTCTCTGTCACTCAAGACGCCTTTAGTCAAAATGCCTCGCCTCGCCTCGCCTCGTCTGTTGCAGTGTGTGGCCGGCCTACAAGCAGGCGAGTGCGTCTCGGTCGACTGCGCATCAACTTTGCGCATAGCAGGGAACAACCTGAAGTGAACGACTCTTTTCGAACTGTTCTTTATGAACGGTTCTTTTATAACCAGTGGGAATATTTAAACTTTTCATTTTCCCGCCAGTTTTTATAACTAGTGGGAACGATTCGTTTTTATAACTAGTGGGACGGTTTTCGCGTTTATAATAAATGGGATTTCGCGTTTATAACAAATGGGATTATGACCAATGGGACTCCACGATTTTCCCACTAGTTATAAACCAACATCAGTCTGTCCCACTAGTTATAAATTTTATAACTAGTGGGAATGAGTCGTTTTTATAACTAGTGGGACGGTTTTCGCGTTTATAACAAATGGGATTATGACCAATGGGACTCCACGCACGTAATCTTGGAGGCTGTGGTTCAGCAATGGCGGAAGCGGAAGTAGGGCGACGTGATTCCACCCGTCACTCGAGATAAAATGAAATCGATTGGTTTTGTGGCGTGTTTTGGTTTACAATTTCTTTGAAAAGTTTGAAGTATAAAACGGTAATATAAATGGAAAATTCATTCAACGTGTTTTACAAAACAATGAACACTTAAGGATTGATTAATCCTACTGTATCTTGTGGATTGTCAATACTTAACAGTCATAAAATACGTTCCTATATTTGTCACGTAATTCAACAAGATGATATCAAAGAAATTTAATTTCTCTTATTATTGCCATTATCACTAGACAATACATTTAAAACTTTTGAGTAACTCAAAAAAGGAGGTAAATTTAAAACTCTGCATTGCTTTATTTTTTAACCTTAATGCAAGTAAGGTATTTTAAATTTACTGCCTAAATGCAATTCTATTACTTAGAAATTAAGGTGTTAATGATGCAATTTGTTTAGTTAACGTTTGCTATTTTTACGTAGTGAATCTACTTTACATGTGCTCCCTTTGGGCATTATATGGTAAAAAAGATTATAATTATTTTCTAGCCATGTCTTCGAATTTAGAAAACCATTTCTTATGAATGCAATGAAACATCCAATAACGTCGGAACAACCCTTAAGTAAAGCCCATTTTTTTCTTTACAAAAATGCGCTATACCTAAACAAAGCATCTCTTCCTATGCTTTATTTTTTTGCTTCCAGTTGGTTTAAAATAATACCTTTCATAGATTTGATACCAAATCTCTAACAAACGCGGTTGCATGTCTTAGGCTACCCCTAATAATAATTTCTTTAAATAAGTTATTTTTATGCAACACCTAAACTGGATTTAAACAACAAAAACGATTAGCCTACTTATTCGTAGTTATTGATTACAATGACAATCTATTGCATTTCTTAAATGCTTTCCTTTTGAATGAAATAAGAAACTTTCTTTAACACTTTTAGACCTATTTATTTCCTTACGCAAAATGGAAATAACGTTGCGTCGGACGCCTATTACAATGATAAAAATTTTAAACTATTACTATAACTTAACTGGGATACTGAAGATTCCATTGCACCCCCTTAAATTAAGTCAATGGATGATGCTCCTAAAAAAAGGTACATTGCTAACGCTAACGTTCCAAGACGTAGAGGATATTAGCCAACCATAAATATGTTGTTAGTGAAAAAGTTAACATCTTCATTTCCCTTCTTCCTTACTGTACATGCTAACAAACAAGATGAAGATTCATATACTGTGATTTAAATTGTTGTTATATGTTTGGGGGTTTCCGCGCTTACAAAAAAAATTGGTTGAACAGAGATAGATTGGACATTTCAATTATCAGCATATTTACAATGTTTTAAATTACATAAATTCCAATAAAATTTTAAAGCCTCTAAATTAATGGGAATTACAACACAGCAACAACCAAATATTTACAGACTAGTTTATGGATTTTATTTTAAAATAATTTAATTTTGGAAATGTTTTAATTTATTTTTTGCAGGGATAATAATTTCTGGCAATGTGTCGACGGTTAATATAACTTTCAGAAATCAACTTTGCCATCATGGAAGCGGGAAAGGAGGAAACAAAATGGTTTCGGATAAGAAATAAATTGAATTAAACGGTGTAAAAGATTGACTCGGTGGCAGGAAATTGAAAGTCCTGCCATGGACGTGCGCCAGGTTATGAATGTGTTTAGGCAAATCTGGTATTTGCTTGTATAATCAAGAATAAGTAAACATTTGAAATGCACAAATTATGTCAATTCATATGAAAACTGCATTTAAAAATATTAAAATGTCTGGTTTAGTAGTGACAAAGCTCGTTTAGGCAGTAACTTTACTTCCCATAACACAACTGTTTGTTTTGTACAGTATTTAATTTTCAATTGAGAATTGGAAACTTTTGAAATTTCTAAAGTAGATCGTTGAGCTAAAAAGAGTTAATTTTCCAAAAATACAAAAAACCAGTCATGATCATATGTTATATTTATTGGATTAAAATGATTAACGCTAGTTCCTCTATTACGGCAGACCTTAGTACCGTACTCAGCGAATAATTCCAATGGAATTTATCAATTCCAATCACACTACTGTGGAAGAATGTTCGTAAATCACAAAACGTATTGTAGTTAAAAATTCACTGAATTTAATTTATGATAGTGAACTTACAAAGATGACTATAGTCTTAGGGCAGATGTGCTAGATCCCATATAAGAGCAACGTCAATTTCTGCGACAGCTGTCGCCACCAAGTATATGGTTAATAAAGCGTTAACAAATCAACATTTTATTCCTTGCTACCTCCAAGTTTCCAATGCTGCAAGAAACAATAAGTTCTCGTTTGTGTTGGAGATTGTTTGTCTTTACGGTTACTTCAGTAAGAAATTTAAAAGTACGCAAGTGTAGAATTTATGGTTGCATATTTACCTTAATTGAAATTTGTTGATTACTTAATGATTTGTTATTAAGTAATAATTCAAATGCAAATGCAAGGCGGCGCACTTTGCCGCCGATCAAGGGAGCTGTTTACCACCGGCCGTTTTACTGTTGATCGGCTCAACTCTGCTGTACTCTTTACCACTGATTAGGAAAATTTTACTGCAGATCAGGGGCGCTCGTCTCCGTTGCGATGGCGCCCCTCAGGAATTGGCGCCCTAAGAGGTTGCCTAGTTTGCCTCTATAGTAGAGCCAGCCCTGCTAGAAATGTGAATAACTCAGGCACTAAAGACCTTTAAAAATTAATGTGGATTTAATGACTTTTTATTTTTATTTTTTAAGTTTATATCCAGCTTTTTACAGCCTGTCTAGAGATAGCTAAGAAGTACTATAGCTGGCATAAACAAATTGATAAAAACTCAGGTTAACATAACAATTTTAACACAAAAACTTTGAATACTTGGAACACAAGAAAGGTCACCCATCTCTTATACTATGCTGGACCTCTTGCACTACAATTATTTCCTTTTGATACCTTTATAATAGTGAAATGCATCTATCTTTTTGAAAAGAAACTACTGAACATATTGGCCATTTTCAAACGACTATTCTTTCTTTGTCGGGATTATAATTTGCGATATGATTGAAATTGAAATCATCCATAAATATAAGTTGGCTTGGGGAAAATGATTCTTTTTCAAACCTTTCTTAGTAGATGTTCTACTTCTACTTTGACAAATAATCCATCTCCTACGTTTCCCATTACACGATGCCAATGTCAATAGGGCACAAAGAATTGAATTTATGCACTATTAACACCATCACATAAACACCATTATTTCCTTCAATACTTTAGATGCAGGTCTTGCAGCACTCTATTAAATTAATGTAGCTTTAGCATAGAATTTACACATCAAATAACACTTTTGAACATGTGCTGTGCATCCAAATTGTTAACGGCATTTTAATTGATATTCTGAGACTAGGAAAGAAAACAGAAACAATAGTTAAACAGAGTCTGATTTTTATACAGCATACAATAAATGTACAAATAACTATATGATTTACATGGCGTACACATTTATGATGAATTTAGGCTGTGAGTATTGAATATTCTATTTTATATTCTAATGCAATATTTTATGATGAATATTATTCTCAGTATTGTCTCAGTTCAATCTCTTTAGAATGATTTAAAACGCACAAACAATAACAAATGCCATATGAAGTATTCTATGTGATATATCTTTGATATGGATTGGATAGTAAGCGTAAAATAAAAACACAGATTATCAACACTTTTAAGAGAAGGGCATTTTTAGGGAAGTAGATAAATATTTGCTTATGATACAAAACTGTATTGGTTAAAATGATAATCTTGATTACTTCTTATGTATGAGGCAGGAAAATTAGTTTATATTTTGTATCGTTTTTAATAGAGCTAATTATAGAAACCTGGTGTATTGAATGAGGCAAGTCCTTAGCCAGAAAAATCTGGGGGTAAAAGGTCAGGACCTGGTATTTTAATACAAGACTTTTTAAACAAAAATTTTCTTACTTAAAAATGATAATATAGGCTGGTTCCTTTGTACTGGCTCGGCAGTTCCTAAATCCTCGTTGAATAGGTTGTGGAATTTTATTGGTATTATACATATTTATTTTTAAATTTTAGGGGGGGGGGGGTTTGACCATCTCAGCTAAAGCCTTGGAATGAGGATGTAGTCTGCAAAAAATATAAAATTATATAACTTAATCAATGAGAACCAAAGCCCAATTAACTTTACATAATTACCGTATATTAATTTCTAGGTAATAAAAAGATACTTTAACTCTATTCCCAATTTAACTTTTTCTTCATAACTCTTAAAAAGAGGAAAAAGAGTACAGTTACAGGACAAATATTATGTAAACTTTATGGAAATCTTCATTGGATAGACTTATTGCCACCAAAAACCCTTCACTATAAGTTATACTTTGCTAGGGTGTTTCCGAAACACGTTTAACGTAAGCTTAGTTTAACTCACTATTAAACAAATGAACAACTTAGGTTTAAACTTGGTTTAAAGCTTAAACTGACTATGAAAGCGCCCCTTAAAATTTGAAACTTTGATATTTACACAAGTAATGAGACAATTTTAACATTTTAATTTGTATTCTCTCGTTTTCTCATAAATTGCACACGTAATGATTCATGTGATGTAGTGATTTATTGCATTACTTGATATATAAAGTGGAATGTACATTGTAGATTTATTAATGTCTAAAAATGCAAATATAAAAAAATTTGCTCTTAAAAATAGTTGATACCAATCCTAGGATAGGTTTAAGTAATTAGTGTATTAGCTATGGCACAGATTCCCAAAGAATTTTGTTCAAGGACACAATCTCTACTGGGTAGAAGAGTGGTTAGAGAGCTCGTTTTCAAATCTAAATGATGCCAGTTCAATTCTGAGAAAATTTTGAAGCTTTTTTATGATTCAAAACTGGATGCAGCTGCCTTTGTCTATTGGCCTATTAATTAGTGATCCTAACAATGAATTGGCCGGTCTTGGTCAGTAACAAAGCTACACCTCATCAGACCAATCAGACTCACCCTTCTGTCATCGTCACCTTATAATACATGCCATATTGCATCGATGTCTCACTATCAGAGTACAATACTGACAAGGACTTTGATAATTTAAAAAAAGTTGATGAAACTGATGATGTGATAACAGTGTAATTTTTATGAGAGATTAGAGAGTTGTTCTGGAACCATCTGTTGGGAATCTCTGAAAAAAGCTTAGCTGTTAACTAATAACTACTAGACCAGTGAATACCATGGTGGCTGGCACGTTTAAAATGGATAATACACTACAATATGCCGTTTTGTTGCTCTGTGTTCCTTAGGCATAGATTCGCTATTAAAAATATTACCCTAATTTAAAATATCGACAGATTCCATTTTCTGTGCTCCTTTTATAATTCCAAGACATAGTTTTAAATGATTTTCAATCACATTCCTAGATCCTTTTGAGTAAATCATAGTTTGTCACAAGCAGAATCACATTGTCACATTTGCTACCAATCAACATACGATAAAGCACTAATGATTTCACACAGATTGTGAACAAATTTTAATGATACCAATTTAGTGGCCTTTCCCAAAGACTAAGCGCCACAGAAGTACATCAGCCAAATGTAGCTGTAATCATCGAACTGGCTGCCCAAAGTTGTTACATGTGTGAAATAAATTTGTAATACAGTGGAAGCCCTCAAATTCAGCTACCTCGGGACCGGACCACCGACGGATTTCAAAATGACCGGATTAACCGGCAGTTTATTAAACGTGTTAAACAGAGACCTGTATTATATGTGTGTTCCAACAATGAACTATTAGGATGTATTTAACAATGAAGGGTATCATACTTGCCCAATCAATGTAATGTATCAATATTTTAACCATCATGATTTGTTCCTTCTCAGAAGTTGTAGCGCTGAAATGACGATCGGAAACGGACAAGGGGTCGCTAGCAATGAACCTGCATTCAACCACAGAGTAAGGAACCTTTAAGGTTCCTTACTCTGTGGTTTAACAGACAATAATACTGGACTTCTGTCAACGAAGGCCCTTACATATATATGGGACCGTGAAAGTGACAGAATTTGTCTAGTGACCTAACCACGACGATCGAACCGCTTAACACCCAACAAAAAGATAAAAATTGTAGATAGAACACTAACAAAAAGTTTTAGAAGATATTCAAAACCAAATAGTCCGGAAATTGTTAATTGAACTGATTATTTTAGAGATATCACATGGGAAAGGTTTACTCTTGTCTATTTTTTCCGTGGGAAACGTCCGGGGCGAAATATTTCATTTCCGGAATATCGCGACCGGATTATCCGGCGGCCGTACCATCCGAGGCCGAAATAGAGGGCTTCTACTGTAATGGTTGACAAGGGACGATCAAAACAAAGGTAAACTTGTAACAAGATTATTATGTAAACAAGCTTCATACAGTAAATCCTCTCTTAACCGCCTCATGCGATCAGCCTTAGGTCAGATAACCTAAAAGGTCGGTTAAAGCAACAAACCTTATAAACATGTAAAATATAAATATGTTTTAAAAAACGTGTTGTGCTAAAATATAAATTTAAAACATAAATATCCTGTCAATTATAAAAACAGGCTGCAAATAACCGCAACAAACAATCAGAAAAGCTGACAATAAAAAAATGTTATGTACCACATATTGTTAGTTTCCTGTGACACTAAAAAAAAAGATATATATGATCAAGGGTTCTATTTTAGTAAGGAGATGAAAAAGGCAATGAAAGTATCTTGATTGTTAGAAAAGATCGGTAAAACCAACCATTTTTTATATTCAGACCAGATAAACCGAGCTCTATTTCAAGACCGAGGCAGTAAACCCGAGTTCGATTGATCCAGCGCCGGTTAGGAGAGGGTCCACTATAATATTTAAATGCGACCAACCGACTGCATAGTAGACTTTTTCAGGCAGGACCATAAGATGTCAATTTGAATCATCATTTATTCTTTTTCTAGATCTCATATCACTGTGGTAGCAAACATGTTACAAAAAACGAGTGATTTATTATAACGTAAAATTATATGTAGTAAATTAGGGACACTAACTATTGCTTTTAGTATTTAGGTGTTTATCTCCTTTACACACATTCCTAAAGTAAGAAGTAAAGTAATAAGGAAGTGAGAACATGACTATTAACTAATCCCAGTCTATAGTAATGGACTGCAAGAAGGGATCATTTCATAGCAGGCCAAGTCGAAAAATCCTTTTAAACCATCTTCATGATTAAAGTCCGTTCAAAATTAATGAGCGGTTAAAGGACAGATTTCTATTCCCTCAATTCTGATGTTCCTTCTATTGAAAAAAAAAACTAACCAATCAAATTCATTTAAATGTCTCATGTAACTTTATGCCATTGCTTTGCTTTATCGTATACAAATATGCTTATTTTGACATTTGGGTTAAAAAAGAAGTGCTTGCAGTGGCAATTAGAAGTAAGGTAATGTAATGTGATTATCAAAGACATGATCTACTCTGAACCTGAGGAGCTAAATTAAAACAACAGATAGTTGTGAAGAAAAATATAAGAATCCAGGATAATAGACCAAGAGTTTTTAGAGAGGTGCAAAATCAAATTCTATCTTTCGACCGCACATTAGTTTTGAATAGACAAGATTTTCATCGTCATTCTCAAAATTTGGAACACTTCAAGCATTATTGTGAAATCTACACCATGTAACATGTTAGTTAGATACATTAAAGGGCAAAATTCAACCACCAGTTCTAAAGGAACAACCTAAACAAATAATTCTAAATACTATTACACACAAGGATCACAGCCAGGTAAAGTGAGATAGGCTTGACCGGTGACCAAGGAATACCGGCATAAAATAGCTTTTAACAGCACCACCTAGGTCAAGGTAGCAGAAAATGGAAAGACCTCTACCTGGGACCAGAGAAAATTTTAATCTATTGTGTTTTTGGAGTTAAAATTTTGACACGATGTGGTACGCATGTTAATTGTGAACTGTTACCTTTTTTTTTTTTTAAACAACAAAATCATTAAGATAGAAAGCAATTGAATCACTTAATAAAATCTTAATAAAATCTTATAAATTGGAAACATGTAGTCAGTCGGAAAATTTTTATTAATCTAATTTTAATTTATTGATTTTTGACAATGAATAAAAATTATTATTCATTTTAGCTAACTGAATTGTTTGAAAGATATGTATGATAATATTTTTAATTTTACCTTAGCAATCCTTTATTAACATGTTGAGTGCGGCATGTATGCGATAGGATACAAAGGCGTACCTTCCCGAGCGCGGATGTATCCGATCAGTTACATATAACAATGTCAAGGTAATGCGACTGTTTCTCCTCTAGCGTTTGAAAGGAAACACATATTGTGCATTAGCATATAGAAAAGGGTACCGTATTGAGTTTTTAGATTACTTGTAATTAGTATATATTCTACAGGTTTTTAATTTTGCGCTATTGTTGGAGGAATGTAAATATAGTTCAGCGTGGGGGTTGAGTTTTGGCATTTTATGTGCAGCAGCGAACGTGTTAAATCTTGTGATAACAATTCCAAACCCGAAGGTTAATCTTCAGTCACTAAGTATATACAGGTTGGCCACAGTTAAAATCTGAAGCCATCCAGGTGATTTTGTTGGTTATTAAAATAACATATGACACTAAAAAATTCACTGTACATAAAGGCACTTATGACAGATAAAAAGTAACCACGGTTACTACTGATTTTATCATAACATCACTTCCTATCATTGGAAGCACGCTTACCATGGTTACTTTTATGTCATCAATGGTTTTATGTACACTGTATGTTTTAGTATCATATGTTATTTTAAATTTTAACAAAGCTTAAAATTTTAACTGTGGTCGACCTGTACCTACTCAGTGACTGAAGATGAACGTGCAGGTTTGAAATCGATATCATGAGATTTAATAAAGGATTGCTAAGCTAAGATTTAAAATATTATCATACATATTAATAAAAACTTGTTAGAGAAGGCACAAATTAAAATTTTTTGATATGCAGACTCCAAGTCAAGATACTTTGCAACTCCAAAGTTATTTTGTCTATATTCGCTAAGCTCTAAACTGACAAGGTACCTTTTTATTTGCTTGAAAAGAAATTCATTCACTAAATATTTTTACAAAAGTTTAGTTATTCTTGTATAAAACAGTGAATAATCAATAAATCAGAACAATGCAACTTGGTGTAGATTTCGTTCCAAAAGTTGAATTTTTAGCTAAGAACTTAAAATTTATTTAAAGCAACATGAGTATTCTTTGGTCACTGGGCATGATAGGCTAATTCTCAATCGGTTTGATTATTATATTAAAGTTTCTGATGATGAAAATTAACACTAATAAGAAAAGACTGCTTTTGAAGCCAACTTGATTATCTATCTTATAGAATGTGTATTTTGGTAAACTCAATTAAAGCTGAGATCAAAAGAAAATACTAAACAAAACCACAAAAAAATATACTAAAACTATTTCACCACACTAAAAATAATAATAAGGAAAATAGCACCAACACACAAAAAAAATTATGATAAGTTTATAATATCCTCCTTTTAAACGTTTTAAATTAAATTGCAAAGGTGGGTATACAACAGAAGGCAGTAAGTAGCGTTACTATGTTTAACCATGTTTGAATCTCATGAGATCAATTCTGCAAGAACTTTACTACAAGAACTGTTACTTAACAGATTTCAAAAACATATATGAAATGATGATTAACATGACCTGGGGAAAGAGTTTATCAACAGACTGACGTGACCAATCTAACATGACTAGACATGTTGAATCTTAGTCAACTTCCTCTTATAAAGCCAATGCTGCGGACGAAAATTACGGATGACAAAAAACGCACTCCAGTTAAAACATATAACTTAACTGTGTTTTCTTATTTTAAACTGCTTTTGCAGTGATCTGTGTAATTTGACAATCAAGTGCAATGATTGCAATGATGGCTATTAAAGTCAGTTTTAAAGTAGCTTGATTAAAAAAATTCTAAATCAAAGAAGTTTCAGAAAAAAAATACTAAAAGTTGGGAATCTAGCGAAAAAGGAAAGGCAAATTATTTCAGCTTCTTTTCAATAGGAAATACAAGCATCATGTAATCAGTTGAGTGGATACTATCCAAAAATTAAAATACTAAACGATAAATTTTAAAAATTGAAACGATGCTTAAGGCCACTTATACTTTTCGTAAAGATATAGAGGCTGAAATAAGTGCAGGGATATCAAGGCTTTGAAGAATGAATTAATGGAAAGGTTGGAGAAAATTAGGATTTCCTCCATCTTTTAAGGATTTGGTGGATATTCGTACAAGGCGGTACAAAACAAGATGCTATTAAAATTTAAAACACTCGGCTCTCAAAAGAACTTATAAAATTAATCTCATCTAGCTCTATAACTTACTACCACAATATAAATAATCATGTTTCACGTAACTTAATGTATTATCACTTAGTGTTTTGAGATTATCAAATTTAGGATCATGAGCACAGAAATATGTTCTGATTTTGCTTACTACACTCATTAGAGACAAAAGAACTTTGCTAGTAATCCACTTTGCTATGTATCTAAATGGTAAATTAACTCTAGCCACAGACCTTTACAAAATATAAATTTGCTCTTTTTCTTCTAAAATAAAGGCTGTTTCACATTCAAAGCTCATTGGGTGAACCATGCTCGTACAGTTTGAACTTGCAAAGATTTTTTTGTTTAAAAATTTACAACCATTTCACATTAGAGTTAAATTATGTAAAGAAGAGTAATAAATATTGAGTAAAAATATTCTGCTCATGGCAATATAAGCCTAACATTATTATTTTATTTTTAAATAACTGTAGAGGAGGTTTAAATATGGATGGTAACAAAACTGTAAAAATGACATATTTCAGAAATGTAAAAGTTACTGCAATATTAAATACTTATCCTAGTTATTATATATTAAATTATTTGTGCCTTTCTATAATACACTTTACAAATGCTCTCTTTCTGTCAGTAAAATAATAATAAGTTAGTCACTTGTCTCACAAATAAAAGGGACAAATTATTAAAATATAACTATAAAAAATTAATTCGGCGAGAAAATTTACAAAGAACCAATATAGGATGGAATTGAGTTTTTCGCTAATCAGACACAAGTCAATCTACCCTTTTCTAGTGTTGGTCCACAAATTACACTTGGGTATCTACTGTGGTCCCGGGAATGATTGTAATTTTAATTAACTCTTTCTTCAAGACTGTTTCATTGTGAATCCAACATTTTTCTCTTTCTTTCTCTTTTGTGAATCAATTTTCAAACAGAATATACAGCAACCACGTTACATCAACAATTAAAAATATTTACAAATAAAAAGTTAATATTTTACATCTTCAAAACTTAAAATAAAAATCGTTTTGAAAACTATTTGTGTCAAATTTACAATATTCACAAACGACAGACAGAAAGAGAGCCAGCCTTTACATTCACGTTTGCCCTTTCTCCCCGCCCCAGTTAGACGGGAGTGCCGAAACTTGCGTCGCCCAATCCGTCCATCAATATCGTCGCTTCCGTCTCCGGATGGAACAGCTGACTAGCGTCTCGTGTCCGCCTACTGTCCGCGTGAATCCTCGGAGATTCATTCGCCTTGGTGATCTTCGGTGATTCCCCGATCTCCGTTTCCGTCGACACCGGCTGAACGGTCAGGTCTTGTACTTTCGCATCACTGTCATTGTCTGTTTTTTCACTAACACTGATAACCTGGAAAAATTAAAATAGTTTTTAATGAACGCATATCGTGTTCAGGGGGTTGGTATGAATTTCTATAATGTTCTTGCTTTTAAATCTCATCATACAAGTCATGCGAATGCCAATATAGTCAACTCCCTCTGGTTCAGGCTCAAATAGTTCCGATGCCGGATGGTCCGGACGTCTTGGAAATGAGTCATTAGCATGCGCCGGGTTTCTCACCGCCGAAATCTACAGGATTTAATGTGTCTGTTTAGTTTCTGGCTTACATTTAAAAGAAAGAACCTCAGTTTGGCTTACGATTGTGTTTGTTCCAGATTGTGTTTGCTACAGAAGTGTAGCTGATTTTACTAGTTACTGAACTGTATATTATTTTGTTTGTTTTAGTAATTTTGAATGTGAGATATATTACTACGAGTTTATTTGTTAAGTGAAATTTTAATTAGGCCTACAGTAACTGCATGGTAATTTTAAGCATCTAAAATTGCAGCCCATTTCTAAAAAAAATTTATAAAGCTTTTATTTGAGGTGATTTATAATTTCTATTTTCAAGTGTAAAGTTTGTTTTTATCAATGTCACGATAATGAGGTTCCAATGTGTTAGTGGCTAAACCCCGTAATGTTTAGGTTATAAAGTTGTCTTAAAATGTAATTTATAATTATATGCACTCTATTTAAGGTTGTAGTTAACATAAGTGAAAAACTGTCCGATGGTCCAGAATTTTTTTATCTGGACAAGAGTCCAGTCCCGATGTGTCTGGATTAGACGGAGTAAACTGTTATTTACTTTCCTACATCAAAGGAACATATTTGGTGGGGAACCAAACTTCACGCATTATTCCTAGTACTTCCAAATTTCCAACTCCCCAAAAAATTTCAATATTGGCATCATTCTTATTCAGAATGACTTTGTCACTCTTTCTCAAACACCTTGAGGATTACAACTTTCATCTTTGAGTATTGGTAGATAAATTGGTAAATTTTACCCTTAACTCTAATTACAGTACTAATTTTTTAATCTTTTTCAAGACAAGTACTACTTATGAAACTTACAAAAATTATCAAAACCACGGACATATTAATTTACTCTCACGGTTGTTATTTCAAAACACCAGAGATTCTATTTGATTATCTATACAATCGAGATGTAAAATATTGTTGTATACAGTACACTCTCGTTCATCGGAACTAATGTGGCGGACGGCCGGTTCAGATGTCAAAAAATTCCGATGAAGCGGAGTCCGTCCTGAATCATTATTTCCACCTGTACGGTGACCTATCGTGATTGTATTCACTCTTGTTTTTAAGATAGCACAAGAGATTTTATGAAAATAAGGCAATCAAACTTCGAACATGGTAACAATGAACCTATAGGAATAAAAACAATGCAGGAAATAAAGATCCAAAATCTTTATTCTCATATTCCATATTCATATTCCACTCATATTCCAGCAGTCAACTGACTTCCACGTAACACAGGTGCAGTCGCGAGTCATGACGCGAGACAGACTGAATGACAGTTTGGGAAACGGTCGAAGCGGATGGGTACAGATTATGGAAAACGCCTGATGACGTTTGATGCAAAATGTGATACTTCACTGTTGTGCAGATAGAACAAATGGAAATTGAAGGCGCTAAAACGGACAAATTATTTATTTCATAAAAAAATTAATAATATCCATATTTTCAGTTCCGATGAAGCGGAGTTCCGATGTCGCTGAGTTCAATGAACGAGAGTGTACTGTAGTAGGTTTGGGTAGGAAAATTAACTTTCTAATAGTTTTTTTTTTTTTTTTTTTTTTTTTTTTTTTTTTTTTTTTTTTTGGGCGCTTGCCTCCGCCCCCTTGGATACCCTAGCAGTTTTCGGGAATTATAAGTACATTACAGTACACTCTCGTTCATCGGAACTAATGTGGCGGACGGCCGGTTCGGATGTCAAAAATTCCGATAAAGCAGAGTCCGTCGTGAGTCATTTCCGCCCGTACGGTGACCTATCGTTTTAAGATAACACAAGAGATTTTATGAACCTATAGGAATAAAAACAACGCAGGACATAAAGATCCAAAATCTTTATTCTCATATTCCATATTCATATTCCACTCATATTCCAGCAGTCAACTAACTTCCACGTAACACATGTGCAGTCGCGACGCGAGACAGACTGAATGACAGTTTGGGAAGTGGTCGAAACGGATGTTCACTTCCTGCCCCCTTCCTCTTTCTATTTTTGTGTGAATGCTCCACGGCCTCGTAAATTACATCGATGGGTACAGTTTATGGAAAACGCCTGATGACAATTTGATGCAAAATTTCATACTTCACTGTTGTGCTGATAGAACAATTGGAAATTGAAGGCGCTAAAACGGAAAAATTATTTATTTCGTAAGAAAAAAAAAATTAATAATATCCAGATTTTCAGTTTTGATGAAACGGAGTTCCGATGTCGCCGAGTCCGATGAACGAGAGTGTACTGTACATAGTAGTTTTAGGGCTTCTTAAACTCCTAAAATAGCGTGAATATAATTTCTTAACACAATCCCTTATCATGTATTATACAATGAAAAGTAATTTTCATTACAGTTACTTAAAACATTGCTGGTTTTAACGTCAACTTCGAGTGAGGAAAACAAGTTTTCTCCCGCTCTACAGTGAGACAACCAACTGGAGATGATCTTCCCACACTGTAGTTGTAACAAGGTCTAACACTACAGTCAGCGTCAAAAGTCCTAGCAGATCAAAGTTAAGTCTTGAATAAAGCCACGTGATCATTTTTTTGTAATTTAAACAGATGTTAATATTTTAACATTCTTTTAACATTCTTAATCTTGAGCTGCCCATTCTATGGAAGCTAACTTTAGTAGCAATTCTAGTGAAAGTGGTGCTAGTAGCACTAAAAAAAATATTCATTATGAATACATTACAACATATAGTGTAATTTTTGTCATTAAACTACAGGAATCATCTGACCACCACTGGCATATTTTGAATAATTGCTCATGTGACTGTTCATGTGTTTTTGTCTGCTGCCATCAGCACGGCACCTAGAGTTGAGAGAAGAAGATTGTTCACCTTATCGTCGACCCCCTCCGTCCAGACTCCGCTGGGAGTCAGGGATCGGAAGATCTTCTGCAGCGTGGTGACCCCGAAGTTGCGCGGGCTGAGGTGGGGAGTGGGGTTGACGGTGGGAGGGGTGGGGGGTTTATTGTCCACCGTTGACGGCTGACTCTCTGCAGTGGGACTGCTGGGGTAGCTGCATTCCGACTCCCCTCTGGAACAAGTGACGGCATTTAAGTTTCAAAGGCAATACTGTTGACATGCGTCTTGAATAAATACGTTGTTTAGCATTCCAAATCAAAACAAAATCAATAGAGTCCTTTGACAAGCAGTGATTTTTTGTGTGAGGATGAGAAAATGCACTAAGCGCAACACTTATCGTAGTGTAGGACTAACGTACGAAATAAAACCCTTGAACTAGGAAGGACAAGCTAAAACCATTCAGAACATAATCAAGGCTTATCAGAGCAAAATAGAGATCAGTCTTGTCTCACAATGAGTATGGCCTCGACATAGCATGCCACAGGGTTCCAGGTCCGTAAGGAGTATTATCTTGACTATCATGTTCACAGAAAATCTACCGATCTCAAGCAGTAGTATTAATGTTTCATTAGTTTGTAATACTGAAACTCAATTGTGAACCGATCTATTTAAGAAGGAAAGTAATTAACCAGGTGGATGCAATACATATTTTTTGTGTTTGATAACTAATCTTTGTAGGTCACAGTTACATACATAAGCATATTATTATTACACGCCAATACTCTTCAGTGTCTTTTGTGATAAAAATGGTTATGGTTGTTAATAGTTTTATTGGCAAGTTAAAGTAAAAATATAAACTGTTAGTTTACAGCCTTAATAGCACACACGCTGTAAACTAAAGTTAAAAGTAAAGTAGAACCTCAATAGTTCGACTCTTGATCGGTCGACACTCCATTTAGTTCGACACTATCCGTGACGACATATCAGTAACGACCAATAGTGTCCATGTTGGAACTAACAAAGGTGAAAATGTATAAACCAAGTGGCGAATGAATGAATGTTGGTTATGTTAAAGTTCAGTCAAGTGATTGTTTCATTAAAGATTAGTGTTTCCTAATTTAAACTCATGTTTTTATACTCCCTATGTTAAAATTTCACGTATACTCCCTACAGTTCAATATTTTGATACTTAGACACTCTCTAAGTCCACAAGTGTCAATCTATCGAGGTTCTACTGTAGAAAAAATTAACAAAGGTGCACTCACAAAATAACCTACTGATCCTGCACTGAAATCAGACCAATCAATATGGCTCTTGTTATAGCCTTTTATCTTGCAGGTGAAATTTTACACTGATCAGTCTTGGTTTTAGTTTCAATAAATTTTAAATGTATTAAAAACTTCATACAGTAGAAGCCCTCAAATCCGGCCACCTCGGGACCAGACCGCCCGCCGGATTTCAAAATGGCCGGATTACCCGGTGGTTTATAGAACGGGTTAAACAGAGACCAGTAGTATATGTGTGTTCCACTAATGAACTATGAATTATTAGGATGTATTTAACAATAAAGGGTGTCATACTTGCCCAATCAATGCTATGTATAAACTTTTAACCATAATGATTTGCTCCCTCTCAGACGTTGTAGCGCTGAAATGACGATCGGGAACGGGCAAGCAGCCGCTGGCGATGAATCTGCATTTAACAGACAGTAATACTGGTCTTCTGTCAACGAAGTCCATAACGTATAAATGGGACATTAAAAGTGACAGAATCTGTCTAGTGACCTAAATTCCATGTTACATCGATGATCAGGCCGCGAAACACCCAACTAAAAGATAACGATTAAAGAACAATAGAACACTAACACAAAGTTTTAAAAGATATCCGAAACCGAATCGCCTATTGAAATGATACATTTTAGTGATGTAACATGGGACAAGTTGACTCTTGTCTTTTTTTATGTAAGAAACACCTGGGGTTTGACATTTCATTTCCGGAATACCGCGGTTGGATTATCCGGCGGCCGAACCATCCGAGGCCGGACTCCTACTGCTCTTCACTTCCTTAATTAATCATATTGTCCTTCTGACATTCCTATGTTGACGTTATGTGATGTGATGCATTTGATCAACAATGTGATTTTTTTCAAAAGAATCCACTACTGTTTTGTCACAAAGTTAAAATTGTATACTTGCATACAAAAAATACACAAATACCAGCACCGGTAACACAATGAAAATCGCATTGATTACCGTGAGGCCACTTCATAACGAGCGGTTTGTTAGACGGTTTGCAACTAACGCTACTTAGCTTACTCCTTTGTACTTACTTTTTGGACTGCATTCTGAATTTGCTATTTCAGTTGTTGGTCCAAGAAAATGAAGATTAACATTATTAACACTGTTTATTTTTCTTTTATAGTAGTTCCACCACACTGACACAGATTGGTGATTTTTTTTTAGAGCTGCTACAGCACCCCTTGCCCCTTTAGTCAGTTTTGGTAATGGGCGGAAAGTGAACCCACGAAACTCATTGGTCAGTCTGGCCAAAGTTCAAACGATTCAGCCCTCACAACCATACTGACCAGCAGCCTAATGCTTCAATTAGGGGTTTGTGAGTGGTTTAACCCTCTGGATTTATTGTTTAAATTAGTAGTTGGTAACTTTAAGGGGATTTGTTACTAACTGGGGTCGATTTTTTATTATTGAAAAAAATGTCTTGTACAATTTTTTTATGCAGGACATGCTATCAAAATATGGAAAAATATAAAACATAGCATTTTTTAAACTTTATCATAGTGAAAAAATTAAAAATTACGTTTTTGGGTGAATTTTCAGAGTTACTTTCTAAGCAATATAACTCTGTAAGTTTTTTGTAGGATTTCAATGAATTTTACGTTACCTAAAAAGTCATATAATCTACTAAAATTTAGGTAGAATCGTTGATTTAGCTCTCAAAACCAATTTCTTCAAGGTAAAAAAAATCTGATTTTTTAAAAATTATTTCTATTTTTTACTCATGAAAGTTAAAGGGATAAATCTACCTAACCTTTTAGCTACATATGTCAAGAATAAGTGATAAAAATTTCAACAAAATCCAACTTGTATTTTCTGAGATACATCAATTTTTATCTGAAAAAATCAAACTTTCGGAAAACAGCATTTGGACAAAACAATGTTTTTCTTTGAAAATGAGCCTAAATTTGGGGCTTTTTTACTAGTTACTATTTAGTTTTATTATAGTGTATTTGCAGAGCTTTATAGCAAAAACTGTTGGCCTTTCCAATGGTAAACAATATACATAAATAAAAATCAAACTTAGAAGGTATGTCTGTTTTCACTTAAAAATCCCAAGAAAATCTTTTCTCGGACACTTTTGCATTTACCTAAGGGAAAAAATATAAAGTAAAAATTTTAATTTGACCATTTTTGGCCTTAGTTGTTAAGAATTGTCCCCTTGATACTAGAGTGTAGTACTAAACTTAATATGGCTATAAGATCTTTTGACATTCAAGTTTTAATGAGCATACACAATTAGTCTTGACAAATTTCACTCCCTTTGAACATGTCTTCACCTTGCTTCATTTCCAGCCACTCCTTACCTGGCAGAGGAGTCAGGCGTGCGGGGGGCAGTGGGGGTCACTAACATTTCACCGTCCTTCTTGTTCCCTTCGACAAAGCCATTCAGTCTGTACAGTGTCCCTTCCGGCATGTCTTCAAAAAACCTGTACCTGAGAAGTCAAAACAAAGTTTAACCATTTCGTAAACGACACCAACACAACGTTAAAAATTGTGCCACAATATGTTCAGGTTAAAAAGCAAAAAATTAAAAATAGCAATAACTTAAAAGACTTTCTTCTATTGATTACTTAGTTTAAATTTACAGACCAGATGAAAACTGATCAAAATTTAAAGTGTCAAGTGATCTCCAGAAAATTATGCTACAAAAACGACAATTAAGGGCTACCCAAACAAAAATATTCTAAATACATATTCTAGTTTAATCAATTTAATCAACTTCTACATGTTACCATAAATATTCATTTTTCAGAATTTTTTACTTTTACTTACTTTTTTTTGAGGAAACGTGTTTGAAATAAGCAAATTTTCAGAAATGGATAACTGCACTTATTTTGACTGACTGAACTACCAACCGTTTATGTTTCATTCATAATAAGATTTCTGTTACCAGTATCGGTTGCCGATAATACAACAATACCAGTTACAGATGTTCCATCGTATGTTGACAGAGTGTCATGAACCCGAGGAATTAATACAGCCAGAACGCACTTTGTGTACTGGGCTTTGTTTTCGCATCACTCGTACTGATATCGCTAAGTTGTTACCTGAGGTTGGTGAGGTCGTTGTCCTCCTCACTGTCGTCTCCCCCGGTGGACAGATATTGCACTCTCAACGTGACGTTGCCCGTCTGACTGCTCAGCAAGCTGACCGCTTCCTTGTGACTCGCCTGCCAAAAAGTATCATGACAATATACAATAGACAAGTCTAATTCTGTATAAAATACAAACAAGCTGTACATCTCAGTTGTCACATTAAAACTAAAGAGTGAGCTTACCCTACGTCATAACCTAACAAGGTACACTTTCAAGTAGGTTTTTTAGATTAGATAGACAAGAATTCCTGAACACTAAGATTCCCCCTCAACCAAAAACTCCTTAACATTTTTTTTCAAAACTGGAGCTTCTCATATACCTTATTTCCCGGCAAAGATTATTATAAAATACCGGACCGGAATGAGCAAGGAAAGAGCTAACAATGTTTGGCAGTGCGAAGATCTTTACCATACTTGGTAAGATATCTGTTACTTCTGCCAACAACTGGAAAATCCTTGAAGGTTTTCAACGTGGAAAGAACTATCTTACAGGTGAAAATGGAGAAGAGGGTAAGAATACCATCTGAGCGGAAAACTCCTAGGCACAAATGTAGAGGAGGCATGATACAAAGAGCAAGAGCTCTTTCCTGGACCTGAAAGACTTTTGAAGCATGGGGAAGACCGACCCCACACATCTATTCCATATAACATTGCAGAAAAGAAGCGCCCATATTAAACCAAGATAAGGTCATTAAAGTCCTAGAGAGTGGATGTAGTGTTCTCAGTGCATATGTGACTCACACTAATGTGTTATGTGGAAGCTGCTATCCTCAGTTAGACTTAGAAACTTTACTTATGAACCCTCATTGACTTGAAATGTGGTCAATAAAAGAATCAACATTCAAATGGAGGATTGTGTAATAAGGAAGAAGAAAATTCTAAAAGAATCAGTATTTTGCAAAAAAAGTTAATATGTAGAAAAGTACCGTGTTATTTTTCGTTAGTAAGTCAGTGGCATAGTAGTTAGCACGTTCAACTTCGGGTTCATGGCAGCAATGAATTAGGTTCAAATCCTCATTCTGCCAGGACCTTTTTATCAATACCATTTACCTGTACTTTAGCGGCTTACCTCCTTACTTTATCTAATACGATCCATGCACAGATCAATGGTCTATGTGGCCCAGGCAAAGTAAGGAAAAAAAAATGCTGAACAATTATTATGTGTGACATGTACCCCCTGACAAAATGATAGTATAGAATTCTTAGTGTCAGATCCCTGACATAAGTAGTATAGAACTGACGTAGCACTAACCGTGATAATGAATTGGTTCGCATATCAACTAAACAATGATGAAAGTAGTTTGTTTGGTTTGCAATACATTGTACGTGAAAGGCACTGGCGATTACGAGTTACGAGGATTCCTCTGGCACTGGCAACTCAAGCATCAAATGGTAAAAGATATTCCTTTAAAACACGTTATGAATTCCTTCTGAGGAAGATCAGCCATTGTGGTTTTGCGTTTACTATATTTTCCGCATACAATGCCAGCTTCAATATTTCAGAATGACTCACATGTTTTGTCACTTTTGGAGTTGGTTTTTTTTTACATTAAAGCATTTTAGTATACCACCGTACTTTCAGCAGCAAGTGTTTACATAAATTGTTTTAATTCACAATTATTATTTTGGAACTCGGGTGAAAAAAAACTGGCACTATATTCAGAGCCATATTCAATTTTTCCAAAATTCACAATGTATGATATCACTCACTGTTATTATGTACTGTACCTACATTGTACATTGTACCTACAAGAACAAAAAGTGAAACACAAATTAATTTCAAACGGGTTCCAGTCGCAGTTATCGTTTAAATTGTAGCCACCGCAGAGCTTTGGCTAATCCAGTCAACACTAACACCATTACGAGTCTTGGTACTCGTGGAGGACAGATACACACCTGGGTGAGGTCGATTCCGTTGACGCTGAGCACGGAGTCGCCGACATACAAGTCCTGGGTGTCACCCCCGGGCTCCAGCTCCGATATCAGTATTGGCACCCCATGCTCTCTGCCACCCTGCAGCACAACACACCTTCATGACATAGATGAAGTTCTTACTAATAATATAATGGGAATAATTCCTTTTAAGACCAAATGGTTGTTGTAGATTTTATAGTTCAAGTTATACGAAGTTTCATTCTTTTGGTCCTATTCATTAAGAACTAACTTCCATAGTTCAAATTTTTTTGATAATTCGAAATTTTTAACTGTTCCCTTGAGGTTTGAATTATCCAAGTTCTACTGTATGAAATTTGTTTGTTTTGACTTAACAAATAACCTGGTAAAGTTTGTGTTGATAATTTTACGACATTCTGTATAGCTTAACATATGAAAACTAAAATTGAACTCACAAAATGTTCAAACCGTTCTCACTCACAAATGATCACGCTCTTTTGAGGTTAGGCACAAAAATAAACTAAAACATAAATCGTAATTAAACAATCAGTTGTTGTGCAAATTGTTTAATTTCTATCAAAACAGTATTTTCATCAGATGCAAAATCTCTTATTGACTAGATCCTGTATTTTAATGTGACTAATGAACATTTAAGACTTCTTTATGCACTGGGAATAATTTTAACCTTTTATGATGTTACTTGTGATATTATTGTTGGTACGAACAACAGTCATAGATAAAGTACTTATTGAAACAACCGCGTTTTACATTAAGAGTCTGCAGTACCGCCGCCATCTTGATTTTTAGTCCCATAGGAACAATATTAATTACAGGTGTCTTTGAAACACTTTATCTCGAAAATTTTGCATCGGATTCGCATGAAACTTGAATATGTTCACCATAATGGTATGGCGGTTCATATGACGTGGATACATTTTTTATAAACCTCCTAAAAATGGTTTGACATGGTTTAAAAATGGTATTAATATACATTGTTTATTTTATTCGTTATTTGAGTAGATGATTTTTAAAATTTATTTTCTACCACGTCAACTGAAGGACACTATGCTAACATTTCAAATGATATCAAGTTTGTAATTTTCAGACGAACAACAAACATAGTAATGTTTCAAATTTAACATTTTTCTTGTGGGGCAAAATGCCGAAATGGCGTAGGTACTGCAGACTCTTAATATCCGAGGCAGTTGTGAGTGGCTGACCGTGATGGATATGCCGAGCCCTTGGTCGGGCCGGCGGCGCAGCTCCACGGTGCGCACGCTGCCTAGCGCGGTGGCCGGCGGCGCCCGGTGGTCCGCCTGGCGCACCGCCCGCATCACTGTCTTGTGTCGCTGCAGCAGTATCTCCGCCTCCAGCTGGCTCCACAGTCGGTTGCGCACATCGCCCGTCATGTCCGACCTGCCCAGCAGCTGCAGCTGTTGGATCCTGCAACACAAACGGCCAACACTTGTTGTGAGTTGGGATTAAAGTGTACTTCTCACCCATTAACCTTCAAACAGGGCCGGATTTAAGATCTGTGGGCCCTAGGCTGAGCTTGTGGTGAGGGTCCCCCGCGGGTCTGGGGGTATGGAATTTTGTAAAAATTTACTTTAAAATGGTGTTTTTTAGCCTCATAAAAGGATTTTTTGCTCAAGGATTCATATGCAATGAAAAAATCCCCATTTCTAGCATACAGTATTACAAATTCTTCTAACCACCACCTTTTAACTGGTCTCCGCGTTAACCGGCCTACCCTGCACAAAAATAACATCTTTTTAACCGGCCATTTTTTATCTCAACATCGCTTTAACCAACCGTGTTTCGCCGGAAACGTAGATTTCTTTTCTACTGTATCATTAAATTCAACGTTATTTCATATTGATGTCCTCAAACCAATTAAAATTTAACGTCCTGGATGGAAGTGAATGCTACAGGAAGTCAATGTGTTGAGACCTACTATCCAGTAGACCACAATAAAGAAAAAATCATTATTAGATTAGGTTTGTTGTGGATTTCATGGGTGTCGGATGTTATAGCAATAAATCATAAACAGTAATGTATTTCAAGTGCTTTTTTAAGTTATAATTATACTTAGGCCAAAAATTGGAGGTTGGCGTTCTTAAATGAACATTGGTTTAACTAGCCAATTCATTATCCGGCCGCGGCCTGGTCCCAAGGTGGCGGTTAAGAGGGAGTCTACTGTAGTTAAACCAATTCAGTGCAAAGGTTAAGATTTAAAAAAATAAATAAATAAAAAAACTACACAAATCCAAGAAAGTGTTTAACATATTCAAGATGATTTATTGGAAATATGTTTACATGATTATACAGTAGACCCTCGCTTAACCGGCCCTGGATCAACCGGCGCCTGAATTAACCACCTCTGTCCAGAGACAAAAGAGACCTGTCCTGATATATAAAATGGGTTGCTTTAACCGGCCTTTTCTAGGAATTGAGGGACTTCCATTCTCATCCTTATCACTTTATTGACGTAACAACGCATCCCTTCAGGCTTTATTTATGTAGATATACAATACGGGAACGTAATTAGTTGTAGTAAAAAAAAATAATATAAGAAGTGGTTCAAGTTCAACTAATTGTAAGTGTGAGTCTTTTTTCAATTGAATTTCCTATTTTCAAGCGTAAATAATGAGGTGTATTAATAGATTAAGATATTCTTTTTGCAGTTCAACAATTGGTGCAGGTGTACAGATTGCACATTTTCCTTAGTCATTAAGTACATTCCATCGAAAAGTTGCAAAAGTAGGTTTTTGTTTTTAATGTAAGAAGCTGAGTTGATTTATTCATAAGGTATCAATAATAAGTTTTGTTACATTGCATTTTAGAACAACATGTTTACATAATTTCCCGTTTTAACCTTTTAGGTTATCTGGTCTAGTCCCACTCCCATGATGGCAGGTTAAGAGAGTGTCTACTGTACACATTGAGGTTGGGAAAATATTCACACCCAAATAAACCAAGTTACATTATAGCTAATGTGATTTTTTAACTTTTGTTGTGTCTAGCGATTACAGTTCAGGATTTAGTTCAAAGATCACCATTTTGTCAGTCGACAATCAACAAAAAAGTTGAGATATATTTGTGATTTCAAAGCCGTAGTGGCACACACATAATAAACAGTAATAAAAAATAGTAAAATCAGTGTTGACCAAGGTGCAACTCTCAAAGAATCAACCAATCCCGTCAACTTGAGTCAACTTGGCACGCAAGGCTACCACCATTCATTTTACATTGGCCCTCCCACCAAAGTTGCCACAGATCGGCTAACACTTTAAGAGCACTAAACTGCTTCACTCAATTTAAAAGAAATAATTTGGGACTATACGGGTGCAATATAGAGTGTATACAACTACATTCTTGTAATAATCCTCAACAAGCTATTGTTCTGTCATTTTAATTAAACATGTGAATCAAAGCGGCCTCTCAGATTCTATTTCATTGTAAGTAGTGTTTGGGAAGCAGTCACATTGATCTCCTTACCATGATTGACCTGCATTACCTTGCTTAACAACTCTAGTATGCAAGGAGTCTATTATCTTAGCACTAGCCAACTCAAAAACAGAGAACAACACAAATCCTTTGAGATCAAAGAAGTTGGAAAAATCAAGAAACGTCGGGGGCCACCTGTCATGTGAATTCTACAAAATATCTGACTAAGGATCCATCTACATTTTCTCAAATCTAAGTCAGTGTTACCCTGTGGTTAGTAATAAGTATTGTGAGTGAACATCACGTAGCCTAACCTGCCGGCCAGTTCCTTGTCCAAGTATCTGGCGGCCAGCCGCGCCCCACACACCTCGGCCTGCAGGCTGACCAGTGCGGGCCGTAGACTCTCAGTAATAAGTATTGTAAGTGAACATCGCATAGCCTAACCTGCCGGCCAGTTCCTTGTCCAAGTATCTGGCGGCCAGCCGCGCCCCACACACCTCGGCCTGCAGGCTGACCAGTGCGTGCCGTAGACTCTCAGTAATAAGTATTGAAAGTGAACATCACATAGCCTAACCTGCCGGCCAGTTCCTTGTCCAAGTATCTGGCGGCCAGCCGCGCCCCACACACCTCGGCCTGCAGGCTGACCAGTGCGGGCCGTAGACTCTCAGTAATAAGTATTGTAAGTGAACATCGCATAGCCTAACCTGCCGGCCAGTTCCTTGTCCAAGTATCTGGCGGCCAGCCGCACCCCACACACCTCGGCCTGCAGGCTGACCAGTGCGTGCCGTAGACTCTCAGTAATAAGTATTGAAAGTGAACATCACATAGCCTAACCTGCCGGCCAGTTCCTTGTCCAAGTATCTGGCGGCTAGCCGCGCCCCACACACCTCGGCCTGCAGGCTGACCAGTGCGTGCCGTAGACTCTCAGTAATAAGTATTGTAAGTGAACATCACATAGCCTAACCTGCCGGCCAGTTCCTTGTCCAAGTATCTGGCGGCCAGCCGCGCCCCACACACCTCGGCCTGCAGGCTGACCAGTGCGGGCCGTAGACTCTCAGTAATAAGTATTGTAGGTGAACATCGCATAGCCTAACCTGCCGGCCAGTTCCTTGTCCAAGTATCTGGCGGCCAGCCGCGCCCCACACACCTCGGCCTGCAGGCTGACCAGTGCGTGCCGTAGACTCTCACTAATAAGTATTGTAAGTGAACATCACATAGCCTAACCTGCCGGCCAGTTCCTTGTCCAAGTATCTGGCGGCCAGCCGCGCCCCACACACCTCGGCCTGCAGGCTGACCAGGGCGTGCCGTAGACTCTCGTTCTCCAACTCCAGACGGCACTTCCAGTTCTCCAGCGACATCACGAGGGCATCCAGCTTTATACCTGGACAGACAACAAGGCATTAATCTAAAAAAAACTCAACAAATTTTAGTGTTAAATGACTGTGGATAAAAAAAGGTGTCAAGGCTTCAGCAAGTGCAGTTAACAAGAGTAGTGTCAAATTGTTGGTGCTGGCTCAGTTCAAGGTCACCTGAGGGATGACGTCATCGAGGTCAATGACCTCACCAATGACGTCATCGATGACGTCATCGATTGCGTCATCGATGACGTCATCACCAATGACGTCATTTCGATGACGTCACACCCATGACGTCACAGAAATGACGTGCTGATGACGTCATCACCCCTTACGTCATCAAAATGACGTCACCGACGCCACTGAGGTCAAGGTCACGCCGAAACTTAAAATTTTTTGGCACTTTTGCCGTTTCTCGCACTACGCTCCGAGTTTCAGTCAGAGTCCCCGTGACCTTGACCACTTGGAGCGAATTTTCGACGAGAAACGGCAAAAGTGCCAAGTTAAACTCGAGTTTCTGACATGACTCTGCCTAAATGGGCAATCGGTTATTCCTCAGGTGACCTTGAACCAGCACAACACCAACAATTTGATATTACTGTGACCTTGAAAACCTAACAACGGAGCGCCGACACCGATGCGCACCCCACGACAGCCACCGAGTGACTGACTGTCAGGCTCTGTGTACTCTAGGTATATGGGGAAGTGGAGGGGGAAATCTCAAGGTCATCCAAATGGAGTTTTAAAAAAGTTGAAGAGTAGAAAGACTACTCTTGTGCTTCCTGGGCGACCTCATCAATTTCCAACGGATCTGTAAACCAATCCGATCTGTAGCGGCAGGAGTCCAGAAAACAGGTGCACCACCCATCAGGTTGTCCGTAGCACTTCCGACAATTGGTAAGATTGGAGAAATGAAATTTAATACACCGCTGCGGACAACAAGTGTAAAAGTAGTTGGATTTGTAGATTTTGAAAGTTTGTAGTACCGGTGGTGGCAGCTGTTGGTTCTTGCATCTACACCTGCAACATCCGAAGCATTCACATTGCCGGCAGGCCAGCCCGTCCACTTGCCATCTTGGTAGTAGGAAACACTTGCCCTCGCAGCAATAGGTTGTCCCTGTCTCTTCCTCCCAAAGCTTCTTTGCACAATGGACGACGCCTTGTATCTCTAAACACTTATGCTCGCAACATGAGACACGCTTAGTTTCCATACTTGATGTTGCTTTGGCGAGGGAGCAAGATGAAGTGATGCCGTGGCCAGCAGGAATGGAGCTTATATAAACTAAGGTGAGTGGAGGGGGAAAGGTCAAGGTCATCCAAATGGAGTTTTAAAAAAAGAAAAGAGTAGAAAGACTACTCTTGTGTATCTATAGCGATTTCATTGATAGTGAGTGCTTCTGTATGCCAAGTTGATCTGTACTGACAGGCTCCTAAATAATGTTTGCAAAAACCTGCAAAATGATTGTTGCACAATTTGCAGCCAGTTAGCTGTTTTAATGTGAATTCAATGCAACGTTCAGGGCAACAAGTGTACTTATGCCCTCTCATCTGGTACACATGGAATGTCTTCAACTCCGGTTTCGGCTTCTTCCAAGACTTGCACTTACACATGCATTGACCAAAAGCTTCACATTTTCTACACGCCAGGCCATCCGCAACATCAATGTCATTCGGCCATGAAAAACATTTCCGTTCGCAACAGTAGTTGAGTTGACTCTCCATGTTGCTGTGGTGAAGGTGCGCGATGAAATGATGCTGCAGTCATTGAGAGTGCACCTTAAATAAACTCAGTGGAGGGGGAAAGGTCAAGGCCATCCAAACGGAGTTTTAAAAAAGATAACTAGTCGTCCTCCTCCTCCTCCTCATCCGTTGTACTTAGAGAGCTGTCAGACGAAGAGCCCCGTGCAGGTGCTCCCCAGATGAAAAACAAATCAATTTTAAAACGAAGACCAGGATCTTGCATCATCAATTCCTTTAATTTGTCACATACTAAGTCGACCTTGTGTAAGGTGTCAACAACAAGCTTCCAATTCGTTGGTTCAATATAACTTGTAGTAGAGTCTGCCTCGCTGATAACCACATCCTCCGGCCGTATTGGAGTGTAAAGATGTGTAAAGTTCTTTGGCTGTAGCTGAGGTTCAGGCTGGCTGGAAGTGGAAGGTTGAGTGTGGACCCCTGTCGCATCGAAATCCATAGTCATTCTACATTCAATGTTGGGGTTTTCGTTTAATACATACACCAATTTCTCATGCAACATATCCACTTCTGCCGAGTCTTGCAGATGAACATTCCAGGAAAATGGCCATTCTTCATCCGTAGTGGAGTCAACTCGAGAAAGAGTGCTGTCCGCCATGATAGCTAAGCAAGGAATGATGTGAGCTACAGACTGTGGTAACAGTATTGAAAAGTAGAGGGGGTAAACCAAAAGTACGTGGAGGGGGTATTTTCAAGGTCATTTAATTTGGGTTTTAAAAAAAAGGAAATAGTGGAGGGGGAATTCTCAAGGTCATCCAATTTAGGTTTTAAAAAAAAAGGAATGAAACTTACTCCTCTTCAGCCTCGTTGTCCCCTGCATCTTCATCAGCCTCATCTTCATCGACGTCAGACTCGCCGTAAGGATAGATCGGGGACATGGGCGAATATTGTGGAGATTGTTGACCGTTGTTGTCGTCCCCTTGCATTCTAACTTGGGACCAATCATAATTTAAATTCATTTGTATTATGATCCCAGGGTTGTCCCGCAGTATTTCCTTCATACGTTCGCAAATTGACTCCAAATAGTGTACACTATCGACCGACAGTGTCCAACCCGTACTTGTACCGACATCAGTAGTGGAGTCAGCTTGGCTGATGGTGTTGTTGTCTGCCATGGTTGCTTGTCGGACAAGGAATGACGGTTGATGTGATGCTCATGCAGGAACATGGTGAAGTGGTGGGGGGTGTGGTGGAGTAGTGGGGGAATTTTCAAGGTCATCCAAACGGAGTTTTAAAAAAAGGAAAACTTACAAAGTAACATTGAAACTTTCCAATTGATGGTGGCGAGCGTTTTCTTCTGCAACCTTGCCGACACATGTGACTATGCCGTACAGTATGAAAAGTACAACCATAATAAGGCCGAACAATAAAAGATAGCCGTTGACTATCATGATATTTTCTGAGTGGATCTGTTTTCTTCTTATCGCCCTCTCCTGCATCCTCTTCTCCAACTCGTGGACGAAGTCACAACATGCGTGAGGACACCTTTCATCTGTTGGTAGGTTTGCCATTGTTGATGTTGTCGGTGTGGCTGTTGAAGATGGAATGAGGTTTCCAATTGCGATGTGCCATGTACACCAATAGTCAAGTGGTGGGGGTAACAAAGCAGTGGAGGGGGAAGTTTCAAGGTCATCCAAATTGTGTTTTAAAAAAACCTATCTTGTTACTGAGCTTATATGTCAGTAACAAGATAGGTGTTTCTGCTCTTTTACTTCTTTAATATAATGAAAAAATATACATATTCTACAATGGTTAGGACAAGAAATACAACTGCTAGTCAGCTGAAGTAGTCCAAGTTGTCTGGCTCGGTCTTCATGGACGCTGGTGAGGAAGCCGTCGAGGAGTGTCCAGGCTCTTCCTTTGACTGCCGGGTGTTCCGTATATTGCAAGCGTAAACTTGCACATTTATACGGTAGCCTCGTGCCACCATCAGCTGCAACTCCTTGTATAAGTCGTTTAGCTCCTGCTGAGTCTTGATGCTCACCTCCTCGTAACTTGCGCAACTAACGTTCAGAGACATCTTGATGTTGCTAGGTTGGCTGCTGGAGTAGAAATGAAGCCGAGGCACAGCGCTTGGAGGTACATGAAAAAGTGGTGGGGGTAATAGTGGTGGGGGTATAGAAAATCCAATTAAACAGTTCTAAACTTTTTCCATCGATACAATGGAATGGAACAAATAGCGCAGGTGTCCTTGTAATTTTCAAATCGAAACAGTGGCGCTAGAAATCCGAATTGTTTTATACCACCATCCTGTACGAATCGCCGAAGGTCTCTGACGGCGGCCTCGCCACAAGGCCTACAAAACTTTTCCCCGTCGTGGAACTTATACCAGGAGTATTCCGAATACCCTGTATTTTCCCTCCTGTAGCGTTTGACATCTTCTTTTATTGTTAGTGGGATGTTGTCTTGTAAACATGTTGGGAACAAGTCCTTGTGAGTTATAACTCGTTGTATGCAAAGCTCGTACAAGGTGCTCATCGTTTGCTAGTTGGCAACAGACTGACCGTTTTTCGCATCCAAGCAGGTTTGAATCCTAGTGCGGTAGTGGGGGTAATTACAGTAGTGGGGGTAATTGTGAAATGCAAAGGTCAAAGGTCAAGGTCACCCGCGAAGTTTAAAAAAAATGCAACATATCAATACGTGAAGTCTGTCACATATTGATATGTTGCATTTTTTGTTTTTTTTTTATTTTTTTGTCTTTTATGATTTGTTTATTTATAAAACATTACAACAACAACATATGTACAACATTAAAACTTAAATCTAACACTGCTGCTTGTCAGCGATGTGGATGGTCAACTCTGTAGAATTGCTACCCGTGCAGCCGTGGGACACCAGGTATAGACACCCGGGTTGAATAGAGCGAAGATCCTCGTTTTGTAGAAGATGGACGAATCTCTTGGGCAGGTACACCTGGAACTTTGGTTCATCCCCCGGAGTAAACGGTGCCTCGCTGAGACTGCAGCAGATGGCCTCCCCAACTGTAGTCTCCATCTTCTTCATAGCATGGATTATGTAGTGCTTCTCGTCTTTTAGTTCCGAGCACTTCTTTACAGGTAATATTGTTGACTTGGAGTGAGCATTGAACTGCTCGACCAAAGTCTGAAGGAACTGGTGAGATGCCATGGTCAGGTTACAGATCGTCTTCTTGCTCGGAGATGTTGTCGTCTCGGAATCTCGAGTAATACTCATGCCAGGTCCCTGTCTGCTCCCCACTTATATACTCTCCGTTACCCCCACCACTCCCCAATTCCCCACTTTGAAGGTAAGAGGCGAGTTTATAGGCATTTTTCAAAGCGCAATGTCTATCTTTATCATGTTCTGGGCTTTTTGTACAAATACATATGGTTTCCAGCATGTATTGATAATTCTTATCCAATTCCACATCATTAACCGGAACATGAGTAAATCCTTCGATCCATCTTTTCTTTTCCAGCCCCTTTGTGTAAATATTGGTAAACTTGTCTGAAAAGTGATGCATAATGTGATACAAGTCCGTGTAACTTGTAAATCCATCATACCAATCGATATGATGGAAGTGTTTTGAAATCCATCTGTTGGTAGTAGCGGCTTTACTAGTTAAAGACGAATAAGAACATGGTGGTTTAAATAAAAACGAATAAGGAACACTTGTATTCATGTCCAAAAACACAAGTTCTTTTATAATGAATCTATCATCATTACCACGAAACGCTTGAAACTCAATAATACCAGGCTTGGACTTTACTTGTTGTTCTTCTCCCTTGTCCATTTTGAAGGTCACACGTCTGCTCATTACGAAGTCAGGAGGTCAACTGATTTCCACACCACGGTAGGTACTACTTTTATACCAGGCCGTACAGTTGTTGGCGCGTTGGTGTATATTTAACGTGGGCACCGTCCCCAATAGGCCTAACCCCACAAAATGTTGGCTATTGTTTTAAAAACTAACCATTGTCATTTAAGTTTCCATCTTTATATTTTCCTTATTTTCATTTTCATCACTAACACTTGATTCTTCTCCTCCATCTTCCTCTTCTTCCTGTTTTACTGATTTCTTATGTAGTTGAGCGTACTTTTCCAATTGTCTCCACATCTGTACTTCATGAGGAACTCTATTAAATATAGAAGTATCCACAGGTCCGTATAATATAGGTGCGTCCGGTTGTTTGTCCAAAGTGTCTTCCAGATACTCTTTAATAATCGAACTTGAAAACACCAGTTGTCTCAAGTATCTTGTTATAGGTTCAGTAGCACAAGTTAAAATGAAAAACTCCTCTCGATTAAGTTGAATTTTGTTATCATGTCTTGTTGTGTCTCTAAACCGTAGCTGATGATCACCACGTTGTTTAATGATATCAATTTCCACATTTGAATCCAAAAGTCCTACTCTTGTCTTTCTTCCAAACATGTTACTACTTAAATAGCATTCTAGTAGATGCAAATGTTTCATAAACGATTCCCAAGCACTGTCCGTAAACAAAATCATTTTGGGTCCATGAGTTAAAATTACAGTAGGGGAATAATCTGTAGATTTCATAACACCGATTAAAACACTTTTATCCAAACTGGAAGAGATTGGGTAAAATATTCGCAAAAATACCTCACTCAATATGTTTGGAGAAATATTATCTTCAATATCCCTTTTTCTCTTTTGTATAGTCTTTCTTCTTTTACCTTTTTCTTCAACATTATTACTGGCGTGAAGTTGTCCGCAAACGTTTTGTTCACCTCCTTCCTGGTGACCTTGAGGATCTAAAAACTCAGATATCTCCTTCTCAATATCTACCACATTTTCAGGTGTACCACTAGGAGAAGCCATATTGAATACGATGCTACCCATACAACAGTAGGCAACAAACTGATGAGGAGCGGTCTGTACGCTCTGCTTTTATACTCGCGGAATGAAACAAAACCGGTTCTTACAATACATTTTTAACAATTCCAGTTAAAGGTGTGTATGTTACGATTTTATCATGTAGAATTAAACAGTATGCAGTTGTATTAGCCGGTATAGCATCGTTGAATTCCATTTCTATTTTTATATCCACACTTGAAGACTTTACTGATTCATTTTGTTTAGAACAATCGATTACAACTATTGGGTAGGCATCGAAATATTTGTCAGGTGGTAATAAAGGTGTATTTGTTTTACCGTAATATGAACTTTGGAATCTCGCGTACATATCGTACAATATACTGTATTTCTTCTTAGTGAATGACACATTTAAATTGTCGTATGGAAAGAATTGTGAATTTAAATAAACTTTAATATTTTTCAAGTCACAATGATCAAATTGTCCTGCATGTTTAGTAATGGCGTCTCTTCTACCTGTTTGTAAACCAAATATAATATACCTGGCTCGTTCTACATAATTCGATGTTTTAACAGTCCAAGTGTGTCGATCCGTAGTAGGTAAACTGGGATGCTCATGAAATTCCCAACTTCTAAATGGAATAACAATATCACGATCGGCTTTTAATTTTCTTAAAAGTAGCATTCTATGCTCGTCAGCCAATTTAACATGTGGAACTCTCCATACAATTTTGTCTAATTTTAATTTCCATTCTAAAGTCGCATCTGTAGTAGCATCTGCAGCTTTAATAATGTCTTTATCGTTAGAAGATCTCAACAAAACTAATTCTTGTTTAACGTTTAATATTATTTTCCTATAATCTTCAGCAAAACCAAGCAGCAAACGTAATGGAATATGAAAATCAAAATATCCATTTGGATTTGGAGTGATCGTGTCAATCGTAGGTAATACCCATCCGGCAGGTTTAAGTAAATTGGTTTCATTGGGTGTTATAGATGTTAATCCTTTTAAAGTTGTCGTAATACCTACTTTTTTAGTGGAATCAACTGTTACACCTGATATTTCATATCTAATTTCATCAAATAGGAAAGCCATAGGATTATTTATAAATGGAACTGTTGTACCAACAGTAGTACCGTCCTTTTTAGTAACTTGTCCTTCAATATACAAGTAACTTTCACATGGTAGTGTGTAAATGTCTTGATTTTGTATGGGAATACGGATTTCATCGTTATTGTTTAATTTCGATGAAGTGTAAGGGTTGTGGGTGTGATATTCTTTTTCCCATAGGGTTTCGTCGAATGTTGGACCCTGCGCTATATCCAGTATATCCATACTCGGTTAATTTTAATCCAATTCTCTCTAAGAAACGAATGTTCTCGCGTGTTAACTCCTCCACAGCTGAAGAGCTACTAATGCGGTTTCCCGTAGGTTGTTCGCTTTTAAATGTTAAACCCATGGTTTTGTATTAAAGTGTCGATTTTAAATGTAATCTAATCGTAATAGGCTCTTCTCTGAAGTCTACCAAGTTACCGTCTTGATCCAATACGCTCAACACGATGTCTGAAATGAAAGTGGTGTTCAACGGTAGATATACCAGGTTTTGTGGCTTTTCAACAATTTTAAATCCAGGTGGTACACTTGGGTAAAAAGTATGTATGATGTGGGTGTTAGCCCCATCCCTGTAAGCACCTTGTATAATGTTACAAGTTATGTCTATACTATTGACTTTTAATATTGTTACTGTTTTCTTACCGGAATGTGTTACATCTGGTTCTAAAACAGGCTCATCGTTGGAAAATCCTAATAAATCACCAATTGAGTTTGGTTGAGTGAAATCTATATAATATTTGGAAGTAATTTCAGCTTTCATCGTATTATTATTACCTTTTAATGTTATATTGTCTTTTCCCATTTTAGTTTGCAAAAATTCATTTATATGATCAATTTCATAAGAACCTGTGGGTAACCTGCACTCTTGTAAGTCTGTAAATTTTCCACTGGCATCCTTTCCCTTATAATAATGCAATACGTTATTTTTACCTTCCGTAACATTGGGGATAGAGTTGTAAGTTGTAAAATCCAATAGTGCCGCCTCCCAAAACCTTCCTTTTTGCAAGCGTAACGCTGGAAAAAGGATACTTCGTAAAGTGGACGATTTTCCTGTTAATGATACCGTATAGGAAGACATCTCAATAGTGACTGATACTTTTAGCTAGAAATTCCAAACATAAATGGCCGCATATTGAAGTATTATCAGGGCATTCTCTTTTATAGTTATAATATATGTTTTTAGCAGATTTAAAGTAATTTTGAAGTTCTTTTGGTGGTGGCAAATTACCGAAACTATCAAAATAATATACATTGTTATTTAGTTTCTTATAACAAACCCAATGGGTGCCAGGCCCTTCAGTATTATCCAAATTTACAATTCCAGTCTCATTTTGCCACATTTTCTTTGGTAAACTGTCTTTCATAAACACACCGCGGAAAAATGGTATTTTTAAACAGGAAATATATTTAAATAATTCAATATTGGTTAATGCTTTATGTGGTATGACCAATTGATTTCTTTCATTTAATATGCACGATAAGGTCTTAGGTAAAGACCTGCCCCGTTTTTTACCATTGACCACACGGTGGGCTTCTTCCTGCCTTTTCTTGTAGATCGTCGTCTTCTTTTTATATTTCCTCCATGTTTTCTTGTGGTTGACCTCCTTTTTACTCTCCTTCTCCTCCTTCTTCCACCTCCTACTGCTGTTTTAGCCTTCATACCTGCTGTTACTGCTAAAGCTGCTGCTTTTTCTGCTATGCTAGCGTCACTTGATTTTACTCGTTGCCAAGCTATGTCCGCAAGCTTTTTGTCAGCTATTGATCTATTTTTTGAATCGGCAAACGTGGAATATGCGATATCGTGTTCTTTACAAGCCTGATCTAACTTATTTATGCCAGGATCGCCTCTTTCCAGTCGTTTTTTCAATTTAGTTCCTGGTCCGCAATACTGATAACCTCCCGGTATATGAAATTCGTATGGTAATGCGTCTATTGCTCTATTTACTATGGATCCTACTGGAATTCGTTTTAAAGCTTTACTTAACAGAGAAACCGCTGTGGACGTGATCCCACCTCCTCTCCTTACAGTGTCTCTATATGGACTGATGTACTGGAACGTCATTATTGTCCTTTTATAATCGCAATGTACAACTTATGTGTTACCTCTATGACAAGTTGGACATAAATGAAGTCGTTTATTGTGTTCTTTTATTAAATATCAAAATCACCCCAATCCGATGATCTAAACTTTTTTGTACGAGGGTTGATAAAATAGTTTTGAACAATTTCCCGTTTAATCCAAGTACCTCTCTCAGATTCCAACAAAGGAGTACGACCTGAACCAATACCAATATGATTGTATACATCAAATAATGCATTTCCTAAAACTTTTACAAGAAAATTAACAGTGACAGCATTATCCACATGTTCAGGGTCTTTAAGGTCTGTTATACGTTTATTATTACAAGTATACACTTTGCTATCCATTTGTGATAATGTGATAGCCTGTCCTACAGTTGCAGCATCATTTGCTTCTCTTCCTTGCGCCATGTTTGTTAATTTTTTATTACTACATATAAAAAACGCATAGTAATTATTTGGATCTAGATGTACTGTTTGTCCTAAGGCAGCCGCGTCTCTATCTGCATGACCCCATGACACATTTGATAACCTTCCATGCCTGCAATCCCAATAAGCGTTTTTGTATGTCAATAAACGAAATTTTTCATTACCTTGAATAAAGTCATCCCCTTGCTTTGATAATACTTCATCTCGTTTTGCAAATCCAGTTGTTTCTTGTTTTAAAGTCTCTTTCATTTGACCCACTGTTGCACCATCAGATGGTGCTGAACCATCTTTTACATTCGCCAAACAATTGCCAAGACAATCGATAACTCCCACATCACGTATGACACAATGATCTTTTATATATTTGAGATTTACAGCATCATTTTCATTTTTTGGATAACCTATATCGTTAATAACAAATTTATAAAAAGAAAATCCATCTTTTGTCTTTTCAGGTATCAAAGAATGTAAATAGCGTCTATTTACGCTGTCTTTTGCATCTTTAGGGTCATCTACGTTGGATATACGTTTATTGTTGGCACTATACGTTTTCCCATTGAATTTTAACGTATTTTTTAATTCAGATGACAAATAACCTTTGTTTATCGCATCACCGTTTTGATTTGGTTTACCAACGTTGATAATTCTATGATCTTCTGCGTCATATGTGTTATTTTGTAGTTTTAATGTTGGCGATATCTTTTCCTTTAATATTTTTAGATTTATTGCATCGTTTTCATCCGTAGGATCTTTTATGTTTTTTAACCTTTTATTACTCATATCATAATCTCCATCAGGTGTTTGTGGTAAACCAGCACTTCTTTTTAAACTATTGGCATAATATAACCCATCCGAGGAGTAACGTCCGAACTTGTCGACACTCATGGTGCAACTGAATAGTATTCTAGGGAGTAACGCATTTTTATGAGATTACCCCACGGTTTCGGAGTTCATCCACTAAAGCCACCCATTCGTTTTCCAATCCAGTATGACCCGCTTCTTTAGCTTCATGTATTAGTTTCATTCTATCCACCAATTTATTGATATTATTGTAATAAATCACATTTGTGTTATATAGTTTCTTCATTAAACCTGTACCCGTAACGGACTTACTTCTTTTTCTTCGTTCCTGAGCACTTACATCCAAAGTGGATGCCATAAATCTTCGTTTTACAGGTTTTCTTTGTGTTAACGGCATTGTTTGTCTTCTAGTTGGTATTAACTTGGATACAAATTCTTTATATTTTAAAGACTTAGATCTAAAAGGAGGCTGGTCAGGTAAATACTTTCTCCTATATGCATTTGTCTGTTCCAAAATATTTTTATATGCTTCCATGTCTTTTTCTTTCACTACCGATACTGAAGGCTTATTTTCAAATAATAATTCAAATAATCCTTTTGTGCCCTTATACCTTTGATCACCAATGACAATATTATCATGTTCGTCAACGTTTAACGGGCTATTACCTATCATTAAACCGTCTTCTGTTAATCTCGCTCCATAACTATGGTAATTCTTATTAGGAATTGTTCCGAGTAACATTTTTACCATGTATTTCCTTCCTAAAGGTCCTTTGTTATGAATGTTTTCACCCAATAAGCTTATGTTTGACGGACCTTCCCTTGTCTCTTCTTCTTTTTCCTCTTCACTAGCAGTTGATACAACTTCATGTCCTCTTTTGGCTTTTACTTCATATAAATCTTTTATTCCACTATAGTCCGGTGATTCTAGCTCTCTTTCGGGTTCTCCACCGGTAAAACCACTATACGTAGAGGATTCCAGGTCTTCATCACTAAAATCTTCTGATTTTACATTTTCTCTTTCAAACTTCGTAATAGGTGCAATCGCATCTCCTTCCAATACAGGTTTAGCAAATTTTTTGTTTAATTGTTTCAAGGGTTCAGTAATAGGTTTAAAAGTAGATTCAAGGAATTTCTCCCTCTCGCTAATACCTAGTTTCAATGCTCTGTTTTTAGCCCGAATAGAATCACTAAGTGATTTTATTTCTTTTACTAATTTTTCTTGGTTAACCATGTTTGTAGCAAGACGTGTTGTACAACAATGAATGTGTTATACCACGTTTAATGTATTAATATAAATTTATCAAATCCTATCCTGTATCGACCATTGTTTAGCGGTTGTTCCTTCATAATTGTTAGGAACCCATACTTTTCAGCCCAAGCCTTTCCACACAACTCTTTAAATCGTTCAAATGTCATATCCGCATTTACATGATCAAAATATATATGTTTTAGGTTGGTTTCGTCCTGTTTAAATACAATTAACATGTTTGCATTGTCTCTAATGAGTTGTTTAGGTATTTTGCTGTAAGTTTGGCCAATATAAATGCTATCTATGTTGTTATGTCGACCCATAGCGAAGTAATTCCTTATTGTGTTTTGGTTTTCACAAGATACATCGTCGAATATAAACACGGAGAATGGTTTAGCTTCTTGTGGCTGCATGACACTCTCGCTTGCATTAAACTTTAAATATTTAACTTCAGGCACATTAGTCAGTATTTTTTCCAATAATTGATACTTTGGTTGTTGTAGTGATTTTGAAAATACATATAGATTGTTAAATCGTAATCCTTTAGGGTTTGTAATCAAATTGAATACTACATTAGTTTTTCCACAGTTGGAAGGTCCGGTAACCAGACAACGAACGGTGTTTGGTAACAAATTGCCATGCTTCCCACTATTGAATTCTGAATTATCCACTGTGAGTTCATCTATATTATTAATAGTAAAACTCTCTTTTTGTGGTACTATCTCCATCCTTTGTAATGGTTCAACCTAAAATGATTCTCTATCGTTATATCAAATCCTTTTTAGGTATCCAAGAATCTTCCGTCTTATTAAATCCTAACCATCGTACTTTGACCTTATCTTTTTTCCGTTGCAACACCTTTTCAACTAAATATACATCGCCTACTGTTGATTTTAACATTTCATGTCCATAAAACCCTCCTTCAAGCAATTGTCCTTTATTATCTTTTAAAATATATGTCTCAGGTACTGTAGGTTGTACTTTGAATACAGTAAAAACCTCATTGGTCCAATTTGGCAGGTATCTTTTACTGAATACACCTTTATATTTACTTATTCGCACTTTATCACCCACATTAAATTTTTTAGGCTTTAGTTTTTCAACTTTTGGTTTAGTATTCGTTTTTATACGTTTTAATACAAGGTTTTCATTTTTACTAGTTACTTGGTTTGGTTTCATCCCGATAGTCCTATGAAATTTGTTATTGTAATCGTTTATAAGTTTTGGTAACATATCAATCCATATGTGCGATCCTCTGTTGGAAAACATTTTATACATTGCACTTTTTAAAGTTCTGTTGAATCTTTCGATTATTGAGGCTTTTACTTCTGAATTGGTTGAATAATGGTTTATATTGTGTTTTTTCATTAAATTTGCAAATTCCTTATTAAAATATTCTTTTCCATCATCTGTTTGTAAATGTTTAATAGTATGTTTGTCTCTTTGTATAGCTGTTTCCATTGCTTTTGTAACACTTTTGCCACTTTTATCTTTTAGTGGTAAAGCATCTGCCATTTTTGAAAAACAGTTAATAACAGTCAATATGTATTTATATCCTTTATTTTGTTTGCTATAAGGAATCATTTCGATTAAATCCGCTTGATATAAATCATTAATTCCTTTTATCACCGTATTTCTTCGTGGAAACTTTCTTCTTGCAGGTTTATGAAGTTCGTTGACAATTTGTTGCTTTAAGTCCTTCATATTGCAGGTTTCAATGTTTGTTGTATCACATGTATAATCACAATGAATGTTGTTTTAAATATTCACATCATTTATATGGGTCAAGGTCATCCAAACTTGTGTAAAAAAATGGGGAACACGGCGTTGGACTTGCCGTGTTCCCCATTTTTTTACGGAAGGAGAAAGGAATAAGGTCGTAGTTGTAGAAGGACGAAGAATAGGTTACTAGTTGATAGGGTTTAGAGAGTAGTGGCCAAAAGGAAGAGTGTGGATTTTGTCGGGCATAATGTATCTTTTATCATCCCGAGCTGACAACGCTTTTTTAATTTCGGTGACACTGTAGACTTGATGCTTAAAGCTTCGGATATTGTTGAATGTTGCTGATATCGTAGTATCTTCAAACAAACAAGTCTTGTAGTGGTCAAATGTCACGTGTTTTTTCAAATAAGATGTCTTCACTCCTTTTGCTTTCTTCACTGTCGGTGTGTTGTTCTCGTGGTACATCTTAAATGAATACAATTTCGCCATCAGCGCCACTATTTCTTCTAAAGGCATTCCATTTGCTTCATCTTTGAATTTTCCAATTACTTTTTTATATTTTTCATTAAAATTTGGATGGTTTTTCGGATAGTCAGAAAAATCGAAATCTTCTTTGTATGGAAAAGTCCTTAGGTCTTCATACATGTCCAAAGTCTTTATCCAGTAGATAAACGCGTCCGTATCCATGTATGCGACTCCAATGTTTTCCCTTCCGTAATGTTTAACCATTTTGTTATAATGGAAATCATACATCAGGGTTTTACTTATATCCAAAATCGACATACCTATGTATAACGGACGGTCCATGACTATTGTTGTTTTCTTCATACTGACAGCGACTAGATTTTCGTTTATAATCATGGATGTTCCGAAATTTGGTTTTTGCACTAATTTTTCCAATTTCCTAGGATCACTCACTAATTTTACATTTTTGTGTTTTCTTTTGTTCTCCAAGGTCTTCCCAAAGATGGCATTGTTCATTAATTTATAGAAGTCCTTTTCAAATGCTGTTGTCGCTGCAGCTCTTCTTGCAGTGTTGGAATCAATATATGGTTTCAACCAACAAGACTGGGTGAATTCAATTGCTCTATGAATTCTCACTATACGTAGACCCAATTCAAGAGCCTGTTGAACTACCCAGTAGTGAGCCACATAGCGATCCTTATTCTCCAAGGTCATCATCAATTTTGGCCATCTTCCTGTCGGTGAAACTTCAGTCTTGGCTAGGAGAGGCAAGTCGTAGTGATGGTCATGAAGGTGCTCCGGGTATTCAAAATCACAGTCCAAAATATAGCCTTTTGGACCATCCTTTGGAATCTGTGAGATGTCTCCGATGGTGGCCGGGTCGATCCACTTGAAGTCAGCGTAGGGAAGCGGATTTGACATTGCCCAACCATAAAGGTTGTTTGCATCAAAATAGCCAAGGTAGACCGATGGTTGTTGCTCGTCGAAGCCGGGGATGTACTTGTTGTTGGCTTTGACATGACGTGTTACAGCTTGTGTCAAACCGCCCCGTACACCAGATTCCATCATGAGCACCATATCAATATCCGTTAGAAGTTCCAGTCGACAGTTGGTTGACTTTAGCATAGCTTGCCATGCTAATCCTGGAGATGTGTACGAGTGTAGAGGGTCCAGTCCATAGGCGGAGAAGCAGGTGTTTCTGAATTCTTCCATCACATCGCACAGCAGAGTTACGTCCAATTTTATATAAAAGTCAGAATATTCCCCTAAGGTTTGAATGTTTAGTTGGTTCCAAACATTACATGCATGATTGTAGTCTTCAACGGAGATTTCACTTTCGTTTAATTTGCTGTTGAAGGCTTCAATCGGCGGTAGACTGGTTTCTTCAAATTTTTCTGTAGAAGTTATGTAATCGTAGGGGAACACTCCTTTCCGTAATACTAGGTCTAATTTATCTTCAGGTACAATTTTTCTGGTTTCTTTTAGGTCTTCTCTTCTTAGGTTCTCTGACAATTTGGCTAAACTAGATGCCATAAATCTGTAAGAGTCTACGAAGCGAAGTTTAATTTTACCTACTGTTTTTGAAAAGCTGATGTACTTTTCCAATGTTGTAGCAAGAACATCAATTTTACCGTCATCTCTTCCTAACTCCGGGATAATAAAGTGGGAGTCGTAGCCGCTAAGATTGTGTAAAACGACAGGAATAAAGTTTGGCAGTTTGTAATTTATATTGCATGAATTACAAGCAGCTCCTCTGTATAACCCTGTCAGGTGATCGTGATCTCTTACTTTTGGATTTTCTTCACTGAACATCTTCTTGCATAAATAGCATCTTGTCGCTAAGTTGTATTCTTCTTGTTGATTTTGGTTTAAAGGTTCCATAGGTACAATATTACCGAACAAGCGTTGAACCTTTCCAGCAATATCGTACAGTTGGTCTACAAAATACTTAGCGGCTTCTTCACCACGGTAGAGTATTGGAGTGGATGTTAAACCATAGTCTTGCAATTGGTTTTTAGACAAGGTTGATTTAACTAGTAAACAAAAACTGTTGGGCTGATGCAACTGATATTTTGTTCTTCTAGTCACTTCGCCGCCCGGCAGCTCCTGTGGTACTAACGTTGATTCAAAATCTGCATAGACCACTATTGGAATTCGGTATTGGTGAACTGTCTTGTTAAATTGTATTGAAGCTCGGGTAGGCGGTGGAAGACTTATCTTTACTTCATAGTTCTCGTTGCAAAGTCTTTTATGTTCCAATAACCACTCCAATCCTCCACGTCTTGAATCTTTCCAAGAAAAGCAGAAACATCTCTTGCAAACTGTAATCCTATTTACTCTTTTGGTCAATTGTTTTACAACTAACGCTTCAAAGTCTTTTATCCATACATAATGGGAAATTTCACCCTTGGTTATCAATAGCAAATCCGTATGGTTTCTTTGCTCAACCTTTACTACCCGCAAAGGATAAACGTTGTTGGAATCATCCAGACCAAAAACATTAACTGAAACGCCAGGATTTTTCTTTTCAAATTTGTCAATATCTTTTAAAGTAACTGGGTAAGTAAGACCTTGAAAGTTGTAGCGGTGTTCATTTTCGTAGTATTCTCTACCAACTCTACAAGGATTGTTTTTAACATACTTGGTTAACATTGCATACTTGAAACATTCATTACCCTCATTTTGAACATTTCTACACGAGTTAGTGTTTTGGATTTTCTTTGGTAGAGGGATAAAACTACTACCTCTTAAACCATATCCATGTTTATGAACCCTAACATCCATACCTTCGATTGATGACAAAGTCCATCCAGATCCTCTTCCTTCATGTTCTTGGAGTTTGGTTATAAGTTCCTCCAAGCATTCTTCAATAATATCATCAATGTCGGAGGTGAAGGTAAGGGTTCGGTTTTTGGTAATGAATGCTCTCAATGCTGTTTCACCATCAGTATTGTTAAACATAGCCTCTAACACCATTCCAAATTTAATAAAATTTAGCCTTTGTAATTCTTCCCTCAACGTTTGACCAACAAGTTCCTTAGCCTGGGTTATGAATGTTTCCAATTCCAATTGAACGTTATTAATTTTGAAATGTGTTACAACTCGTCCTGGCAAGGCTGTGGTGCGCAGTTGTCTTACATCTTCCAGTTCTTCTTCTTCCATATCCTCTTCTTCGGTGTCCTCTTCTTCGGTGTCCTCTTCTTCAATAGGTCTTGTAGCAGTAGATGGTCCAGCACCAGCAAATTGAATCACACTAGGTCTTCTTCTTTGCATTTGCTGTAGATAGCTGTCCCAGTAGTCCGTCTGCTTCTGGTGCTCTTCCAAAAACCGGTCAATTGAGTCTAAGTCTATTTCATCCATGGTAATATCTTCTTTTCTATCTTCGTCTTCATGTAATTCTCTGTGTATGGTGAAAAGATCTTCGTCTTGAAAGATTTCCCCACAAATGTCGCAAAGAGCCATTTCAAACAGTTTGGCTTTGAATGCACACTCTGTGAATGTCCACGCAATAATGAGCAGCGCACTCCACCGGGACCCTTTATATCCGAGGCAGATAGGTGGGGAAAGTGACGTCATATGGAAACAGGTTATCACTCATGTGCTAAATTTAGCCTTTACACAACCGTTTGTAATACATTTATCAGTAGGCTTGATAAATTGATGATATTTGGTCTAGATTCAATAATTTGTACAAGTTTTTTCAAAGATGTCTGTTTGAGCAAGTTTATGTAGGTCAAGGTCATTTGGAATTATTATTTTGAGCGGGGGATAGAGCACTAAGCATCATCATTTACTACAAAGTGCTCTATCCCCCGCTCACATTCTTTTTTAACTTTTTGTTTAAACTTTTTACAAGGGTGAAACATCACCATCAGAGTCGGAATCATCCTCATCACGGAATAGGTAGCGATGACAATACATAATTCTTCTGGCAACTAACATCCTATCCATTGGACGATGGGGAGTGTCTTGTTCTTGTTCTTCTTCTTCTTCGATTTCCAATTGGAATTCCATTTCCGACTCAGATGACGACTCTAATGTTTCGTAGGCATGCAAGTCCACCTCATTGTCCGTTGAACCAGCTTCGTCAGAGTCCGTTTCAATATCCATTATCTCTTCCTCCTCCTCTTCTTGATCAACCGCAGGTAGTTGGTCCTCTACTTCTATAATTTCTAGAGGTATTACCTCCAGAATAGAGACAATTCTGTTGCGATGGAACACGGTGTTGTCAAGTGGAGCCATGGTATGGAAGTGTTGTATCCATCCAATTTGCTTACCCTTTTTATACCCCCACCAACTATACAATTTATGTGGGTCAAGGTCACGTAAAGATACCCTTTGAGCGGGGGATAGACCACTAAGCAGCATGCTAGTCCATTGCCGCAAAGTGATCTATCCCCCGCTCTATTCCGCAGACCACACTCAAGTCCAAGTCCACATCCAAGTCCACATCCATATGTTACACTTTATTATTACTGCCACCAAGTAATTGTCACTCGCACATTTACTTGGTTTTGATAAAGGTACTGCACAAACTCCATATTGGTTGTTTGTTCGTTATACAAATGCATCATGAAATATGCAATCTTATCGATTGCGGCATTGTCCAACGGTTCGCAATTCACAAGTTCCAATGTGCCCTGGCTGGTCTTCTCCTCTATAAGTTCCACCACTTCGTTGATGTCTTCTTCCAAGAGGATGAACTCAACACTGAAGCTCTCCATTGTTGTTGATAGTGTCTAGACAAATGCTTGACTAAATGCTTTATTCATCAGTCCTACATATATACCAATTTCCCCCTCCTATTACCCATTCCCCCTCTACCTTTATATGGGTCAAGGCCATCCAATAATACCCTTTGAGCGGGGGATAGACCACTAAGCAGCATGCTAGTCCATTGCCGCAAAGTGATCTATCCCCCGCTCTGTATTCCACACAAGTCCTAGTCTTTACACACACACATAAGCCCCCAGTCTTTTACACTTACTCATATACTCTGTCCTCCCTGCCAATTAAGAGTTCCCCATGTTTGCCACTATTTTCAATTAACCTTTCCAAGTCCCAAAACACAATGTCCAAATTAACCAAGTTCGCTCGTCCAATTTGAAACACACTATTCCCCCCAAAGTCACTTGCTCTCACTTGTTGTCCTGTATACTGCTTCTTCTTCCACGCTACAATCACTACCCTACCTTCTTCAACAACCATTCTTTTAACGTTATCATACACCTTCTTCAACATCCCTTTACAGTTTAAATAGTTTATGGTTACATACTCCCACTCCTTACCAATGATCAGTGATCCACTCATTTTCTAGCGTTCCACTGGAAGGTTCAAAGCAGAATGAAGTCGGGATGTACAGACCCCCCTCTTTTATACCAGTTAACCGGTTGTCCTTGCTGTAAAGTGGGTCAAGGTCATCCAATGCTACCCTTTGAGCGGGGGATAGACCACTAAGCAGCATGCTAGTCCATTGCCGCAAAGTAGTCTATCCCCCGCTCTGTATTCTACACACACACACACACACATGTCCCTGTCCAAGTCTTTCATTACATACCCAATATATATTCAGTTCCTTCATCATCACTATCACTCATCACTGCTTCCACAAACTCCACAGGATTAAAGTTAAATTGTTTCAATTGTTCTTTTAAGTTTTCAATTTGTTGGTCCTTTACTTCTAAAACACTGTGAAGGTGTGATATGTAGTCCGCTGCCTCGTTGATGCTTGCTACTCTCGGATCGCCTAACTTCAAGCTGGGAACTACACCCTGCAGCCTGTAGTAAGCCATACGCCTTTCTTGCTCCTGCCGTTGACCAGGACTGAGCAAGCCTTGCCCGTCTTGGCTCACCTCCAGCAAGGTCCGTAGCATTGGAGCTTTGCAGGCGTTTGCCCGAGCAACAGTTATGCTGTGGAATGGTCGAGCAGGTCCACGAGTAGCAGGCAGGACGTTGGCAGCACGCCTTCTTGAAGAAGAAGAGGAAGCCTGAGAAGTTTTGCAGTTGGAAGCCATGTTGAAGTGAGGTATTCAGCTAAGCGATACAAAGCAGAATAACCAAACTGCACATCAATACCCGTATATATACACTTATCAGTGGTGGGGGTACTAGCTAGCCTTGGTAAAGTGGGTCAAGGCCATCCAAAAACATTACCAGAACGGGGGATAGATCACTAAGTGGCATGTTAGTCCATTGCCACAGAGTGATCTATCCCCCGCTCTGTATTTCACATTCACGCACACATTCATACATACACACAAGTCCCAGTCCAAGTCTTTACCCACACACCTATCCACTCTCATCCTCACTATCATCACTGTCCAACAGGCTTTCACACTTCTTAATCAGTTTTTCCCATTTACTCCTAACATAAAGTAGCTCCCTGCGAGTATTCTCTAGCATTCTGTCCCTTTGCTCTATCACTTCGTCGTACCACTCGATGATGTTTGGTGGAGTCTGAGTTGATGCATCCGTCGTGGTTGGTTGAGACGCTCCGCTGCTCCGCAACTCCTTCCTCACAGGACCAAAGCCGGAGAATCGGACACGACTTCTTGACGAAGGCCCCGATCGGATTGGTCCAATGCTCGGGCTGGAGTTGGAGGCGACCGGGCCAGAGGTAGAGGCTGGGACGTTCATAGCAGACATGGTGGTGTTCAGCTTAACGGTGTAAAGCAGAATGAGAGGACGGTTGATCACCACTCCTATATATACCCATTTTTAGTGGTGGGGATAACACTGGGGGGGGGGGGGGTTAAAAGAAATTTTGCTTAGTCTTCCCGGTCATCAGTTTTACATACCTTTAGCACACCCATTATTTTGGTTTCTTCAATAACTTTACACACCTCAAACACCCAAGCAAACAGCTCATCTATGTTGTTATAATTAATTTTTGTCCAGTGTTCATACTTATGAGTTTGGTTGTTTATAATACATAGATAAAATGTAGACCCGTCTTGTCTTATACAATACTCAACTTCCATTCTATGCTGGTTTAGCACTTCCCAAGCATTGTGTTGATCTATCAAGAAGTCACCACCTTTGTAATTGTACCGTGACATGTTTACCACGGAGCACAGAAACAGACTGAAGCAAATGAACGGCTCATACAAGCTTAGTAAGAGCGTTAGAGTGGGGGTATCACGTGATACACAACATTAGTTGTAAGTAATTTATATGGGTCAAGGTCATTCAAACTTTGAAAAATTTTTACCTCCAAACACTTGTAGCAAGCTACAAGTGTTTGGAGGTAAGTTTTTATTTGTTAATGATTTATTTGTAACTTAGTCTTCACCCTCAAGGACACGGTTTGAGATTGTCCCAGTGACTTTACATCACCGCCAGGTTAAAGTATTATACAAGTCAAGTATTTTTTTTTTTTTTTAGTTGACTTGTATAATACCCCTCTCCCTTACTTTAAGAGGGTTAAGACTAAATTTGGAAAAATAATTTGGAAAAAGACTTTTAAATATTGTCCAACACAACCTAACAATTTTGGCTTTTTCTTTTTAGTGAGCCCATGTCCTAATCCATTTCCCAAACAGATCGGCATCCTTTTCTTCGAATTAAATAAGCCCCGGGGACAAAAAATTCTCTTTGTACCATCGCAGGTGGTACTTTCATTCTATGAAGGCGGCCATCACCTTTTAGAATGATTTGCACATTTATGTTAAATGCTCCATAAGCTTGAACAATGAAATAATATTTTTTGTCCCTCTTGAGCCTATTAATTTTCAGCTTCTGCGGACTGTTGGGGTGTTTGAACTTGGACTTTTCAGGCATAATATTAAGGCTATAGGGCTTTGGTGTCGGAATTTTGATTTTCTTATTCAAGTGTCGTTGGCAACGATCTTTTTCTGGAAGAGCAAAACTCGGACAACAAAGAACCACAGCCTCTCTGCTAAACCAAACATAATCGCATTTATCACGCTTGCCAGCAGGGCATTTAACACGATTACGTTTCTTTTGTGTTGGACTCTTAGTGTTTTGGAGCTTCTCCGAATTAGGCTGGCTAGAAGAAATAGGGGTGGAAGGGGGTGGAAGAGGCAAAGATTGGTCAAAAGGAATGGAGCAAACAATTTTGGGTGGGGTAGGAGAGCGTGTTAGGTCTATGGAGGGAAGTTCAGGGGAAAAGATGGATTTACGGGATGCTTTGGTTGGTGTGGATGGCATGGGGGATATGGGTGAGGGACATTGTGATTTGGTATAGGATAGGATTTTTTGGGTTCTGCTGTAGGGGGTTATCCTCGACCTGGACGTCTCTTCGAAGACTGCAGACTCCGATCCTGAGTCCGATAGCAGCGAGAGTGCTGGAGAGGCTACCGGGACTCGACCGCTGAGTTTTCCTGACGATGGTGGAGGTGCACCGGCCTCTTCCACTGTCGGCGGCAGTGGCGACAGGCTGGGCATGGAGGCGGGCTGTGGTGGCGGCGGCGGCGGTGGTGGCATCGTCAGGCAGCTCAAGATGTTTGCAGTCATCAGATATTCCAGGATCGAGGCGGAGGATGATGGAGGTTGAGTCGTGTCGGTTGAGGTTGAAGCTGGCGGGTAGTTTTTGAGTTTAAGGCCCATTTTACCCATTGTAATAAATGGACTTAATGAGAAGAATAGATGAGAATGAAAAAGTGAAGTTATTATAAATAATCTCAAGAACAAGAGAGAACCTGTCCGTACGGGAGCTTGGACGGGAATGAGAAGTGCATGCAGCCGGGCCGCCTTATATCCCCACCGGGGCTGCCACGCCCAGGATATCAGGGGTGGGGGTGGGGGTGGGGGTGGGGGTGGGGGTGGGGGTGGGGGTGGGGGTGGGGGGGGGGGGTCGCACTTTTTGTCGGGGGGGGGGGGGTTGCACTTTTTGTCGGGGGGGGGGGGGGGGGGCTCGCACTTTTTGAAAAAATAAACCCCACTTGGGACATTTATGTTGCCATCGCTGAAGCCTCCCAAGAGACCCAATTCCAAACTTGTGCGTTACTAATACCTAACTGTTAACTTTTAAAAGACCTCTATATATATATATATAAACTGTGTTAGTAAGATCTGACTGTTAAAGATTTTGAAAACTTTTATATTTAGGTCAAGGTCACGAAAAAACTTTAAAAAAAATAAGCCCCACACCCCCCTATGGGGGTGTGGGGCACTTGGGTTGTCATCGCTGTAGCCTCCGAAGAGACCCAACTATGACAACAAGGCAACATCCAATGTCGTGTACCCTTCGCCACGCGAGACTTGTAAACATTTACTGCATTTCCAACTAATAACTTTTCCAATAGCTAACGAAATGTCATTTACATATTTTGAAAAAAACTGAGGACGCCCTAGTGGCTTACGTCCTCGGTCCGAGTGCAGAGGCCATCGGCTCATTACCCCCGTATAAGCGTACAAACGGACCACCTCCTATTTCTCAGCCGCATTGAAGCATGCATGAGAGGAGCCTAACAATTATAAAACAAGTGGCTTTACACGGGGGCCTACTCCCGTAACCCTATCTTTAATATTTTTAATTTAGCAATGCAGTAAATTTTTACAAGTCCTATGTGGGTCAAGGCCACACGGACATTAAAAAATTTCGGCCCCCGTACATCCATGGCGAACCACGAATGTTCGGGGGCCTTGGGGACAAAAAAACACAAATAGCTAACAAAGTTTCATTTACATAATTTTGAGTTTCCAGAAGGGAAACTAACTGAGGACACCCTAGTGGCTTACGTCCTCGGTCCGAGTGCAGAGGCCATCGGCTTATTACCCCCATATAGGCGTACAAACGGACGCTCCTATTTCTCAGCCGCATTAAAGCATGCATGAGAGGAGCCTAACAATTATACAAAAGTAACTTTACACGGGGGCCTACTCCCGTTCCCTGTCTTTACGATTTACTTTGAGCATTGCAAAAGCTCAAGGGGGGATTGCTAAAACAAGCGTATACACTTTAGAAAAATATAACACACTTACAACACACAATTGAGCTCAACGTAGTCAATGCTGGAACAAGCACATACATGTTAAACACATATAACAAACAAGACGCAAAGGATAAAAGACACACAGGAGACATAAGGTACAAGTAAAACACTCTCATATAAAACAATTCGCAATACCCAAACGCAAGCGCAATATCTTACAACTAATACAAGTCTTAAAGTTAGAGTAGACTTCGCTAAACACTGAAGGCGCCATTCAATGTTTAGTGATGCCTATGGCGGTCCGTCCCGATCGTTCACGTTCAACGCGCGGGAGCGGACTGCGAGCCGGCTCTGGCTGGGCCCCCTTATATCCCCACCGGGGCTGCCACGCCCAGGATATCAGGGGTGGGGGTGGGGGTGGGGGTGGGGGTGGGGGTGGGGGTGGGGGTGGGGGTGGGGGTGGGGGGGGGCACTTTTTGTCGGGGGGGGGGGGCACTTTTTGTCGGGGGGGGGGGCACTTTTTGTCGGGGGGGGGGCACTTTTTGTCGGGGGGGGGGGGGGCACTTTTTGTCGGGGGGGGGGCACTTTTTGTCGGGGGGGGGGGGGGGCACTTTTTGTCGGGGGGGGGGGGTCAGGTAAGTTAAGTGGGTCAAGGTCACCCACAACACTTGTACTCTAAGTGTTGGCTATACCCCCACCACAACTGGGTCCCTAGGCTGCACAACACCGCTTCGCCAGTATGTCTCCGGCTTCCATGTGGTGCGTCTCGCTGTTCTCTAGCTCTCTATATGTAAGTAATTTTACAAGTTCTGAATGTAGGTCACTACACTTTAACTCTGGGACGATATCGACTTGTAGTATTTCAGTGTTTTGACTCAAGGTCATCACACTTTAACTCTAGCACATCAGTTATCGTACCAGAGGTGCTCAATAACCTAACTTGTAATGTTTAGGGTGGCGTTTGCACGCCACGTGGTATCGCCATGAGTGTCCAGTCCAGGTTTTAAGTTAAATTAATTTTACTGTAATCTTTTCCATTTCCGCTTCGTTTTGCCAAAGTTTAAGGTGTCGCTTAATAAAGTGGTATTTCTCTAAAGTTATAGGAGATTGCAAGGATACAATTAGTTTATTTAGGAGACTCTTCATCTTGGAGTTTAACACAATTTCCACTTTGACTTTGCTTCCACGGCTCTCACAGCCTAAGCTGTACAGGAATGTTTCTTCTAGTGCCAACTCCGGCCAAGAGAACAGTGTGTTCACTGTAGGACAGCTCATGGTGAAGTGATGCGATACTCCAGCGTACCACCTCACCTTCCCCCGCCACTGTGACCTTCC